>VTFQ01000005.1:46997848-47422848 GCA_036281575.1 Ancherythroculter nigrocauda
TCGACCTAAACAGAGAGACAACCGCTGGGATGGACCACGTGGACGACAACGCTCACCTGGACGTCACTGGGAAAATTCATGGAACCAATCAAGACCTCACGAGAGTCATTGGGAGAAAACTTGGAATCAGCCAAACCCCAGAGGAAAAGGCTCATGGGAATCCAAGGGAAAACGACAAACACACCCTGGAGCAACCAGCCCAAGGAATCGACGAAAAAACTCACAAAGATTCCAAGCTGACCGAGCTCAAAATGAATCCATACCAGAACAAAAGACTTCACCTTGTTTCGACTCTCAAGAGCTGATGAAAATGATGATGAAAGAGTTCTTCCAACGAAAGGAGGAAGACCGGAAGTGGGAAGAGAAAAAGAAACCAGATTCATCCTGACTAGCGGCCGGACGAGATGGCAGCGACCACCTGACTCAACACACCCCAGAGAACAGCACCTCATCTCTCTCCCAGAGAACCACAAGCACCATAACTCCAAACGGACAAGAAGTCCCACCTGAACATCCCACAAAACAGTCAGAAACTGATCCAACACCTGATGGGTCAGATCACAGCAGCATCCAACAAACGCCTGCTGTGGAAACCACTCCAGTTCCTGAAAGTGCTGTCTTGGTCGTCTGCCACTCCTCCGAAGAAAACGAAATAAATGCTGACATCCTACCTCTCTCATCCCAAACTCCAGTCCCACAACTCCTGGGTGATCTCATTGAGAAAGGTATAGCAAGAAAGTTTTACCTCTCCGTTATCATCGAACAACACATCAAGGTTGAAGCCCTCCTCGACACTGGAGCTGACATCACCCTAATGTCAACAGAACTCCTTGAAGAAGTCCAAAGCAGAACAAAGAGGTCTAATGGAACCTTTAAACTTCAAAGGTGTGAGCTGAACCTCCAAGCATATTCCCACACAGGCCTACAACTAAAACATGTGGCCCCAATTCACCTAACAGTGGGACCAATGAACCTTGTTCACCCAGTATACGTCTCACCACTCAACACATATCCTCTCCTCATTGGGAAAGACCTGCTTAACCGCTTTGAACCCTTAATAGACTTCAAGCACCTGAAGATATGGACGCAAGTCCGTGAGCCTCTGCCTCTCCAGTCAGTAAACTCCAACGAATCGCAAGTCACAGACACCGCCCCCCATCTACTGACTGACGATGCAAGTTCAAAGCCAAGAGCAAGTTCCACTCCAAGCAACAGGAACCAAGACCCATTCCTCTGCTCATTGCAAGCGTCTGACTCAGACTCAGGTTCCCTCCGAATCATGACTGCCATAAATGTCCAAGACAAAGATCTCAATGACCAAACCGATGCCCTTGCCAAAGCAGGTGCATCACATGGAGAGCCTTGGAAATTCCCATCCCTCCCACCCAACCCTTCAGTTGCAGCCATAACCCGCCACCAGCACACCGTTGGCGTGCAAACCCCCGCCTCCTCCCATGTTGAACTCTCACCTCAGTTCACTGCTGATGATCTCCTCACCCTCCAAGCATCGGATCCCATGCTGCAAACCATTGCCGCTCACATTTCCGACCCAATAACTCATCCCATTTCCACCTCCGACCTATCCAAGTCCTCTGATCTCCGCCACCTTCACTCAATCAAGCACATGCTGCATCTCAAGGACGGCGTTCTCACATATGTCCCTGAGCCCCTAACTGCGCCAAAGCTTGTAGTTCCTCAGAGCCAAAGGGGGATGATGCTGACACACGCCCACGATGCACCATGCGCTGGACACCATGGCGCCAAGGCCACCTATGAAACGCTTAAACAAGTAGCATATTGGCCTGGCATGAAGCAAGATGTGACGGAATACGTAAAAGGATGCCTGGTGTGTTGCCAGTTCCAACCGGCAAACCCAAACCACAGAGCACCACTACACCTGCTGTACCAACCTGGTGACATGAACCTCGTCACCGCCTACACCACTCATCAGTATCTGGAAGAGTTGCATCAGCACCTGAGAGCGACTTTCGCCTTCGCACAACAAAACCTCCAAAGAAGCGCGGAAGGTCGTAAATCCTACTACGATAAAAGGGCCTCTTACCAAGAACTCAATGTCGGAGACAAAGTGTGGTACTACAGCTTTGCCCAGCCAAGGCAGAAAGCTCCCCATCGCCTGTCAAAGAAATTCCTACCTCACTGGACAGGACCACATGAGATTGTGGACAAGCTCTCACCTGTCGCCTACCGAATCAAAATCAGACAAGGCCGCAATGAGCCTGTCCTCCGATGGGTCCATCGAAACCAGATAAAGAGGCACCAAGGTTCCAACCGACAGGAAAAGGGGGAGGTTTAAACCCACTGACACAGACCAACAATCCCCTACTCTACACCACACTAATGACTTTGTCATTTTAGGGAAAGTTTTTACTTTTATTTTTCTGGTTTTGTTTTACACAACACTTACACATGCTCCTCCACAGCACTGCTAGGAACAACCTCTAGTAGAAAGGAGTTGCTTCACACATGTGACACTCACTTTGCTCTAGTAAACTCAGTGTCCTTGTGCCTCTTTGTGTTTTCTTTTCTCTCTCTCCTCATGCTTTCCCTTTTTCCTCCTTCACTATCATTAGTCGTCCTCCTCAGTTGCCCATTATCGATTTGAATAATGTTTACCAGCTCAAAGACGTTGTGAATGTTTGATTTTGGCAAGGGAACACCTATGTCAAAGTACACACTCCTGAGGTCGTGGCGTACCACAATAACAACAAACAGTTGTATCTAGCTCCAAACCTAAAATGTTTACACTCATTAAAGACATTCATTACCTTTGCCCGAGTAAACCATTCGTATTTGATAATACCGAGGGCTTCTGCGGCCTAGAATCAATTAGACCCGACACTAGCTGCCACACGCATTATCCTGCCTAACCAAACTCTCTGGATCAATGTCCCTAAGGGCTCGATCCTCCACATCGACGATCTTGCAGTGTATCACGACGATGAGCACTAGGCTGAACTCGAAATCTCACCGTACTTCAAACAGCATTCCTTCGTCCTCGATCCAGAATCGGAAGAGAGGATCAGGGAGGAAGGAACGCAACTTATTGATCTGACTCCTGTTGATACAGCCTTAGAAGCTATAGCTCGCCTTCCGCCCGCTGGCGTGTCGTTCATTCGGTCTTGGTCTGCTGCTGACACAGCACTTTGCTTCTCTACTATTGTATGATATATTGTGACCTTGACACTGGCCTTCCTCCTGCACAAGCGAGTGAACGCCGTGCAAGAGTCTTTTGATAGATGTACGTCAGGCGTCCCGCGCATCTTCCGACGTGATAAAACCGACCAAGAACCTGAACCTGAATTCGAGAACTCAACCAACCTGATTGAGATCATGCCTCTACCTCCTCGTCGAACCACTGACAATTAGATCAATCGAAACCACCCAATTACAACTGGTCTTAAACAACACACCCCTATGATAGTTAAGTGTTCCTAACCCGTTTATTCCAAGATACCCAAGTCCTTCACCAGAATTCAGTCAGTGATGGAGATGTTGTTTGTGCCTTGTGTTGGTCTGTTCTCTCTCTGCCTCTATTTCCAGTGCCTGCCGACGTTCGCACCAGGAACCTCGCCAAGCAAAAGGGGGACTCTGTAGGGACTCGTTCGACAGACGTTACCAAATGGCTTTATCAGCCAGAGGCATGATTGAACAAAGCTTCATTTGGTCCAAAAGATCCATTTCCTGACAGGAAAAACCTAGCTTTTACAGGAGTGATGACGTGACTTCTTTTAACAAAGGACTCTGTCTAAAGGACTTCTTTGCTCATCAGCAATAAACTAATCAGAACCCATCACGTGGATCTGATCACATTAAATCTATTGATTCTCTCACAAAACCCTCTTGTATTATCGGACAGAACAGGAAAACACCCATCAACGGATTTAAAGACAAATCTGTCCTATCAATACCTCCCTTGTGTGACCGTCCATCGTGACCCGGTCACCCATGACTCCGGTCAGAGTTTAAACTATGCTTAAGAACTCAATCTTGAATCTCAAAAGGGACAATTGTCGATTACTTAAAGTATTAACTATATCCAGAATAACATTTGCTATGATGTGATTACTAATATGTTGGAGTCAATGCTTTATATGTTTGTAGTCCTGTATGCATCTTCTTTCTCTTATAATCATTGTTTTAATTAGGTCAGCCTAGTAATATGTGTGTGTAAGAAGTGGGTCGTGTTTGAGCTCTAAATGCAGAATTTATAATTCTCTGTAATTCTGTGTGAATGAAACATTGAAATTCAGTATCAGGAAAATATTAAGAAACTTTATAAAGTTGTTAATAAAACAGGAAAATGTTCTGTAGATAACACGCGATGTGATCAATAGACAATAGACGAGGCGTGTCTAATCTCCGTAGCAACGTCTCATTGGAGGATCGCATCTGAAGGATGGAGCCAGAATTGCTCCTTTAAAACTATGCTGTCCGAACAAGCTAACGTCAGTTGAGAAATATGAAATAAGGTCAGAGTCAGAAGCTGGAAGTCAGAAATCGGTCAGAAGTAGCCGAAGCACCGCTACTTTGACCACGGCGGAAAAGTCGCATGGGTCATTGAGAACTAATTGACCGGGGCTGATTTTCCATCTAACAGTCGTCGACTTGAACTACGAGCCACGCCGCTGATCAACAGCCGTCACATCCAGATTCCAAAACCCTCTGCGAAATATCTGACCAAAGTCTCCCAAGAAGAGAGCCGCTCAAGCCAGACGCTCAGATCAGAACAGCAACATCCTTCAAAGCTTCCGCGCAACCCACAGGGCTTTCCCGAGAAGACGTCACCTGAAAGACAGCCAATCCAGAACGCGGGACTCCGCTGTACACGAGTCACGGAACAACCCGATTACCTCAGCTGTCAGAGCAAACGCAGGTACAAGCAAACTTCTCTCTCTCTTGCTGGAAACTGGTGAAACTCCTTTAAACCTAAAGAATCAAGCCAAAGCTCTGCTTTTGTGATTTTCTTCCGGTTATAAGTTAAGTTAGCACTGAACTTGGGACTTTTCATAACTCATCAACTCCGCGAATGTGTGTGCATGTATGTATGTGTGTATGTGTGTGTGTGTTTAGCCTTAGTTTCCTGTAAACATTAGAAGTAGTCAATAAATCTTGTTTTGATTTTCACATATGCGAGTTTCTTGTATTGTGTATCAAATTACTGCCTTAAACTCAAAAGATCCTAAAAGTTACCTCTTGCTTATAATATAATAATTACAATAATAACAATAATCATAATAAAATATTGTTACTGTTGGCCACAGAATAATATTTTATCCAGAATTGGTAAAATACTCTAACCTCAATTTTCGCTGGACGAATAATTGATGAAGTGTTAAATATTAATTCTGAATCATTTACAGTGAATCATTTACAGTTGATTCAATTCTTATTCCCTGTAACAATTAAATTGAGCTAATAAATAGGCTACGTCCTTACAGTGTATAAATATATATATATTTATACATACTGCTGTTTATTGTGTCTCTGCCTAGCAGCGTTTTAATCAATTAATGTGTTAATATAATAATATTCTTTTATTAATATTTCTGTTGTGGTTACTCAAAATCCTATCCCGGAGCAGGTTAAACAAAGGTGGTGGCAGCAGAGTGGTTCAATTGGTATAGACCATATGACCCAGTGTTAAAAAGTGGGAAAGAACGAAACAATCATTACACTGGTGGCAGCGGTGTGATTTTTCTTTCTTTCTTTTTTTTTTTTTTTTTTTTTTTTTTTTTTTTATTGTTGAATCATGGAGTCTGATGAACCATCACCAGTATCTAATAATACAATTCAAATGACAATGTCTTCTCAAACTGGCCAGTTTCAGCACCCTGTTTTTATGCCAGAAACTTTTACAGGGGCAGACTGAGAATGGGCAGATTGGTCTGAACAGTTTGACATGACAGCTGAAGTGAATAGTTAAACATTAAAACTAAAGTTTATGTCCTTATTGTTATCAGGCAAGGCAAGAGATATAATATATATATAGTGGATTGACCCTAAATGATAAAGCTAATTGTCCAAGTTTAAAAGCTGTTATGACCAAATGTTTACAACCTTGTGACAGTGATGAGTGGTATTGTGTAAACGTTACATCACTAACGTGTTTCCCTAGTGAAACAGCCAGAGAATTTGGCAATGCTTTGATGCATTTAGTTGGTAAAGCATTAACTTGAGCAGGTTATTAATGCAGCTGCTGAACTTGAGCTTCTAAGAGAATTCGATGAAAGTTCTTCCCACGCAGATGCTAGAGTCCGGGGTTTGATTGCTGGCTCTTCCCCTGACCCCCAATTTCACACCTTATTGGAGGTTGTAGAGGGTTTAAGGCAGGAGGATAAAACTCTATAGGTTACTGTACAAAATATACAGGTGGCACAGGGAGGAGTGGACAGTAGGGAAATGGAGGGGAAGAACTTGAGTAGGGCAGAGGCAAATATAGATAAAACTGCCAAAAAGGTGTGTTGGGAATGTGACTATAATAGACAGGAGAGACATATGTACAGGGAAACTAGAGGGAAGAAGGTAAAGACTCCTTGTTGATACAGGTGCACAGGTTTCTATTGTATCTCAGAATTTTTGGCGGGAACCCACGGGGGGTGGGTCTAAGTTATTAGACTATGAGGGTTGATGGAAATTTTATTGGAGGTGGCAGGCAACAATGCCAGTTGGATAACCTTGTCTTGATTGTAGATTTTCTAGTGGCCAATATTATGACAATATTATGTGTGTAAGGTTGATAATGGGAGAGTCATTATTGTAGCAGATGATCCACTCATACTGAAACAAGGTATGGCTTTGGGAACCCTGGTTACAGATGTGGAAGTGGGAGGTGTAGAGATGCTACACCATGGTAAACAAGCTCCCGTTCCAAATATTTTGAGACCTGTAGCAGGCATCAAATTTGAAATGAGCTAATTTAGTGGATAAAAGTGTAAAATTTGTTATGTAAAACATTTGTTATGTTATCTATGTTCTATTGTGAATAAAATATTGTCCCATGTGATTTGAAAGTCTTTTAGTTTTCATTTTATTCAAATTTTAAAAACGTCCCAACATTTCTGGAATTTGGGTTGTGTGTGTGTGTGTGTGTATATATATATATATATATATATATACTACTGTTGTTATGTCACAAAATGTAGTTTAAAGAGTTTTTTTAATTATTTAGACCTCAAATATGTAACTCATATATAAACATAGCACCTATTTTACTATTTATTTTGTTGCTTTTGCAGATGCGAGCTCTAGGCCTTCAGCGGCCATTCATCTGTGGGACTCATGCCACCGGCTTCATTCCGTTCCCACGGCTCTCGGCCCCGCCCTGCTTGCCACAACCACCAAACATAGAAATTGAAATTGTATCTTGTCAAGTTGCTTAAAGTTATTAAAAATGCCTGAAAAAAGACATAATTATGGATTTCTAAGACTGTGCTTAATAAATGTTAATGCAGAGTGATGTTTGTGATGTGGATTAATATGAAGAGCTGACTTATAGTTGCTTTGGTAGATCAGAACCAGATTACATCTGTAGATTCTGCAATGTAGTGAATTATTCCATATTGAGAGACAGTTGGTGCGTTCATAGATCATCTAAGCACTGTGCAATAGCTACTTGTGTCTGCCTTTATGTAACATGCAATATGTGACTGTCATTTATTCAGACTAGACCACCGGAGCAGATTTAAACCTGCCAATAGAACAGGAGGAGGAAGAGAGAGTTGGATGCACTCATTTAACACACGCTCACACAAACTGTTAAATCTTACAGAGTTGCATATTTGTGAAATTTTAAAGCACCATTATTGTTCAAACTTCACGCCTATTATATGTGCACATTTGAATGACACACAATGCACAAATACACAAATGATAATTGACGCATATTGCATGTAATACAAAGTATAAAACAATATTACAATTATCATCAAGAACATAAAATAATGCAAAATTAATAATAATTTATCATTTACAATTGCCAAGATAAATTTACAGTAATTTTAACTCCAAAAGGAAAGAGGAAGTTAACAGGAAATGTATTTAATGAAGTCAGAAAATGAAAGGGACATATGCGAGACAATCAGCACATCAGCTGTACAGTGCAGTATTTATGAACAAAAAGCTTTACCTTTTTAACTTAACCTTGGCCTTCATCAGGCTGAGATAATATTTCTCAACTGGCATACATTTTAAATTTCTCACATTTGTGTAATTATAATAAACTGTTAAGGCCTTAACAAACCTGAAAAATTCAGTGCCTGGTCAACGTTTGGGATCAGTTCTTGCTCAAAGTCCCAGACTCTTTTGTCTACAAACAGTTGGTCTTTGGTAAGATGTCCCTGCAGTGGGACTCTCACATGTACAATCCTACATACATCAAATGGTACATGGTAAGAACCACCAAAGTCTTTCAAAGTGGAATGTACTGAGGTTTGCTGCACCTTCCTTGGATTGACAATCATCTTGGTGGGATTGTAAACGTTCTTTCGATCAGGTTCTCTGTAAATGTGCTCCATGATATTGACACCAGGAATATTATGCCATTCTGCTCGTTTGAACTTCCCACTGTCCTCAAACTGTGTTTTGGGGAATATGTGGTTCTCTATGAGGAACACCCCTACACCGGGATGAGCAGACTGGAGATCCTTCATAAGAGATGGTAAATCGGTGTGTTTGTACGGCATGATGATCTCATCAATATCATTCAGGAGAACGTACCTGGATTGATACATGTGTCTGTAAATGCACTCGTTGAGTGTTACTAACTGACCGTAATAATGGAGATCGCCCTTGAATTCCTGGAAGTTCCAGCCCGGAGACGGGCTCAGAAACTTGTCGATAGGCCATGAAACAATCTCCAGTATTCCCTCTGTTTCATAATGTTTTAAAAGCTTTTCCAGGTCTGGTCCACAACTAGTGTTATAGATGACAATGTGCTGTACACCCAGAAGCTTGTACATCTCCATAGTTTGAGCAAACTGCAGTACATTGTTGTAGTTGCCAAAGACGTTGGAGATGCAAATGGTGAAGTTAAATTTGAAAGTATTTGTTCTGACACGATTTTTTATTGGCAGATAGTCTGTATTATTATTACTGTTGTCTGAATCTTTAGTAGATATGAGGACACGTGTTGCGTTTTGAGTGTGCTTGCCTTTACAAATCACATCTGAGACATGAAATGGGAAGCCAAAATGATCGCTGTGTATCTGGACATCTGCCTGAACAGTTCTGCAGTCATATTCAGTAATCATCTTGGTGGGATTGCAGTAAACACAGTAAAGTTGCTGAAGACTGTTTCGCTTGATTATGCTGATGACTCGAATGACCCCGTCCAGTCTGTGGTCAATAAACGCAGACACCATGAAATGCTCAGAGTCTTTGATGGGCGTTATTGAATTTAAATTCTCTGGGATTTTTGGCATACTATAGAATGGAGCCATATATTGGTAACGAAGATAATTGTTTGTGTATGACAAAATAAGTGTGAAAAAAATAATGATAGTACATGATAAAACAAGAAATGTTTTAAATGTGCATTTATCCATCTGCCCTTTAGTTCCTGTAGAGTAAAGAAAACATGAATGTCAGAAACTGTTGTTCCATCTATGAAATCTCACAAAAGTCCTTATAAGGCCTATAAACATTCAAACTTGAAGCTTTTTAAACTTTCTTTCAAAACCAGGCTTTGCAAAAGTCAATATTCAAAGTTGCCTTTAAAGTTTTGCTTTTCTAGTTAAAATTACAGTTTTATGGATTTATTTGAATTACAAATAATTTAAATTATATTTATTTTAGTGCTGTCAATCGATTAAAAAACTAATTAATCACACATTTTTTTCTGTAATTACAGTTTTTCTCAATCGATTTGGTACATTTCTTCAAACTCAGGTAACAGCTCTCAAAACAGTTAACACAGTGATCAGTACACTTTGTAATTGTCCTAAACAGATAGTAAATTCTCCTTCATTTCATACAAATCACAAATCAAAAGCATAATTTTCTCAAAACACTGTGCACGAAAATCCCAAATTTTATCACAGCAGTTCATACAGCCAACCAAATCTTTAATATATCAGGAAAAACATTTGTAACTTTTTCATTGTTCTTCACAAAGATCACAAGCATTTTTGTACCATTTTCAAAACACAACAAACAAAACTCTGTGAATTGTAAAATAGTCAGTTGCACACCTTGTGTCTTCAATTAACGCCAAATTGTTATCTGATGAGTTAGTAATCCACTCAACACAGAAAAAGCCAATTTCCTAATTGTTCACACAGCTGTCTTACGTAATTACAACAACTACAAAAGGGGAAGAGAAGAAGAACAAAGAAGACAAATGAGGAGATACAGTAAGACAAAAAAAGAAGTATGAGCAGTGGAAACAGAACAGGTTTAAGAGTGAGAGGTGGTGGCCAGGGTAGAGGGAGAAGAGGAAGAGAAAGAGAAAGAAGAGCTGAAGATATAGGAGGAAGAGCTGAAGATGTAGGAGGAAGAGCGAGAAGAGCTGAGGATGTAGGAAGAGGAGAAGAGATCGAAGAGATGGATAGATTGGAGGGCAATGGTATAGTGGAAAGAGAAAATATAAGAAGAGGTGGACAGGGAGGAAGAGGAGGGCAAAGAGGAAGAGGAGGCCAAGGTGTAAGAGGAGGGAGGAGAGGTAGAATGAGGGTAGGGTAGGGTACACGCGTGTTTCAAATGAAATCAGAGCCACACTTATTGACCATGTCATAAATCATGGTCTCTCACTGAGAGAAGCTGGCCAGAGAGTTCAGCCCAATATAAACAGATCCACAGTGGCTTCAATTATCCGTACATTTCAGAGGGAAAACCGGTAAGTAACTATATCATTCTACTTTTACAATGAGAGTCCATGTAGTCTTGTTTGACATAGGTCTAGATCGCTACAGTAAATGTTCCTGCTTGTCCAAACCTTTTTCAGAATTGAAGTTAGAGAACATTCAGGTGGACGAACAAGACTTTTTTCAGTTGAACAAGAGCATGCCATTGTTGACATGGTGGTCCAGAACACCCTCCGCCTCAAAGAAATTCAGCAAAGAATAACACAGGACAATCAACTGTTCCACAATATCCACCAATGCAGTCTCTCCACAACTGACCGTGTTCTAAGAAGAAATGCTATCCTAATGAAGCAAGTATACAAAGTGCCCTTTGAGAGGAACTCCGTTAGAGTGAAGGAGTTGCGATTCCAGTTTGTTCAAGTATGTGCAACCCAATTACTGCAATTTTACTGTCAACTCAAAGATATATTTTTCCTGAATTTTAAGTATGTGTCCATAAACTATTCCATGCTACTATATGTGAAAAGATTTAGGCATATCTATGTATACTGCTGCTTCAAAGTGTGAACTCAAACTTCAGCAACAATTTCACAGTAGTATTGACTGCAATCAATGCCATTACTGTAAAACACAAATTTACTATATTTTACCTTGTGTTCTTTTTTTACTCTAGAGAATCTTGGAGTTGGATAGCAGTGCAACTCCTTCTGAGTACCTGTATATTGATGAAGCAGGCTTCAATCTTCAAAAAAAAAAAAGGAGAAGAGGGAGAAATGTGATTGGCCATTGTGCTACAGTCAATGTCCCTGGACAACGAGGAGGCAACATCACTCTCTGTGCAGCAATTTCTACAACTGGTGTTATGGCACACAATGCTGTCTTGGGACCATACAACACAGCAAGGCTCCTACATTTTTTAAACCTCCTCAATGAAATCCTCTTTCCGCAGGGTGATCAGGAGCAAATGGTGCGGAATTGTGTAAATGTGCGGAGTTGTTTGGGACAATGTCCAATTCCACCATTCAGCACTAGTGCGAGAGTGGTTTGAGAATCACCCACAATTCAGGATGGTGTTTCTTCCACCATATTCTCCTTTCCTGAATCCAATTGAGAAATTCTTCTCCTCTTAGAGATGGAAAGTACATAATCGCAACCCTTACAACCAAGTAAGTCTTCTTCAAGCGATGGAAGAGGCCTGTGGAGATATTGGGGCACAAGCATGTCAGGGATGGATACAGCATTCAAGGCGTTTTTTCCCACGATGCATGACTCGTGAAAATATTTTCTGTGATGTTGATGAAATTCTCTGGCCAGATGTAATTGAGAGGCGTGATCTATAAAATAATTGATTCAATGAATGCAGTACATTTATCACTTTATTTTTTATTTACCTATGTACTTATTTGCATTTTATATATATATATATATATATATAATGTGTGTGTGGGGTTATACACCTGAACTCCTCATTAAAGAACTTAATGAAAAACATGTATTTTCATTTATTTCTTTGTGTATCTTTAGCTGAATTTGTTATAAAATCAACAGAGAACACACTTTTAGTTTTGATGTTAATATTGAATTTTAATAAATGCATTACTAGAATAAAATGCTGTGTTTCATTGTGCAGTGAATACTTAACAGTTTCGCCAGCATAAGAGTTTGTTTAGTTTGCTGTGTTAACTGTTTTGAGAGCTGTTACCTGAGTTTGGAGAAATGTACCAAATCGATTGAGAAAAACTGTAATGTGTACATACATGTTTTTACATTGTACTTATATTTTAAAAACACCTGCATGTAATTACATCTGTAATTAATTTCTGTAATTATATTTATATTTACACTGTTGACCCATCCCTTACACCTTACCCCTAACCTTAAACCTACCCATACCACCAAAGCTTACCCATATCCCACCTCAATAGCAACAAAAGTGTTTTGCAATTCAATATGAACCCAATAAGTACATCGTACTTATTTTTTGATGTAAGTACATAGTAGTTTAGGCCACTTAATATAAAGTGGGACCGGAAAGCTCTTCAAAGGGCTTGAGAAGTCACTCTCAGTCTAATAGCAGGAACACACAGGTTGGCTGCGAAGTGAAAGACAGTGTGCGATTGCATCTGCTTCCCTATTTATACCACCTGGCAGGGGCGGTGTGCATTATGCAAATATCGCACACCAATTCCATTGGCTTGTTTTAGTTCACTCAAAGCTGATAGGGCTCTCTGGCGATATCCCAATTCGTCGGTCACTACTGGAGTACGTCAAACCTGACCGACTGAAAGGGAACACTGCTTCATGAAGCTTCAAAGCTTTACGAATCTTTTGTTTCGAATCAGTGGTTCGGAGCGTGTATGAAAATGCCTAAGTCACGTGGAATTTCTTAAAGTTTCGAAACACTTATAACGTAATGAAGCCTCGTTTACTGAAATCACATGACTTTAGCAGTTTGCTCTGACCCACTGATTCAAAACAAAAGATTTGTAAAGCTTTGAAGCTTCATGGAGCAGTAGTAATTGTTGATATTGTTGAATAAAGCCATTATTTTGCTTAATAATATTAAGGTTGAACCATTGTCGTCACATGAACTGTTTTAAATATAACTTTAGTAGCTTTCTGGGTGTTTGAAAATGTTAATTATCTTGCTGTTAATGCAGGCCTCATTGAGCCATCGGATTTTATCAAAAATATCTTAATTTGTGTTCTGAAGATGAATGAAGGCCTTATGGCTATGGAACGACATGAGGGTGAGTAATTAATGACAGAATTTTCATTTAAAAATAATAATAATAAAAATTGTGTCCTTGTAATCTTCAATCAAAAACATTAAATTCCCCTCCCTCTGACAGCATCTCTTCTCTTATGAAATGAAATATACTTTATTGTCCCTAGTAAGGAAATTTGGAGTAGACTCAAAATGTATAGTATAATGCTAGAGTATAGTACATGATGATTATCTGATGATGAGGGCGGGGCAACCTGATCCACCAATAGCAAACCACAACCATCCAATCAGTTCCCCATTGACAAAATCAAGCCCCACCCTACATTTGTTCTTGTTCCAGAAACGTTTCACTCAGATAAATGTCATGAAATGAAGGAAAATTTACAACCTATTTAGGACAATTACAAAGTGTTCAGATCACTGTTTTAGCTGTATTGAGAACAATGACTTGAGTTTGGAGAAATGTGTCAAATCGATTGAGAAAAACTGTAAAAGTCCAATCTTAATTTTTTAGCCCCCATCACTACTTCTTGTTTTGATTTTTTTGTCTTATTCTGTATCGTTTCCTTTAATATATATATATATATATATATATACACACACAGTGGGTACGGAAAGTATTCAGACCCCCTTAAATTTTTCACTCTTTGTTATATTGCAGCCATTTGCTAAAATCATTTAAGTTCATTTTTTTTCCTCATTAATGTACACACAGCACCCCATATTAACAGAAAAACACAGAATTGTTGACATTTTTGCAGATTTATTAAAAAAGAAAAACTGAAATATCACTGTGGCGAGGGGGGCGTGGTTCAGCGAGGTCTGCAACCGGAGAGAATAGCGGGAGACGCGTGGTAAGTGAGTGGGTTGAATACAAATCACGAACACCTGTTTCTCATTCCAGTGATTGGCGCGGAGACAGGACAAAACGCCGTGAGAAGCAGGAGTGTGTGAGAGAGAGGGGAACTGTTGACTGAGTCGAGTCGAGGTTCGTGGAGTGAAGCCCTTGTGGATGGTGTAAACCAAACTTGGAGAGAAGCCCTTGTGGATAGCGTATGCCGAACCTGGAGTGAAGCCCTTTGTGGATTGTTTATTTTCGTTGTTGTGCGTTGCACAGTCTTTCTGTTGAACCGTTTGATATTTAATAAAGACTCAGTCAGCAGTTGTTCGCCGTCCCTGACCTCTTCCTTCCCTCACTACGAACTTAAGTCTACTACACTGGTGCCGAAACCCGGGAAGGAAGACGGGAGCACGTCGCCATGCAATCTTCGTCCTCCGCCACATTTGCGGACATCATCGCATCCCTCGCGGTCCTGCACCGCGAACAACAACAGGCCCTGCTGGAGTTAAGAGGTGACCAGGAGCGGTGCTTCCAAGCTATTCTTCAGACCCAGCAGGAGGACCGCGAGGCGTTCCGGAGCTGGATTGACCAGGAGGTTCCCCGGGAGCCCACTGAACAGCCCGCTGTGCCTGTCCACCTGCCCTTAAATAAGATGGGCCCACTGGATGATCCAGAAGTTTTCTTAGACCTCTTCGAGAGATCCGCTGAGGCGTGTAAATGGCCGCGGGACCAGTGGTCGATGAGGCTGGTCCCGCTCCTCTCAGGAGAAGCTCAGGTGGCGGCACAGCAGCTCCCCGTCCAGAACCTCCTGGTCTATGAAGACCTACGGCGGGCCATCGTCCAGCGGGTTGGTCGGACCCCAGAGCAGCACCGACAGCGCTTCCGCTCCCTCGACCTGGGTGAGTCCGGCCGGCCCTTCACGTTGGCCCAGCAGCTCCGGGACTCAGTGCCGCAAATGGTTGCTGGCTGAGGGAAGCGACGTGGACCTGGTCGTCGATCGCGTGGTGCTGGAGCAATTCATCACTCGGCTCCTGAAAAAGACGGCCAAGTGGGTCCAGTGCCACCGCCCCACGTCGCTGGACTCAGCCATCCAACTGGCGGAGGATCATCTGGTGGTGTGCCAAGGGGGCGGCGAACCCCTTCCAGCTGCCTCTCTCTCTCCCTCTCTTTTGTCCCCCTCTCTCTCTAGACCTGTCCCTCTTCCTAGGTCTCGTCCGAGGGCGGGGCGGAACGGGACAGGCACCTTCCTACGGACCCAGGGGGGCGGGACTCCCTGCTGCCGGGACGGACCCCGCTCCTGCTTCTCCCCTCTCTCCGCGCCATCTATTCAGCCCACTCTCTGCCACTGGAGCGGCGGGCAGGTCTGGGCCGGCCTGTTGGCGGTGTGGGGATCCGGATCATTTTGTGGATAAATGTCCGGTCATGGAGGTCGGGACGGTGATCCGGGTCCCCGACGATCCACAGGCCGCCCCTGGTCAGGCTGGCGGGTACCAAATACCTGTGAGTATCAAGGGGGGTACCTATCAGGCTTTGGTGGACTCGGGCTGTAACCAAACCTCTGTCATGATTTCCAAAGCCTGATTTCATCTGGGGCATTGGATACAGGCCGCATGGTTGGGGTTCGGTGCGTGCACGGGGATGTGGTAAGATATCCTGTAATGTCCGTCATAATTATATTTAGGGGACAAAAGCATAGTGTTGAGGTGGCAGTTAACCCGCACCTCCGGCATCCGATAATTTTGGGGACGGATTGGCCTGCGTTTAAGCAATTATTGGGATGTTTATGCTCGGATGCCTCTTGGGGGAAAAGAACGCGGGGTGAGCAAGCGCGAGTACAGGTGGGAGAGACTGATCAGAGACTGAGGTCCTGAGTACTCTGGAGAAGGTTTTCATCCAGGATATCCCTGTACTTGGCCGCATTCATCTTTCCCTCAATTGCAACTAGTTGTCCTGTCCCTGCAGCTGAAAAACACCCCCACAGCATGATGCTGCCACCACCATGCTTCACTGTTGGGACTGTATTGAACAGGTGATGAGCAGTGCCTGGTTTTCTCCACACATACCGCTTAGAATTAAGGCCAAAAAGTTCTATCTTGGTCTCATCAGACCAGAGAATCTTATTTCTCACCATCTTGGAGTCCTTCAGGCGGGCTTTCATGTGTCTTGCACTGAGGAGAGGCTTCCGTCGGGCCACTCTGCCATAAAGCCCCGACTGGTGGAGGGCTGCAGTGATGGTTGACTTTCTACAACTTTCTCCCATCTCCCGACTGCATCTCTGGAGCTCAGCCACAGTGATCTTTGGGTTCTTCTTTACCTCTCTCACCAAAGCTCTTCTCCCCCGATAGCTCAGTTTGGCCGGACCTCCAGCTCTAGGAAGGGTTCTGGTCGTCCCAAACGTGTGGCTTTCCTAATCAAGTCCAATCAGTATAATCAAACACAGCTGGACTCAAATGAAGGTGTAGAACCATCTCAAGGATGATCAGAAGAAATGGACAGCACCTGAGTTAAATATACAAGTGTCACAGCAAAGGGTCTGAATACGTAGGACCATGTTATATTTCAGTTCCCTTTCAAAAGGGAACGAGACTCTGCGCTGACTGCGCTATGGGGAATGTCCTCCGTGACCCGTGCTCGAAATGTCAAAAATCACCACACTCCAATCCTATTGGCCGGCGACAGCCTATCACGTCAAACGGCGCGAACCATGACGTATAAAGGGAGCGCCTGGGGAAACAGCCGACATCCTCTTGTCTTTTCGTGACTGCTTTTGCTCGTGTCTTTTTCACTCTGCCAAAAGAAAATATGTCTGCTAAATCGTTCAGGAAGTGTGCTGATCCTTGTCCCAGGTTTCTGACACCGGAGGACACACACAACTTGTGCGTTTTCTGTCTGGGCGAGGAGCACGCACGGTCAGTACTCGAGGGTGCTGCCTGTGCTAACTGTGAGCGTTTTCCTATGAAAACGCTCCATTCTCGTTTGGCCCTCTTCTCGAAGGGAAAGGTGCCATCACCGCTGCCTGGTGGTTCCAGCCCCGCTAGTGCTGAGGCTCAGTGGCGGCTGAAATCATGGGGCTCGCAGGTGGAGCTCACTGAGGAATTTGAGAGGGGTGTCAATCTTTCTCAAGCTGAAGCGACTGACGAGGACGCGCTGCTGGCGGATGACGACGATGTTTTATCTTTTACATCTGCTCAACGCTGTTGCCTGCCTGCTGTCTGACCTACGCTCGGAGCTTCGTGGAGTTTATCCTAAATCCTTCTCTTTATTCCTATTCACATAATATAACTTTCTTATTTTTCACTAGATTACTTAACCTATTGCATAGTATTACTAAACGGAACGATTTATTACTAGCAATCCACCAGCGTAATCACCTAGTGTTAGCCATAGCCCGCTAGCCTGCTAGCTACCGTCTACTTTCTTTTTTCCTCTAAACCAACCTTCCTTGTCGATTTAATGGCGGATTTATCCGATGTATGTTATTCTGATCTGTCCTCGCCAGATCGGGAAGCTGTGGAGACGTTGCTGCCCGGCATTCATCGATCCACCGCGAGGTACAGCGTCCCGCACATCACCCTTGCCCCAGGCACCGGCAAGCGACCGAGACATCCAGCCAGCGAGTCCCGTGTGCGTTGCAGTTTTTCGGACGGCGTTCATCAAACACACGGTCAGTCATGTCCGACGATTATCATGTGTATTAAATGCAACATGTACAGCTTAGCTCTTTCTGTCAGCAGTGAGACTTACACATGTGATAAATGCAGGGATATTGTCAGGCTGACAGAGAGAATCTCAGAATTAGAGACATGCATCCAAACTTTAATTGAGGATAGTGAGAATGAAAGGGCCTTAGATACTGCTTTGGATGCGACTAGCCTAGTAAACACTGCACATTCGGTTCCGGTTGTAGAAGCCACGCAGCAGGCTAACTGGGTGACTGTGAGGCGGCATAATGGTAAGAACAAACACCACTCTTCCGTTCCGATTAGAACATCAAACAGGTTCTCCCCACTCAGTGACGCACCCACTGAGAATCCTGTTGAAAGTGCCCTAGTTATTGGCGATTCTATTACACGGAACGTGAAAATAGAGACACCAGCCACCATAGTCACATGTTTGCCGGGGGCCAGAGCACCTGACATCAAAGCAAATTTAAAAGTGCTGGCTAATGCTAAACGTAAATATTCTAAAATCATTATCCACGTCGGCACAAATGATGTTCGACTTCGCCAGTCGGAGATCACTAAAATTAACATTAAAGAGGTGTGTGAACTCGCAAATTCAATGTCAGCAGAAGTAATTTGTTCTGGCCCTCTTCCTGTTCGTCGGAGTGATGAGATAGTTAGCAGGTTATCATCACTCAATGGCTGGCTGTCTAAGTGGTGTCCGCAGAATAATATAGGTTTCATAGACAATTGGAAAAGCTTTTGGGGCAGACCTGATCTGTTGAAAAGAGATGGTATTCATCCCTCCCGGGATGGTGCTGCTCTTCTATCTAGAAATTTGGCAAATAGTCTTAGAGCTAAAACATGACAAACCAGGGCCCAGATCAGGACGCAGACAAACTGGCTAAACCGACCGTCTGCTAGCCGCCTCACGTCACAGAACTCAGATAATTCACAGCACATAGAAACTCTTTCACCTAGATATTATCACATAGAGACTGTGTCTGTACCTCGAACTAGTAAATACAAAAAACTTCCGAAACCTTTTAAGGGTAAAAATTTAATTGATGTTCAAAAAATGAAAATCACAGATAAATCAGATAAACAAATGATAAAGCTTGGGTTACTGAATATTAGATCTATTTCTTCAAAAGCACTTATTGTAAATGAAATTATCACAGACAATAAACTAGACTTGCTGTGTTTGACAGAAACCTGGCTAAAACCAGACGATTACATTACTTTAAATGAATCTAGTCCTCAAGGTTATGATTATCGACACAATCCTCGACAGAAAGGCAAAGGGGGAGGTGTTGCTGTAATTTATAGTAATATATTCAGAACAATTCAAAAGAATTTCAAATATAATTCCTTTGAAGTGATGGTGCTTTATGTAACATTATGTAAGTTGACATTTGTGCTGGCTACTGTATACAGGCCACCAGGGCACCATACTGACTTTATCAAAGAATTTGCTGATTTTCTATCAGAGTTAGTACTGGCTGCGGATAAAGTCCTTGTTGGTGATTTTAATATCCATGTAGATAATAATAAAGACGCATTTGGATTGGCATTTGCAGACATTTTAAACTCTATTGGAGTTAGACAACACGTGTCAGGACCCACTCATTGTCGTAATCATACCCTAGATCTAATACTGTCGCATGGAATTGATATTGATGCTGTTGAAATTCTACAGCAGAGCGATGATATATCAGATCATTATTTAGTCTCGTGTATAATACAATTAGCCAAGGCTACAAAACCACCACCCAGCCATAAATATTGTAGAACCATCACTTCTACCACTAAAGATTGCTTTATAAATAATCTCCCCGAGCAGTTTCATCGCCTTAGTATACCTGACAACTTAGAAGAACTCGATGCTGCAACAGAAACTATTGGCTCTCTCTTTTCCAGCACATTAGATGCAGTCGCTCCTTTACGTCTAAAGAAGATTAAGGAAACTAATCCAACGCCGTGGTATGATGAGCACACTCGGGCTCTAAAACGAGCTGTTAGAAAAGCTGAACGTAGTTGGAAGAAAACAAAACTAGAACTTTTTCGCCTTTCGTGGAAAGAAAAAATGATTGAGTACAAAACGGCTATAAGAAATGCTAGATCTACTTATTTTTCAAATCTCTTAATAGAAAACAAACAAAATCCAAGTTATTTATTTGACACAGTGGCTAAATTAACTAGAAACAGAGATTCAACTGCTTACGTTTCCATAGAGCACAGCAGTAATGACTTTATGAACTTCTTTACTTGCAAGATTGATGATATTAGAGAGAAAATTAAAAACATGCAACCGTCTACAGTTTCGCTTCAGACAGTGCACTGTAGTGTCCCTGAGGTAAAACTAGAATCATTCGCCGCTATAGGAGAGGAAGAATTATCTAAACTTATCAAATCATCAAAATCAACGACATGTATGCTAGACCCAATGCCGACTAAACTACTGAAAGAAATGCTTCCAGAGGTCGTAGGTCCACTTCTTGATATAATTAATTCATCCTTAACACTAGGATATGTGCCAAAAACCTTTAAGCAGGCTATTATTAAACCTCTTATTAAAAAACCTCAACTAGATCCGAGAGATTTAGTAAATTACAGGCCAATATCGAATCTACCTTTTCTGTCAAAGATACTAGAAAAGGCAGTTTCAACACAACTGTGCTCCTTTTTAGAAAGAAATGGAATCTGTGAGGATTTCCAGTCAGGATTTAGACCATACCATAGTACTGAGACTGCTCTCGTTAGAGTTACAAACGATCTACTCCTATCATCCAATCGTGGCTGTATTTCTCTATTAGTGTTATTAGATCTCAGTGCTGCTTTTGACACTATCGATCATACAATTCTTTTAAAAAGACTTGAAAACTATATTGGCATTAGTGGAATTGCTTTGGCATGGTTCAAATCGTACTTATCTGACCGTTATCAGTCTGTAGTAGTTAATGAAGAGATGTCGTATCGATCACAGGTTCAATATGGAGTACCACAAGGCTCAGTACTAGGACCATTGCTTTTCACTCTGTACATGCTGCCCTTAGGAGAGATAATTAGGAAGCATGGTGTTAGTTTTCACTGCTACGCTGACGATACTCAGCTCTATATTTCCTCGCGCCCTGACGAAACCTACAAATTCACAAAACTAACAGAATGCATACCTGACATTAAAAACTGGATGACAAGAAATTTCTTATTATTAAATTCAGAAAAAACTGATATCCTAATATTTGGACCAAAAACTTCCTCACGAAAAAACCTTGAATACTCTCTAACACTTGACGGGTGCTCCATTAAACCTTCGTCCTCAGTTAGGAACTTGGGTGTGCTCTTTGATACCAATCTTTCATTTGAAAGTCATGTTTCTAGTATCTGTAAAACCGCCTTCTTCCATCTAAAAAATATATCTAAATTACGACATATGCTCTCAATGACAAATGCGGAACAGTTGGTTCATGCATTCATGACCTCAAGACTAGATTATTGTAACGCTCTACTGGGTGGTTGTTCTGCTCGGCTTTTAAACAGACTACAGTTGGTCCAAAATGCGGCAGCTAGAGTTCTTACTAGAACCAGAAAGTGTGACCATATTAGCCCAGTTCTGTCAACATTGCATTGGCTCCCTATTAAACATCGTATAGATTTTAAAATCTTGCTACTTACTTATAAAGCTCTAAATGGTTTAGCTCCCCAGTACCTAAGTGAGCTCTTAATGCATTATAGTCCTTCACGTTTATTGCGATCTCAGAATTCAGGCCAGTTGATAATACCCAGAATATCAAAATCAACTGAAGGCGGCAGATCCTTTTCCTATTTAGCACCTAAACTCTGGAACAATCTCCCTAGCATTGTTCGGGAAGCAGACACACTCTGTCAGTTTAAATCTAGACTAAAAACACATCTCTTTGCTCTTGCATACACATAACACATTATCAATACATTAACATTTTTCAAATCCGTTAAAGGATTGTTACGCTGCAATAATTAGGTCGGCCAGAACCGAGAACATTTCCTATAACACTAGATATACCTATACATCAGAATAAGAATGGCATCTACGCTAATATCTGTCTCTCTGCTTATCCTGAGGTTTGCCGGGTGCTGGATCCAGGCCGTATCCAGATCAGATGGAGAACCTGTGTCTGGACCTGACTACAACGTAGCCCAGGAGACAATGGGCCTACAGATCCAGTTCTGGCTGCATCTATAATTCAGATTTTTAAATCTGTATCCGCTTACATATATTTATATATAATCTATTTTTAATCTCTATAATAAAAATGTATAATTCAGATTTTGATCTCCATGTCCATTTACATATATTATATATATATCTTCCAGGGGTTTTTTCCCTCCTAGGACTTTTTTCCCAGTGCTAGCACGCTGGGTTTTTCTCCTAGGGGGTTTTTTCCACCCCTGGGAGTCAGCCGACATTGGCTTAATGTAGCACCATCTTGTATATGTTACATATTACCACGCTTGTTTGTACAGCTTATTTTTAACCACTTCCCTTTTTTCTGTGCTTCTAATATGTAAAGCTGCTTTGAAACAATTACCAATTGTAAAAGCGCTATATAAATAAATTTGACTTGACTTGACTTGACATCCTCGGACCCAGGAGTGAGTGCTCTCTTGGTCAAGGTCTTTCCGCTGAGGCGGTCGCGGAATTGCGTCGGACCACGGATCTCGCTCTGAGGGCCACCAATCAAACTGCCGCCTCGATCGGCCGATCTATGGCGGGCATGGTGGCCACGGAGCGACATCTGTGGCTCAACTGTGCGGACATCGGGGAGAAAGAGAAACGGTTTCTCCTCGATGCCCCGGTTTCGCCCACTGAACTTTTCGGCACCTCCGTGCAGGCGGTGGTTGAGAAGTCCGGGGAGGCGAAGACGCGCTCCGTGGCGTTTAGATCTTGCATCCCGCTCAGATCCAGCTCTGGGCCCAGACAGCCGGGAGATCCCGGGCCGTCTCGAGCCGAGGCTCAGAGGCAGGCCCAGAGGGAAAGTGTCGCCGCTCGTGCGCCTCCTCCTCCTCGGAGTAAGTCGCAGAGACGGCGACATGCCAGAAGGAAGAAGCAAGATCTGAGGGAGGTGATCGAGGAGCAGCACCAGCTGCGCTGGTAATCGATCTCCGCTCTCGTGAGGGCTTTTTCTCGCCCTCGCTCTTCCTTCGCCTCCCGGTAGCGTTTGTGACATCTATATGCTGCGGGCTTTACAGTCGGGCTGATGTTGTGGGCCTATGATGGATATATCTCTGATGGCCCGCCGTCTGGCTTGATAGTGAAAGTGCTTTTGGGCTTATGGGACTTTGGATTTTCCCCTCCGTGTGACGAATCGGGGAGGAATCTGCGTTCTACGAGCCGCAGGAGGTAAGCCAGGTCCATTTTTTATTCTCAATATAGACCTTGCTTTTCCTGTATAGCTTCCTGTGCATATAGTTGTCATCTGTTCATGTTTTTAAGGGGTTATTTGGGCAAATAACTGTATGCTAGGCTGACTGTTACAGGCAGGCCCTTTATGGCCGCTTTGTTGTTTAGCGTTGGTGTAGTTTCTCGGCTGATACTGTGTATAGCTAGAACTAGCTTTCGCTATTTTCAGTTATGTGTTGGCCAGTTTTTCGGCCATCTAGTGCTGTTGCTCGCGCTGCTTTTCCGTGTGTTTGGGAATTCATAGCCCGAGTGTAGCTTGGTCTACATACAGTCCTTAGCTAGCGGCTAGGCTAGAACTAGGTTAGGTGTGTGTTTGTTTACATCCCCCTGTTATGACTATCCCCCTGCGGTTGTATAGTTCCTAGTTCTGGCCTCCTTCTGAGGAAGTTGCTGGCCGTTTTTTTTTGCCCATATTTCCCCCTCATATGTTTATGCAGGCGTGTTATGTGAGCGTGCTTGTGCTGCCACAGGTTACACCTGTTTTCTATGATAGCAGGCTTTATCCGGCCTCTATATATGAATACGGTGTTGTTGTTGTACTCCCCGGTTAGGGTTTGTGTTTCACTGAGTGCATCACCTGTTGGATCGCACACTCAGGATGAGTGTAGGGAATTTTGTTTACCCGACCTCTCCCGGTCGTTTGCACCACAGGGGTTCTGGGGTTCATTGCTGTTGATTGTTGGCTATTTGCCTTTTTAGCCTCTCTGTATGCAGCTTGTTTGGATACAGCGCTGTTGGTCTACGATGCTGGTTACGCTCACGCTGTTTAGCATGATTAACATTGCCTGCTGGAATGTGTATGCCTAGGCTCAGGTTGTGTAGCTAGTTCCCTTAAAATTGTCATTTTAGGTTATACTGGCCCTTCCTTGTAGCTAGGGCCCTGTCATGACCACGGGCTGGTGCCACATGGTTCTTTAAGTAGCAGGCCTTTCCAGGCTTCTCTCATAGCTTCCTGTTGACCCAGCTACGCTGGTCGTGTACGGGCATCATTCCATAATGAGTCATACGTTACTCTGTTGTTGCTAGATGTTTATGGAAGTCGTTGGCCCCCGTTGGGGCCTCCTTTCATGTCTTACCTAGCATGTTGGCACAGCTTGTATGGGTTTCTGTATGTCTCATACCCCTTGGGTGTTGTATAAACGCACTAGCTATCGCCGCACGCTTTTAAGGTTACAGGCCGTTTTCAGGCCTTCCTTTGCTAGCATGTCGGAGTTTAGCTTGGTACTCCTCTCGCTGAGAGTAAAAGATGTTTTTACTGAGTATTTTGTGCATTTATTCCCTTTAGCTCTAGTCGAGCTAAAATATTTTCTCTGTCTATTTAACAGGTTCTATTTTTGCTCCTAGAACTTTAGTGGCCGCTGGCTGATGTTGCGTGTGACGGGTAGGCCGTAAAGGCCTCCTGTGGAGCATGCTGACCTTTGACAGCAAAAGGGATGGTTTCGCCGGCTGGCCGGGTCTCGGGTTGACTATGACCTCCTGTGTAGTCGGTCTGTTCAGCCTGAACCCCAGCTGAAACTTGCAGCTGTTATGTCTTGGTGTTTGCTCCACCTTGATATGCAATAGGGTGTGTCCCTACAGGCCATCCTGGGCTACCGCCGTCTGCATTCAGTTCCAGTTCTCTGGTGAACTCTGGTTATGTTGTAGGCTCTTTTCCCGGCCTCCATGACTATGTGCCCGCTTTACGGTCTGTCTGTTAGGTTGAGCTTTGTACTTCCCTTCGGGCTTAACTACGTAATTGTGCTCAGCTCCCTAAGCTGGTATGGTTGTAGACTTCTATGAAGTCTCCCGTTAGACTGGCCCCCAGGCTGGTTTGTGCTCCCCTGGGTCAGGGGTCTTTCCTCAGCACCTTGTTAGCGGCTGAGTAGATCCTTGGATGAGTGGTTGTACTCCCCTCATACGAGGGTCCATAGCGTTTAGCTGAGTTCCGCTCTCCAGGATGCCCATCTCTGAGTGTGGGTTTGAGTTGCTTACTGCCCTTTTGCAGTCGCTCTTTCCTGCTCTCCTCTCTGGAGTTTGCGCTTGGAGATTCTGTATATCAGACAAGGTTGGCTAGGCCAGATTTAGCTTCGCTGGATCTGGCTAGGCCTCCTTGGTGGCAGCGGGATGGATTTTTCCCCCCGAGTGACTGGCCGAGGTTCCTTTGGTTCCTTGGCCACATTCCCTTAAAGGGACCACCCCCTCTCGGGCTGTTGGTTCCAGATGCTCGAGCAGCCTTGGTAGGCTTTTTTCGGAAGGCCTCTTTTAGGCTCAGCTTGGGCTGTTGGCCGTAGGGAATGCTGTCACTAACAGCCTTGGAGTTCTGCCCCCGGTTTTTCCCTGGAACTGCCGGATGTGTGTCCAGACATTTGGACTGGCATTCTCCTGTAGCATGGCGGCGTGGGTATATCGTTCCCCATAGCGCAGTCAGCGCAGAGTAGAAGTTCGCTTTCGAAAGGGAACGTCTCAGGTTACGTATGTAACCATGGTTCCCTGAGAACAGGGAACGAGACTCTGCGCTTTCATGCCATGCTGCGGGATGCCTGCTACAGTCGCTCAAAGACAAGAAGATGTCGGCTGTTTCCCCAAGCGCTCCCTTTATACGTCACGGTTCACGCCGTTTGACGTGATAGGCTGTCGCCGGCCAATAGGATTGGAGTGTGGTGATTTTTGGCATTTCGAGCACGGGTCACGGAGGACGTTCCCCATAGCGCAGTCAGCGCAGAGTCTCGTTCCCTGTTCTCAGGGAACCATGGTTACACACGTAACCTGAGACGTTTTTCTTTTTTAATAAATCTGCAAAAATGTCAACAATTCTGTGTTTTTCTGTCAATATGGGGTGCTGTGTGCACATTAATGAGGAAAAAATGAAATTAAATGATTTTAGCAAATGGCTGCAATATAACAAAGAGTGAAAAATTTAAGGGGGTCTGAATAGTTTCCGTACCCACTGTGTATATATATATATATATATATATATATATATATATATATATATATTAGGGGTGACCCTGAATAGTCGACGATTCGAATCTTCGATAGGAGGAGCCTGATTCGACTACCAATCTCACAGTCGAATCGTCGCAGAGGTGTTATGAGACGAGATATGGGGGCGCTCAATATCTGATTTTACATAGACATACCGGTTCTTTCCCATTAGGTTAATATACAGCCTATTATGTTAACACTATAAATAAAAATGTGAAAAGAAAGAAGCTTTTAATAAATATTTTTAATGTCAGTGAATAAATCCAACCTGTGACCGATTTAAGTTTCACTTCTATGATCCATGACCGGCAGAGGAGCATCTTTGCGGCAGGGATTAAATCTTCAACAATGCCTGGGATAAATTGTGGAATTGGATGCACTTTGAAATGGTAAAAGATTATCAAAAAAAAACGTATGATGCAAGTTGTGCCAACAGCTCATGTCCTAGAACTCAACAACGACAAACACTGCGGCGCGCTTCTGCCGGCCAACGAGCTGACTATAGCGCGCTATTTGAAAAGACTCAAACGGACACAGGCAGATCGCGTGAAAGACTGGATTTTTCTCTCTCAATCAGGTAGGGTAGCTACAAGTGATTTCAAACTATTTTAGCCGCTTGTAATTTTATTTTTGGATTCTGAACAATGTTTAGCTAAAAAAGACTGCCACTCCAGTTCAGCGTTTATTGTCTCTGCAGTTAAAAAGACAAGTTGGTATAGCTATAGCCTACTTTCGTTATTTTAATCATATATTTAATTTTAATTTATTTATTGATCACTCTGGGTTACCTAATTTAACTATTTCTAGCTTGTGTTTTGAATATATGTTCCCCTGCACTTCAGGCATTTTGCAGTTTGACTTGATCATATTTCATCTTTTTAAATAGGCTATTTTAATTTATTAGAACGGTAATTCTGTTCTAATTCAATTCTGTAAATTAATGTTTGATATATATATATATATATATATATATATATACATTTTTTTTTTTTTTTTTTTTTTTTCAAATTAAATTAAATTTTTGGTGCATCAATGTTGCGCTGTAGAGTTAAATTTAGCCGATGTAATTTGATTTGCAGACATATGAAATGTATATCTATCTGCAGTGTGGCCTTTCTGCAGTTATTAATATATTTTAAAGTTTATTGATCCAAAATGTTTTTATTCGTTTTCTTATATATCTTTGAGAGTGTTCTGTACATCGTGGCTGTGAATGTTTATCCACATTGCCTTTCATTTGTTTAAAAAAGATAAAATCATTGTCAGTTTCGTCTATCACTTGACAGGCAGTTTGGTCGGTTTATAAGAAAGATGTTTCTCTGTGCTGTGTGTGAAAGAAAATAAAAGTTGTCTTAAGCCGCGGGTAGACTATAGCCAGGCCTTACTTCATTTTCCGTGTCCCGCTCCATCTCGTGCACAGTTCAGTGTGCAAACCTTTCAAAGTCCGCAAACCTTTCGACTATCAGTCGAATATAGGCAATCTGATTCGAATCGGATTCGATCGATTTCTATGTAAATCCGTAGTCGAGGACACCCCTAATATATATATATATATATATATATATATATATATATATATATATATATATATATATTAAAATTATATTACTGTAATATAAAATTATGTAAGTTTCTGCATCACTTTAAAATGTTCTCTGTACTTTTGTTTAATGTTTGTGCCAAATCACATGACTGTGATAAGCAAGCGTACAGCTACACGTCACACAAGCACAGAGGCACACACTTCCATTTGAAACTGAGAGAGATGGAGATAATGACAGAAAGGAAACATAGTGCGGTGTGGTGCTACTTTTAAATTGTAGAAAAAAACACAGCTGCCAAGATATATCTCTTAAGAGCACTAAAGAAATGTGAGAATGTAGGAAAATACTACTATTAGGAAGTGTTCTTTACAAAGTGTACTCAAAAACATGACTATATTCTTTCATGTAAGCGTACAGCGACAAGGGGTTTGGGCGTTTCTGAACATTGCTGTCAGGAAGCCTTAATAGTTGAACATGTAGAAAGCTGAAGTGCAAGAAAGTGCAAAATTTCATTTTATTCATATTTATGTTGTAATAAATTATTTTATTGTTATTTAATCAGCCCGCACACTTTAACAATGAGGGAAACCAACAATTGCGAGGTAAAACCTCTACTTAAATAAAAAACGGTAAATGTTGTGGTCACGTTGTGACTTTTCTCAGTGCCAAAAAACCCCCACTGTTAGAGTGTGTGGGTTTTTTGCTCTACACACCTCATTTGGACGATGTTTTGAGGCGCGGTGAGTTTCTGGATATTCTTCAACAATAGTTATTGGTACAAACATTTTTATTTAATTGTGCTCAAAGATGCTTTTGTGATTTGTTATTAATGGCCAGTGTGTGTCATGTAGATTTGATTTGCCCTTAAGTGTAATGATCTCTTGTTTTAAAAATGAATGTTTTCTTTGAAAAATCACACCCATTTAAGGAATAATCAGTATAGGTATTATTAGTATTATTAAAATAATAAGCTTAGTAAAAAGCTTAGTATCGTCCATCCCTTCCTTATATAGGGTGGCCAGACCAGTGTTATTTCGTTTTTTTTGTTGTTGTTGTTGTTGTTGTTTTTTTAGGACACATTTCTCAATAATTAAGTCACTTTTCAAAAATCTTCACACAATTCTCCTAACCAACTTTCATCTTGGCACATGAGTTAAATTTCACATTCAAAAGCACTAAATCTACCAAAATATCTCACTCATGTCTCAGATCAAGTCATTCTTCCAGAACACTAACAAAGGTTGTCAACCAACAAACACACTCGACACTAACCATATAATGGGGAATGATAACAGCAGGCTGTCATTTATGCTTATATTTTATAGCAGTCTGTGTAAGGCCTTTCCTTCCCCTTCAGACAATCAAGAACACTTGTAAACTCCTCTCTTCCGCACAACGGTCATGACCACCACCACCAAAAAACAAACAACCAAAAAAACCTAACAAGACTTAGTTTAACACACACACACGCACTAGCTAATCTAATTGAAATCGAATTGTTCATTGTTTGTTCATATTAGTTAACAGTCCATGTATTAGTCAATAGTAATTTGAACATTTACTAAGACTAATACATGCCGTAGAATTATTGTTAGTTCATATTAACTAACTGTTAACAAATTAAACCTTATTGTAAAACCAACAAACCATTTTTAGAGTAGCAAAGTGCAAATTACTGCGTGAAACACAGGCCCAGACACAGTAACTTAAGTGTCTTTAAAAAAAGAAAAGAAAAAGGAATATGCTCAGGCTATATTAGGCCTATATTATGTGTGACACACACGCGCCTATCTAACGGTCCACCTCCATGCGCCTCCTCCAGTTCAGCGATCTCTTTTTAAAGAAACATTTAGAAACATTTTAGATCCTGCAAGCCACTGACATTGATATTTATTCATGAACTGGTTTTAAAACAACAAACAAATAAACTTAAAAAATCAGCTGAAAGTAAATTCGGAGGCTACTTGATGGTATGCTATGTAGAATATAATATCCTACAATAAGACATTAAAGGCTAAAAGGTAAATGTCAGAAAAAATATAAGAAAAGTTGAGCATACCTCTCGAAAACATCGCAACAGAATTGATGAGCATTCATGAAAAATCACGTTCTTAAGCTCTTCAGATATGACTGGCTGAAACATGCATTTCACTAAACATGTCCTGTACGAGTTTACAAACGGTTTAATGTCCCATGATAAGTTCCTATTTCTTCTTCTTTTACCCATATATGACCAGTTTCTGTAATTCACGGAAATGTCGCTCCATTGTGTTTGATGTTGCTCTGATCTGTTCTGAGGTGGGTTGTGCAATAGCTATAAGTCAACGACTTAACTGTTTGTCAAAGAAAAAAAGACACGCCAAGACTATGCTTCCTGTCTTCATCTAACATATGTAAGAATTTGCTGATTTGAATAATTTTTTAAGTGTCTTAAGTTTAAGTTTTTTCCCCCTCTGTGCATATGCATTTTTTTTTTTTTTTTTTTTTTTTTTTGTGCAAAAATAAATAGGCTACTGATTAACCTATAGGCCTTCTTTATTTTGATATACTATATTCTTTTTTAGAAAACTGATCATTATTCAGTGCGTTTTCATATTTGGGGTCAAATTGAGATAGATAGATAGATAGATAGATAGATAGATAGATAGATAGATAGATAGATAGATAGATAGATAGATAGATAGATATTGAAAATGCATTACGGCCGAATCACACCCGTGTTGATATACAGTCATATCGCACGGCTACGAGTGTGATATATTATGTATATATATATTATATATATTAGTGGTGGGCCGTTAACGGCGTTAACGTGCTGCGTTAACGCGAGACTCTTATCGGGCGATAAAAAAAATATCGCCGTTAATCTATTCTCAAAGTTGGGTTGGGAGCTGGGTCTATTCTACGCAAGCTATGATGACTTTCACCTTGATATTTTAGCGCGGATGTATACCTAGCCGAACTGACCCTTCTCAAAGACCCGCCCCCCTTAGTTACTGTTGCTTTGGTCGACAAGCCGTGGTGCTGTCAGGCCCGTCACGTCACACAGTGATAAATGCATCACGGAGCAGAGGACACTGACAAGACAAAGCAGGTAACTTATGATATTTAACAAAGTCCCAGCTTTAAAACTGTGTAGTTTTTTAAGAAATTCAAACAATAAAACCCGTTTTCTTTAATGTGTCGTGACCATGGTCGTGACAGATTGCTGTAGTGCCTCAGCTCAAGAGGCTCGTAAACTGATCATCTCTTACTACGAGTCCATTTATAGCATCAAATAAACATGAATGAACATGAGAATCAGTGTTGTTTCAAACGCGGAAAGATGTCAATATACAAAATATAATATACAAAAGTTTAACTCCACCGAGGTTAATCTTCTAACTCCTATCTGCTTTGTCGGACAAAATGGTGGATTACTTTTAGTCATTTGCTGCGTCCCAATTCGCCTACTTATAGTACGCCCTAAAATATGTACTCACTCAAACAGCCTCTCAGCCTCTATCGTGCATATTCGTCATGTTTTGTAGTTTTTAACACTTTTTACTCGTGTTTGTAGTTCTGAACTGAATCCTCGTACAACGTGCAATGGGTTGTGGGCAATATTAGCCTTTATAGTGTGCACGGATCCACACTTCGAAAATCTACCGGAAATAGTAGACCATCCGGGGACTTCTGGCATACTCTTTTCAACATACTATGCTTTGGGACACACTTATTTTAATCTCACATACTATTTAGGATGGATATGGACATTGGGACGCAGGGACAATTTGGGTATCTCACATATTCTGAATGTCTTCGGCAGAATTCAAATGAGCCATTTTAATCTAGATTAATCTAGATTAATTCCAAAATTAATCTAGATTAATCTAGATTAAAAAAATTAATCTATGCCCACCTCTAATATATATATATATATATATATATATATATATATATATATATATATATATATATTGTTCTGTCTTTGCATTAATCTTAAAGTTAGTGTTTTCCCCCTAGTGGTCATTCCAATTACTTTATTAGTTCAAGCAGGCAGAGAGCACATGGCAGCAACACGGGAGTCTCTCAACAATTCAACTCCATCAGTGGTAATCCTTTAAAATGTGGCATCGGCTGTAAGTTTATTTTATTTCTCTTTATGTGAAGCATCATTTTACAGCTGTATTGCTCAATATTTGAAGCATTTGTCAAATTTTGTGCTTATTCTATGTGTACTTGTTTTATGTTATGTTAGCTTACACAAATGCTTGTTATTAGACAATATGACACTGATATTGTAGTATTTTCTGTTTTACTTGTAGTTTCACGAAAAGGAAAGACACAATAAACCAAAGAAAAGAAGATTGACTCTATAAACCTAAATACCAGTCTTCTGCATGTTTATTGGGATTCTGTTGACACTAGCTAGAATTCTACTCTTCACACAAGAGGGAAGGACAGCATAGTGAAAAGCCGACTCTCATCAGATGAGGATAAACACCACATGTACATTATGGAGGAAGAAAATGCATCTCAATGTGAGACAAGATCACAAGTTTCTGCTTCAAATAAGTCTTCACGCAGATCATCAACTAGTTCAGCTGCAGCACGCGCAAGAGCTCACGCAGAAGCAGCCAAAGCACGTCTCAAGTTCGCAAGTAGGGAAATGGAGCTCAAGCTGCAAAAGGCTCAGCTTGAAGCCTCCATGGAGATGTTGGCCATTGAAAAGGAAGCTGCTGCAGCAGTAGCGAAAGCTGAGGCTTTAGAAGCAGTAGCCAGAAACAGTGATGGAAAATACTCTGATCATACACCTTTGCTGTCACCATCTATAGATCCTGTGGAACGAACAAGAGAATTCGTGAAGGAGCAAAATAACATGTTAAAGGACACACAGCCAGCACCACTAAATGATTTAATCACTCTAGACGAGACAAAAGAGCCACACATTGGGACAACAACGCTTCCCACTGTACACGCCATACATCTCAATGCTACAAGTGACTTATCTCCTACGGCTAAGGCTTACGTTCCTAACACTCAACTGCTCTCTTCAACACCACTTAAGTCTCCTAATCCATTCAAAATCACAGATGATAAATATTATCAACCGAAACAAGAAAGTCAAATGAGGAGTGTAACCTTTGATGTGCATGATGACTCATACGCCACTCCTTCACAATACCAACCAACAAACAAGCTACAATACAGAGAAACCCCATGTAACAGGGATGCATACCCCCTCAACCTAGTACGGCAGCCTCCACGTAGTTCTGACAGTCACATGACAGACTTTGTGAGATTTCTGGCAAGACGTGAGCTTGTTACAACTGGTTTGCTCCAGTTCAATGATCAACCTGAAAGCTACAGAGCATGGCGCAAATCATTCTGTAATGCGGTGAGAGATCTGGATGTAACGTGTGATGAAGAAATGGATCTTCTCGTCAAATGGCTAGGAAAAGAGTCATCGGAGCATGCCAAGCGCATCAGGTCTATACACATCAACCAGCCAGATCTAGGTCTCGAGATGATTTGGAAGCGGTTAGATGATTGTTATGGCTCTTCTGAAGCCATCGAAAAGGCTTTATTCCAGAAACTGGACAGCTTCCCGAAGTTAAACACCAGAGACTACTCCAAATTAAGAGATCTCGGTGACTTGTTAATGGAAGTAAATGCTGATAAAATGGACGGTGATCTGCCTGGTCTTTCTTATCTGGACACTCCCAGAGGAGTTAACGCCATAGTCCAAAAGTTGCCGTACGGTCTCCAAGAGAGGTGGTTAATCCATGGATCCATTCACAAAGAAATGTTTCAAGTGTCATTCCCTCCATTTTCTGTTTTTGTGAACTTCATCCATCATCAAGCACAGATAAGAAATGACCCAAGTTTCAACATTGTGCAGGCAGACACACAGAAAGTTGAAAAGCCTCCTTGGAAATCCAACAAGATGAAAACTGTTTCCAGTTACAAAACAGACATTTCCACTGTGCAAGGTTCTACATTGGACAAAGTTAAAAGAAACGTAGAGGATCCTGACAAGATATGCCCTATACACAAAAAGCCACACACCTTGCAGAGATGCCGTGGATTTCGGCTTAAACCTTTAGAAGAGAGAAAGAGCTTTCTCAAAGAAAATGGATTTTGCTTTAAGTGCTGTAACACAACAACACACACAGCAAAGAACTGTCAAAGCAACGTCAAGTGTACAGAGTGCGGTAGTGAGAAACACGTATCTGCTCTTCATCCAGGGCTACCACCTTGGGCTTCTAAGGACAACCCCTCTTCAGAGCAAGGCGGGGAGCAGGACACAACAGTACCCACAGATGTAACAACAAACTGTACAACTGTGTGTGGGAGAGGCCAATCTGCTCTATCCTGCTCAAAGATTTGTTTGGCAAAAATATACCCCAGTGGACAACAAGACAAGGCAGTCAAAGTTTACGTTATTCTAGATGAACAAAGCAATAGGTCTCTGGTTCATCCTGAATTCTTTGACATGTTTAATGTTCAAGGACTCTTGTCGTCCTACACGCTGTACACCTGCACAGGGCTGACAAAAAACATAGGACGTACAGCCTCAGGCTTCTACATTGAGTCGCTGGATGGTGAAACAGTGCAACCCTTGCCATATTTACTGGAGTGTGCAGAAATACCGGACAATAGAGCAGAGATACCTACTCCCAATGCTGCAGTTCATCACATCCATTTGAAACGGATTGCCCATCTGATCCCAGAACTGGATGCCCAAGCCCCTATCTTGCTGCTTCTTGGTCGTGATGCCATTAGTCTCCTAAAGGTACGTGAGAATATTAATGGTCCTTCTGATGCTCCCTATGCTCAAAGATTAGATCTGGGATGGGTGCTAGTGGGAACCGTTTGTCTCGGGGGTGGTCACAAACCCACAAGTGTGAAAACTCTTTTCACTAATGCTCTGCAACAAGGTCGCCCTACCATCTTTGAACCATGCTCAAGTGTTCTTCGTGTTAAAGAGGAATACAGTTTTAAAGACATTCGAGACATTCAAGATGAAGACCACTCTTGCCTAGGTCAAACAGTCTTTCAACTTACAAAAGACGATAACAAGCCAACTTTATCTATTGAGGACAGAGCCTTCCTCACAACCATGGAACAAGGTCTTGTGAAAAATGATAGCAACAGCTGGGTAGCTCCTCTACCGTTCAGACATCCCAGGCCACGTCTCCCAAACAATAGACAGTTGGCTCTCAAACGCTTCACTTCTCTCAAGATGAACCTGCTGAGAAAACCAGAAATGAGGGAACATTTCTTTACGTTTATGGAGAAGATATTTGAAAATGGTCACGCTGAAGTTGCTCCTCCCCTCCGAGAACACGAAGAACGGTGGTATATGCCTCTTTTTGGAGTGTATCATCCCAGGAAGCTAAACAACAGTAGTATTCGATTCAAGTGCTCAGTATGAAGGCCTGTCACTGAATGACGTACTGCTAACGGGCCCTGATTTGAACAATGCGCTCGTGGGAGTCCTTATAAGATTCCGCAAAGAAGGCATTGCCATGATAGCAGACATTAAGCAGATGTTTCACTGCTTTCTTGTGAGAGAAAACGACTGCAACTTCCTCAGATTCTTCTGGTTCAAGAACAACGACCTAGATCAAGTCATTGAGTATCGCATGACTGTACATGTTTTTGGAAACAGTACCAGTCCAGCAGTTGCAATCTACTGCCTCAGACAGTCAGCTGCAGAAGAGACGCCACACCATGACCCTGAGGTGAAACAGTTTGTGGATCGTGACTTTTATGTCGACGATGGTCTCAAGTCCCTCCCGACAGCTGAAAGTGCCATCAGTCTGATCAAGAGGACACAAGATGTTATCGCTAACTCCAACCTAAGGCTCCACAAAATAGCTTCTAACAGCAAAATGGTCATGGAAGCTTTTCCACCTGAAGATCGAGCTAGTGATCTCAAAGACTTGGATCTCAGTTCAGACACACCACCTTTACAACGCAGTCTGGGACTAAATTGGGACCTGGGAACAGACACGTTCACATTCAAAGTTGATACAGAGGAGAAACCATTTACTCAACGAGGAGTATTGTCAGTGGTGAACAGTGTCTACGACCCTCTAGGATTTGCAGCCCCTGTCACAATTCAGGGAAAACACATCTTAAGAGAGCTCACTCAAGGAAAAGGTGAACGGGATTCACCACTTCCACAGGAAATGGAAGTCAAGTGGAAATCTTGGCGAGACAGTTTACAAGATCTCAGAAATCTGCAAGTGCCAAGACCTTACACTGCCATTTCTCCATCGACAGCAGAACGGAAAGAACTGTGTGTCTATTGTGATGCATCAACAAAGGCCATAGCAGCGGTTGTTTACCTGAAACTTACCGACAACATTGGAGACATTCACGCAGGCTTTGTAATGGGAAAAGCGAAGCTGGCTCCAAAACCTGAACACACCATTCCAAGACTCGAGCTCTGCGCTGCTGTATTAGCGGTGGAATTAGCAGATTTGGTTAGATCTGAACTTGACTTGGATATTGACGCGACAACCTTCTACACAGATAGCACGGTCGTGCTCGGGTACATCTACAATGAAACAAGACGTTTCTATGTGTACGTTAGCAATCGTGTTCTTCGGATACGGAGATCATCCAGTCCAAGTCAATGGAAGTACATACCTTCTGATCAAAACCCTGCAGACTCTGCGACAAGAAGTGTTGCAGCAGCTCAACTCAAGGACACCAGTTGGCTCATTGGACCTTCTTCTCTGTACGAGCCTTCTCAAGAGCCTCAAGATCTTAAACTCTATGACCTCATTAGCCCAAATACAGATCCAGATGTTCGAGCACAAGTATCCACTCTACAGACACAGACTGCAGTAGAGCAGCTTGGATCTCAACGGTTTACAAGGTTCTCCTCCTGGTCCTCTCTAAGAAGTGCCATTGCTCACCTTCGCCACATTGCCCAAAGCTACTGCTCAAGTCTGGTCACAGAACATCAGAACTGCAAAAGATGGCATCTGTGTAAGAATGCATATACTGCAGAAAACCTTCAAGAATCAGAAAAGGTCATTATTCGGTCTGTGCAAGGAGAGACATATGCAGAAGGACTTGCATGCTTACAGAAAAACATGCTTTCTCGGAACAGTCCACTCAGATTTTTGGACCCATCATTGATGCAGACAATGACCGTCTGTCTTTGGAGCCTCCTTTCACCAACGTGGGGCTTGATGTGTTTGGCCCTTGGAGTGTTGAGGCTCGTCGTACAAGAGGAGGCCTTGCACATAGCAAGAGGTGAGCTGTTATTTTCACCTGTATGACTGTGCGAGCAGTCCACATAGAGGTCATAGAATCTCTCGACTCTTCAAGCTTTATCAACGCTCTCAGGCGATTCCTTGCAATACGAGGCCCAGTGAAACGGATCCGCTCGGACAGAGGGACAAACTTTATTGGAGCTTCTGCCGCACTCAAAATACCTTCCAACATTGATGATATTACGGTCAACAAGTATCTGGCCGAAAAAGGCTGTTCCTGGACCTTCAACCCTCCCCATGCATGTCACATGGGCGGATCTTGGGAGAGGATGATTGGGATAGCCAGAAGAATCTTGGATTCAATGTTTCTTCAACTTGGACATACAAAACTCACCCACGAAGTACTTACGACGTTGATGGCTGAGGTGGCAGCTATCATTAATGCAAGACCTCTGGTGTCTGTGTCCACCGATCCTACCAATCCTGTTTTACTCACCCCATCCACTCTGTTGACTCAGAAAACAAGCATTCCATCTGCTCCACCTGAGGATTCTGATGTCAAAGATCTTCACAAACAGCAATGGCATCAAGTTCAACATCTGGCACAAACCTTTTGGAACAAATGGAGAAAACAGTACCTGTCTGTTCTGCAACCTAGGAGAAAGTGGCAAACACAAGAATCCAACTTGGAACCAGGAAGTGTCATGCTACTCAAGGACCAGCAACTGAAGAGAAATGAGTGGCCCTTAGGGATAGTTACTCAGGTTTTGCCTAGCGAAGATAGTATGGTACGTAAAGCTGAGGTCAGAGTCTTCAGAGGAGATGGGCCCAAACTGTTTTTGAGACCTCTATCAGAACTTGTTCTTCTTATTGCACCTTAATACACAGTTAGTATGTTATTTGCAAGTATTGTTTTTGTTGTTTATGGTGTTTAGTGACATTCACCATGTCAGACGGGGAGTGTTCTGTCTTTGTATTAATCTTAAAGTTATTATTATTGCTCTTATAAAAGTGATTTCCCAAATAATTATAGCTCACTCTTAAATGTATATAAAATATATTTATATCAAAATATAGAATATTTAATGTAACCCTATTTATTATGAGAGTTTACAGCGAGGCACGTCCTCAACTGGCCTCATTCACACAGAACGACCTGTTCTCTTCCTGCCACTCCACATACACTTACTTGTAAACCCCACAAAAAAAAAAAAAAAAAAAAAAAAAAACGAAACACTCCACACCCCTTCCTTCCTTCCTTTTTTTTTCTTTTATTTGTATTTGTACAGCAAGAAACTGATGGGAGGGGGTTTGCTGCTACAGATGCTTTTCTAAATGATTCACCATTCTGGCTTCCACCTAAAGAATTATGTTTAGTTAGTGATGACATATAATAACTATAATAACTGTTTTTGGATGCTATGATTTCTTATTAGCTGATTGGTCAGTCATTATCTTGTGCATTTATATTCCCCTTTGGTTCAGTTTTTAGAGTGTCTTTTTGCTCCTGACTGTATTCCCGAGTGCCTTAGTCTTTTATTAGATCCTCACCTTAACTCCACATCCTTGGCAACCAGCTGTGACAGACTATTGAATATAAGCAACAGCTGCTGACACAATGGCGACTGAAAGTAAACTGTTAACTTATAAATTATCAGGAAATTTTAATTTGAAAGTGAACTAATCCTTTTTTTTTTAATCTATGCCTTGTTTTCTCAAAACAGTAAACACAAATCCATAACTTATAACACAATTCCCCAAACATCCTATTTTTAGGTCAAATGAAGTTCTCCACTCAAAGCCATTCACTCTGAAAAACCAACCTTTGCCCTTTAGAAATCCCACACAAGCCCTCAAAACCACACACACTACAACATAGTCTTATGCAATAAATTCAAAACAACATTTCCAAAACTGGTATGTTATGTTGCTTGTGGTCTCTGGTGAACACTGATATAAGGTTATCTGTCATACGTTTCCTCCGCCATGCTGAAAAAAAAACTTGGGTTTAGAACTGAAACTCTATCTGTATGCGAGGCAATTTTATGCATTACTTTATTACAGTAGCATAGTGCAACAGGGTATGTGTTGTTACAGCACTCAAAAGTTACTGTACAGAGCAGTCTTACTGTAAGTACACCCACCTGATGTGAAGCGACTCAAATTTGTCTGTACTCATTGCCCAGCCTGCCTCATAGTCATAACATGGACAAGGACAAGGTCAACTAAAGTGGCTCGAATTTCATCCGAGACTGCTTGTCTCCTTGTCCTTGCCCTTCCCCTTCTCCTTCCTTGTTCTTGTCCTTCTTCTCCACCTCCTCCTCCTCCTCCTCCTCTCTCTCATTGACCTATTCCTTAATTTCTCTTTGGATCCATTGTTCCAAAACTCAGTGAACTGATTCGGGCCCTTTTATCTCTCTATTGAAGGATCTGATTGGTGTGTGATCATTTTTGACTCTTAGTGTTTTCCTCTGAGGAATTGTGTGCTAATTGAGCTCAAGCTGTGCTGACTTGAGTGAACAATATTGAATTCTGGTGCTTTCTAAATGACAAAATGGTGTATGCAATAAGAAATGAAGGGATTTGTGTTTAAAGTTTTACAGTGACAGCTCTGACACATCCGACTCGTGTGTCAAAACAGAGGAATAGTGTTTATAGTTTAGGGAATTGGGTGTGCTTTTTGGTAAATGGTGTTAAGGTTTTAAAAGCCTGGTTATAGTGTTTTAGCAATCTTCTTTTGCGAGGCGGCGTCCCGCCCTCCTCTGACTCTGATTGGCCGTGATTCACGGCCCGTGAACCTGAAACAAACCAATCAAACCATGATGGCAGCGAGTATTACCCAATCAGGGGCAGAATCAGGACGTGTCTTCACACAATGCCAGAGCCATGGCTCTGCACAATGCGGGTGGGGTGATTTGCATGGGATGCTGCATAATATGGACCTATGTAAAATACGGGACAAATCGCGTCCCGTATTGATTTGATACGGGGCGCGTCATTTTGGCTGTAAATACGGGATGATTCCGTATTTCACGGGACGGGTGGCAACCCTAGTGATGCTGCTGCTGCTTGGCATTTTTTCCACACCACAAGGAGAAGGCGGCAGAATAAAATGTGTTTCATCAGTCCCCAAGTTTGTCTGTAATGTTTGTTACAGTATTCTACAGGCAGATGGCGCTGTCTCCATTTATTTTACACCTGATATCTAATGATGACACCTGGCGGGCTTTTTTATGTAATAGATGCATAAAGACTCTTAAGGTTAGACAGTCTTCATGATTTTTTTACAAACTTGCATTTCAGGGGCAATTGGAGTTTTCTCTTTCATAAATTGTACATTAAATCGATGGATGGTCTCAGGAGTTTTGAATGCAAGGCTAGAATTAGTTAGTATTATAGAAGTAATTTGAATAATAAATAAATGTGGATTTACAGGTTTTTTTTAATTGTTTTAGTGCATTTTTCAAAAGCAAGTGTTACATTTTCAAAACTCTTAGTACTAATATCACAAGAGATCATCAAAAGTACACTTTTTTTTTTCAAATATTTCAGCATGTTTTCAATTGTGTCAGTACAATACACAAAATCACAAAGTATCACTTTCATAACAAAATAAGTTATATAAACATTTAATTCAAAGTAACTGCCTTTCATAAGGCTATTACTATCAAACTTTTCATTTGCATCTCTTTTATTCAGTTTAATACATTTTGTCTATTTAATCCAACTGATCATAATGGTTAATCAATTAATCATTTGGTATATCTATAGATTTCTATAGGAGTAGTTTCTACTTGTTTAAAATTTCCGATAAGGATAACCAAATGTAACGATTTATTTATTTTATTATGATTATTGTTTTTTTGTTTGTTTGGGTTTTGTTTTGTTTTTTTGTTTTTTTTTACATTGTAATCGATTTATCTTAGATGATAACCATTATATTCAAAGTGTGTGTGTCAGAGATATTTGAAATTTCTGAACACAGAGCAGAATACAAGGGAGGGGAAACAGTTAAGACTGTATAACATCAGATTGATCAGAGAAGCATCAGAAGAAGGGAGACAGATACAGATACATGACAGAAAACATAAGCAGCTGTGATATTAATGTCCGCATGTTTCCCTGAAAGCGTTTGTTAGGATCTCCAAACAGTCCTAAAATGAGTAAAAACAAAGAAAGTGAATTCACATCAGTTTTGTAAAGTAAGACTACAGGCATATTTTTTTTCCCTGTATGTTGACTATTTTCTGAATTATAGAGTCATAAATAGAGCTATCCAAAATCCCCACTGTAAAATATGGAAGCCTGTTTCCGCCACTAAAAAAAAAAAAAAAAAAAAACGGCACAAAAAAGCCACTAAAAAAAAAGATTAATTGTGACTTTTTATCTCAGAATTCTGAATTTTTAACTTGCAATTGCGTGTTTATATCTCACAATTGCGAGTTATAAAGTCAGAATTCTGAGATATAAAGTCGCAATTGCGAGTTATAAAGTCAGAATTCTGAGATATAAAGTCGCAATTGCGTGATAAAAAGTCAGAATTCTGAGATATAAAGTCGCAATTGCGAGTTATAAAGTCAGAATTCTGAGATATAAAGTCGCAATTGCGAGTTATAAAGTCAGAATTCTGAGATATAAAGTCGCAATTGCATGATAAAAAGTCAGAAATCTGAGATATAAAGTCGCAATTGCGTGATAAAAAGTCAGAATTCTGACTTTATATCTCGCAATTGCGACTTGATTTACGATATGATTTACCAAATTTAATGAATTCCTTTTACATCATAAGCAATTTATCTTAGATTATATCCACAAATTTTAAAGTTTGTGCATGTGTGGTCCTGGTAAACCCTGCGTTGTGAACCGAACCAAATGTCCCAACATGGTAATACCAGTCTTTTTTTTTTTTTTTTTCTTCCCCCATGAGGAAAACAGCATACAAAATATTTTTATAAAATGTAAAAATGCAGAAAGTTTTCTGTGATGGGTAGGTTTAGAGTTAGGGGATAGAATGTACAGTTCATACAATATAAAAATCATTATGTTTTTGGAAAGTCCCTAATAAAACAGGGAAACCCTAAGAGTGTGTGTGTGTGTGTGTGTGTGTGAGAGAGAGAGATACAGAGTAGAGTAGAAGTGAAAAAACAGTCAATGACTGTATAACATCAGATTGATCAGAGATGCATCAGAAGAAAGACGGATGGCATCAAATAGAGCATTTTACATTATAGTATGCCATGTGACACTGTAAACAAAGGCATTACCATCGTAGAGACTGCCACATTACTATAACTCTTCATCTAGAACAAAAGCATGAGATCAAGTTTTGAAAGAAGGACTAGCCGTGTTACAAGTGTGATCAGTTTGGAGTTTTGTACTAAGAGTTTTGAAAATGTACACCTTACTTGTGAAAATAGTACCAAAGCAAATAATTAAAAAAAAAAAAAAACTGTAATGTCAAACTAGTATGCTTAAATTGATTAAAACCTTACATACTAAATCCACATTATTTCATATTAAAATTACTTCTATACTACTTGGGCATTTGTTGCAATCGCTCTGCCTTCAATACCGATGATACTCAAATCTGTATACACTCAACCTGGTGAAAATCTGGATGTTTGCTTTTGTTCTGATGTGTTTCTGAGGACAAGATATGGATGAATAACAATTTCTGTTTGAATAGTAGTAAAACATCTCAGTTACGACTGTAACCTTGGTTCCCTGAGAGGGAATGAGACGCTGCATCGAAGACACTGTGTAGAGCCCTACATTTCTGCCCGAGCATGTTTTCCCATGTTTTGCTGAGAATTGTAAATAGCGTATGCTATGTGTGTCTTTGTTAGACTGTCATCATGGGATTAACTCTACTTCCTATGTGTGTGAGGGTATGTGCATATGTTAGTGTGTAGATGGACAATAGATCTTTAGTGGAGTAACACTTTTGAGATCTAAGCCATCTTTTTCTTCTATGATGTGTAGTGTTCAGCCTGGATAGTCTCGATCTTTACCAGGCGGTGATGCCATGAGGGTGTAGGTGCCAAGATGGTGGAGGTGTGTGTTCTGTGTTCATGTCTGGGAGATGGGTGAAATCTAATCTATAACAATCTGTGTTGCAGAATTTAGCTCCGGTGCTACACCGGGAGGCCATGTAAATATATGTAGTGATGTACTAATGTGAGGTGTGAATGGCCACTTCAAGTGTCTTCGCACCCATCTCCCACATCTCAGGTCATGTTCTAACAGTTCCGCTGTCCTAGTTTGACGCAGGTGGGGTCAGACACCTTCCTGGCATCTGTCCTCCAAGGAATTGCAGTGGTTGACCTGAGATAGGAACAAATGCAGAGAGAACTACAGTTCATTTTAAAGTTTTCAACAGCTTCATATTCAGACATGTGGAGTTGTTTTAATTGCACCATTATCATGTCTATTTGCAATTTTGCTTCCAGATGTCCCATGAAACCGAGTTTCATTTGGCCAGATCTGACTTACTGCTTTTGTTTCAGTGCAGTCTGAGTGTGTCACACCTAAAGCTGCTCTTGCAGTTGATCCTTCACAGTCTGCTGTGTCATGAGCATTAGAGACCCCAGTTCTGTTGGGGAAACTTTAAATTAACGGGTGTTTCCATCACCTTCCCCATTGTCCTTAGTTTCAGTTACTCTCAGTACAGTCAGATCTGTGGGTCAAATTATTTCACCTGTTTTGGTGTTGTCTGCTTAGCAATTGCTGTTTTATGGTGTCGTTCACACATTCAATTAGTTGTAGATTTCTGCCTGATGTTTAGCATTTCACACCCTCCTTGTAAATTTACTTCCCCGATCAGACTCAATTTTAGATGGTGCACCCCAGTTAAGGATGATTTGGTTTGCTATCACCTGTGCCACACTTTGCTCATGTAAAGGCAAAATGAAAGCATACCCCCTCCCTTTTTGGCACTGGGTAGTGGACCAATGAAATCGAATTGTAAGGATGAATGTATCACCTTTCTCTATGTGTTGCCATGCCTGGCAATTATAATATAATGTATATTATAAATTTGTTGATAATATAATTATATTAAAAATAGTATAAATTAAATAACATTATTTCTGGTCTCTGGAGAGTCTTTGGAACAACTTAGTTGTCAATGTCTTCATTTTGCAGAAGGCAATTCTTATGATTTGGTCCTGCAGTCACAGCTGCACTGGCATGTACATTGTATGTACAACAATGGTCAGGCTTAAACCCTACGAAAGACTCTGTTGTTGTTACCATCCAATGAACCGCAAGCACATGCTGCCCACATGGTCAAATCCACACTCAATTTCTCTTTTTTGAGAGCTTAAAGTTACAGATTGCGTTCTCATGTCAATATATTTGAACATGAAAAGGTTTTGGCTCAGGGTTGATGCAATGCACAATCTCTGTTTTTAGATTTCAAATGCCTATTTATTTCATTTAGTCTATTTAAAGACTATATGAAGGTACAGTGGCCATTTTAGCTAATTTGCCAGATGTGATAGGTTCAATTTGTGTTACTATTTGGCTGAACAGCTCCTATGGAGCAGGGGGGGATTGTGTGTTCTCTGAGTGGGTATACCCATGGGCTCGGTCATGAACCACTCTCAGGAACATTAAGTCATATATTTTATTGACTAAAATATAGCAACAACATCACTATCATTATTTGTATCAGTTTAGGATTTTAAGCTTATCACCTCAAAATTATTTGTAGTCAAGGGTAATTCTGCTTTGTAGCAGTAAGAGGAAAAGTGTAATTCTAGCAAATCAAAAAGTTTTCTTAACTTTTACCTGTGTTGCATTACATCACCTCGTTTTCCCAACTTCTTTTTCATAAACAATGTATTGACCTGCCTTTCCATGTATCAAATTATATGATTCCAGTTGTTTATAAGTGTGGAATTTTTAATTCCATTTGCTAATTCTCATCAGGGTGTTGCTAGTTTGTTGCAACAAAGCCAATAAAACTTTTAAAACTTATTTATTACTCTCCATTAAGCACCAGAATATAATTTGGAAGATATTATTCCAATTTAGGTTTGATCTCTTGTTGTGTAAGCAAACAAAGAGATCTTAAAAATTTATAGCAAGGGATATCTTTTCTGATCTACGCTGCCACTATCATGTCCCTGAAGCAATGTGGTTGTGTCTAATTCTCAAATCCCACCGGATTTCGGTGTCCGGTCTTAACTCTGGGTATTCCGACCCATTCTATAAATGCATCTATTTTTCCCTCAACACTTCTAAAAAACAAATAAGAATTGACTTACCACAGCAGCTGAAGAAAAGAAGATGATCAAGCCTCTTGCTTGTTGCAAATCCCAATATTTACTGAAAAGACGTCACTCGCCTGGGCTGGGAGATCACGGAGGATGGTCACCACTTTGTAAGGCCCGCCCAATCGGCCCAACAGCGGTTTCCTACTGGGCGGGGAAGGTTTCTTGCGCGTTCGTCTTTTCAGTGTGGCAAAATAGTTTAATTCCAATTAAACTTTTATCTGACTCCATTTTATTATGATCTCGAATTTAGGTTTGAATGCCAATTGATAATTGACAATTTATACGATAATTTATCTATACATTTGATGATTCTATTTAACTCTTTACTCTTATTGTACTCGTTCATTCGGATTCCTATAACGCTTTGAGTCTCGCACCGGCCGGGCATACGATCTCATACGCACAATCTCGTCAGTCTTGGTCATTAGACAGAGGCGATGACTAATATTCTAGAGGCCGTACCCACTTTGCTCATTCTAGAATACGTTTATTTAGTCCCCATAGATCTGAACACACCGAATTAAGGTAAGATTACTTTAACTAGGGGCCATGACCATTACCATAAAATCAGGCTGACCAATTTAGCTTCCTCTAGTGGTAACTTTACATAATCACGCAGTGGTTTACCCACAGACACTTAGTTAGAATAATCTCACCAAAACCAGAGGTTGAGGCCCACCCTGTTTAGATTGATCTAGCAACACTCTGTTGCTCTAAAAGGAAAAAACCCATTATTAGCCTACACAGTCTAAGTATACTTAACTAATGCCAATGTGCTAGTTGGAGCTCTAAAATATCAGTTGGTGTGCCCCACTGCTCCACCTAAACTGTACTTTAGTCCGTTACTAACCTGAGCGTAGATTTGTGGGGTTATGGACTTAACGTAATCTACTAGAGTCAATCATTTCAGAGTAAGTCAGAATAAAGTCAAATGTAACAATTTATTAGTCAGGTAAATGTATCATGTCAATTACATAATCATCTCAAAGATGATCAATACAAACATCAAATGCTCAGGAACAGAGTAAAAGATGCATACCTGACATTAGAAAAATGCACATTGCTGAGTGTCTGAAGGACACTCAGCAATGTGGGCTCATCTGCACAGGATCGAGCCCTGAGTCTCCTGCAACATTTCTTTAAATACTCAGACCAAGACAGAAACTTCTTTCAAATGGAAACATGACTTCACAATTGGAATTTGCATTAATCAGGGTCCCAGACTGAGTAGTTTACACCTTTTTAGGGACAGAAGGCCATTTGCATGAAAGACCCAGTGAAGGTGGACACACCCATTACAGAGAGCAAAACATCTCTAAAATCTTTAAACCTTTATTACCTTCTGGTTTACTTCTGTGGGAATGAGACCTTTGTACCAGTCGCACTGAGACATTTCAAATGATACCAAACATGTATAATGTTGCATGATAACTGTTCACATTAAACCATATAGATTTTGGGTGAATCTCTGCATGTAGAGAGAAGAGATGGGGGAAGAGGGGATGAATTAAGGGAAATGTAGATTAAGGCAATGCTGAGGTGTGATTGCGTCTCGGATGGGGATGCTAATTTGCAAGAGAGAGTTCAAATGTTAATTTCCTTTGTTTTCTCAAAGAGTAGCCCTTTCTCGGTCCAGACAGTCCGGCATTAGTCTTACAGTGTGACCCATTAAAAATACCAAAATGTTATTTTCAAGGCTTTAGTTTTATACATGTGCAAATACGGCATATAAAACAACAGAATATGAGTATTCACACGTCACGTACCCGCAGCGCTTGAATGGAGAAATCGCGCCGGCGCCTTGCGCGCATACACAACATAGCCTATCAGTTCTCACATTTTTAACTTGACATCACAGCCTGTTTATTATCAAAATAAAATAAAGTCAATCAAAGTTACACTGCTCAATGTATATATAGGCTAGTCTGTACAATCTGTGGCGTTCAGCCCTATACTATCGACTCACTTAAAAAGCACATGTGAAGGATGTATTGTTGGAACGCGAGCGAAGTACAAAGCCTATAATTTACATAATAAATAATAGTTTAGCATTCAAATACTTCACGAATATCGAAACATTTGGATTTGTGCCGAATTGGAGAGGTAGGCGACATGTTCTTTTATTTTTCGTTATGGTTCTGTTCTGAATAGGCTACCGTTTATAGGATATGTTGTCTATAGCTATATGTTTATAGTTTGTTTTCTTTTTAAACCGTCTAACCGATTAATTAGTATTAATTGGTCAAACTACTTGGTTAACAGTTAACTAGTCAATTATGAGCATCCCTAATTAAAACTTTCCAATGCGGATGCCATGCTTTTTCTCTCACGATTCTGTAGCATGTTGTCTCGCTTTTCATTTGAAAATAAAATGACCATGTTCAGTGGTGAAGCTTTGATTTTGATGCACAGCTGTGGTGTAAGATAAGACAACCTGTAAGTTTGTTTTTAAGCCAGTTTTGTTTTTGTTTTTTTTATTTTTCCGCAAGCTGTAACGAGCAGCAGAGCAGCCTGCCTCAGCTTGAAAAAAGTTGCTTTTTACTGTGGTAGTGCTTATAAACGTTTAAACTAACATTGTGATAGGTTTATATTAGTGTTTTATATCTATGGCTTTTATTAAACAAGTGTCAATTTGAGAGTCTAAATCGATCAAACGTGCTCAAACATAATCTTCAATTTAATAAACAAAGAAGTGCTCCAAACATTTTTTCTAAATTAACTTAATAAAGAAATGAAAAGGATTACAACTACTTTGCAATTACAAACAAAACTGAACATTTTAATGGCTGCAACAAAGGCTGCGTTATAGAGAGGATTTAAAAAAAAAAAAAAAAAAAAGGGGGCTCCAGTCGGGCTCGGGCCGAAAATTCTGACAAGCTGACGGACACGGGCCAGGCTAAGGCCTGAGCATCTTGGGCCAGGGCCGGGCTAGGGCCAAGATTTGTGGCCCGTGCAGGACTCTAACGCTGTGGGAACGCCTCTGAGTGATTGCATCATGAAGTACATGAGAAATCAGTCCAATGGCGTAACAGAATGTCATAGGAGGGTGACGTCATGACCAGGAAACTATAAAGCACACCCAAACCAAACAATGCTGGCTTCTGATAGGTCGAAGCAAGTCGGTAACAGGCATGCAGGGAGTATGGCAAAGCAACGCAGCGTCTCGTTCCCGTTTCAAGTGAACTCACACTGCGTCGAAGATGCTGTGGGAACATCTATACCCATGGTGCCATAGTACAAAGTGCCTATCTGTGTGAAATCGTAAGTGCTCACTATGAGATGAGAGCACCTTGGACCCTGGAGTAGAGGCCAGATCTAGGTTACAAAACCTCACAATCGTGTGCTGCAAGGACCAACCTGCCGCATCACAAACTTCTTGGAGGGAAACTCCTGACAACATAGCTTTGGAAGCAGCCATACTCCTGGTTGAGAGGGTAAGTGATATAGCCTCAACTATCCACTTGCTCATCGTCTGCTTGGGTACCCTTTCTTGGGAGACCCGAAACACACAAATAACTGATCAGTCATACGCCACAGGGCAACTCTATGAATATATGTATCTAATGCCCTGACTGGGCAAAGCAGATTCAATTTATCCTGGTCTTTATGAAAAGCATTATGAAAAGGAGGAGGGCAAAAGGACTCGCCACATTAGTGGGGACCTTAGGAACATAACCCTGCTCAGGGTATAGGAAAGCTTTTACCATGCCTGGTGCAAAATCAAGGCAAAAAGGGGATACCAACAAGGCTTGTAAGTATCCAATTCTCTTTAGAGATGAAATAGTGAGGAGGAACACAGTCTTAAGTGTGAGGATTTTTTCTGGAACCTCCTCAATGGCCTCAAAGGGAGTCGTTGAAAGGACTTCCAGTACTACGGCCAAATCCCAAGTCGGCACCCTAGACTCAGCCTCAAAGTGCCATGGAGGAAATGAGCTACCCAAGGATGTCTCCCAACAGACATACCATCCTCAGGAGTGTGGTAGGCAGAAATGGCCACCACATAAACCTTTAAGGTGGATGGGCCTGCAGTGGATTAAACCTGCAGTGAATCACTCTTGCAGGAACTCTAGAACTTTACAAACTGTGCAGTTTGCTGTGTCCAGCAGGCGACCCCCACACCACAAAGTGAACACTCTCCACTTCAGGGCATACAATTTTATCATTGAGGGAGCTCTGGAGTGGAGTATGGTCTCAACAGCCTCAGTTGAGAAACCTGAATCTATGAGCTGGGCCCCCTCAGAGGTCAAGCCCACAGTTTCTGGTCAGGGGTGAAGGAGTGGGCTACTAGCAAAAGTAGCTGCCATCAGACCCAACAGTCAATGAAACTGTTTGACAGTGAGTGACTGGCCTAGCTTTAACTTATTTACGGCTATAAGAATAAATAATAAATAAATAAATATTCGAGCAAGAGACAAATGTGCCTGCATCATAGATGAATGTCATACCACGCCTAGAAAGGTGGTTCTCTGGGTCTGAGAAAGCACACTTTTCTTGGCGATTAACCCTAAACCCCAGGGTCTTCATTTGAGCGAGAACAACATCTCGATGTTGAATTGTGTTGTCTTGTGATGTCTTGATTGAGCCAGAATTAGCCAATCGTCTATGTAATTTAATACGCAAATGTTATAGAGTCACAGCGGAAAGTGCAAGGTGATAAAGCTTGGCCAAAAGGAAGAACCCAATATTAGTACGCTTCACCGCCAAAAGCGAACCTCAGGAACTTCCTGTGTTGCAGAAGGATGGAAACATGAAACTATGCGTCCTTTAGCTCTATCATGACAAACCAGTCCTCTGATCTGATTTGAGTCACGATTTGTTTCAGAGTGAGCATTCTGAACTTGAGTTTTTTTATAGAGCGATTTAACTGGCACAGATCTAGAATAGGACGCAACCCCCGCCATCCTTCTTTGGAACAATGAAGTACTGGCTGTAAAACCCTGACTCCTTGCTGGGAGGAGGAGGAACCTCTTCTATAGCCTCCTTTCGCAGAAGAGCCTTTACTTCCTGTTCCATAACCAGAGCCTGCTCAGGGCTTATCACTGTGGATAAGACCCTGTTGAATCTGGGCAGACGTATCTGTAGTGATTTTGGATAACTCTGCAGCTATCTGTAGAGAATTGTACCGCAGGTCCAATCAAACTATCCTTCTCTATAGAAGGGTGTCCTAAAGGAAGATTGGAAGGCTGACAACAAATTTAACAATGCTGACTGTGATCTGCAATGTTTTAATTTAGGTGGCAGGTAAACAAGTTAACTGGGGTCTTACATTGGCCTTGACCTCTATAGGGATCGTCATGGTCATGCAGAATGACACAAAATTGTCTGGGCAATTGAGACTAGTTGGTCAAAACTTAACGGGAGTTTGATAACTGATGAATCCTTCTTTGGCTGAAGGTGAAGCCTGACAAAGAGTCTGCTAACTCTGATGGCCCTGTTCAGTTATGGGCTACCCCCCTTTCCCTGGTTGTTCTCCACTGAGATGTTAGGTGGAGGAGGAGGGGCCCGACCTGGTTATGTTATGGAGACCAGGTCTGTGTCAGCTGAGATGTGCTCCTCTGACTTGCGATCTTTGAGGGCTTCAAGAAGGATGTCTCGGATTTCTGCTAAATCCTCATCATCATTTCTTTTTGTCCCTCTAGTTGCTCTAGTTCTATTTTTCTTACCCTGTTTCTGGTTGTTCTCAGGGTGATTTCTGACTTTCCTTTGTCTCTCCCTTCTGTCCTTACTCTGCCTACTCTCCCTAGCAGGGACATTTCGGCTATTCTTGTGTCTCTTAGCACCTGAGGATGTAGGGTCTTGGGTGCTCTTCTGGAGATTAAAGGATCTTGATTGGGAGGCAAACCTGTAATTACTGGCATGAGCAAACCTGTTCTGATGAAGTTCTGACACTTCTTCCTGCTGAAAGGGAGTCTTACTGTCATGGCTCGGTTTAAGAACAGAAGTGAACAGAAGAACAGAAGAACAGAACATGTCTGCCTTTCCTGTCTGTACCTACATTCCCACTGTACCAAGCTCGCATGGCAAGCCGCCTTAATTCACCTGCAGACATGTGGTCAGTGTCTACAAGGAGTGTGAGTGGTTTCCTCACTGTGGGGTAAAGATTATTCACAAACAAACTCTTAAACATGACATCCTCCTCTGCCCTAGGGTCATCCCTACCAGCAAAATACATCTTCCTTAAACGCTCATAATACTCTCTAGGAGATTCATGGCGGCCTTGCTTAATTTCAAAAGCTGAAAGACGAGAGGCTGATGGGTTTTCATACAAAGTTTACTCTGCTATAAGGGCTTTACACAGTTCATTGTAATTGGTAGAGATGGCAGGGCTCTGCCTCTCCATAAAACTATGGACAGCTCGTGCTGTTGTCTTCCTCAGAAGGAGGAGCTTATCTGCCATAGTGGCCTCGGGGAGGTATGACAAGGCAAAATCAACATCTTTGAGGTGCAACTCAATGTTGTTTCCTGGGGACTCAGGATTAAAAACCTCAATGTCCTGTGCTAGTTCTCCAAGCACAGATAGTTGGTTGTTAGAGGGTGGTATGCTATGAGGCTTGGGAAAGGAGCGATACGTTTTAGGAGAATCAAGCACTACTCCTTGGTGGTAACTAGGGTCAGCACTCATGGTTAGGCCGCTAGAGGCTGTGACATTACTGCTGTCCTGATAACACTTTATTTGTTCAAAGCTAGACAACAGGGGGTCCCTTACTGCTGAACCAAATGAGTGGGGGTACACAATTTGTGGTTCAGGTTGACTGTGAGGGGGCTGCCTGGCTTTATCTGATTCAGTCATTCCATTTTTATGCTCAATTTCATGTTGCTTTTGCAGCTCAGAAATTTTGAGCAAAGCTGACCTTAGCTCAGCTTTAGTCCTAGCTTCACTAGAACTATTTAACTTCTCTTTCTGTACTGACAATTCACTTTGGGCATGGGCCAGCTCTGTTTGCAGATTGGCCATGTCAGTTTTCACACCTCTAAGCTCTGCTCCCTGGCTTTCAGTGATAGACTGCAAGCTTTTTGTCTCTGAAGACAATCTACATATTTCAGATCTTAGCTTCAAATTATCCCTACACAAGTCAGCAAAGTCATTTTTGAGTTCCTGAAACTGCAAATCCAAAACTTTACTCTGATCTTGGGGTTGGGAAATTTTGATGTCCTGATTTGATTGGACCGGCAAATTTTGTGCTAGGCTGGAAAGAAGCTTGATAAGTGGAGCACCTTTTAAGGCCTGGCTTACTGCTTCAACTGTAACATCAGCCATCTTTATTTAATATATATATAGACTTGTGTCTATATATAATAAATGAACAAATACACCACCCCCCTAACTAGCTAAGCTCTGAAAGTTTACAAGTGTAAGCAGCTCTAAGCCACAAAGACAATGGATGTCACACATAGGCTGGGGGTGAGAATTTTAGCACCTTGCTTTTGTCAGAGGGAACTAACCTTACCTGACTGGTTTCACACAGAAACTCTAAAATTTTGCTATAGACTTACAAGGTGAACCAATCCTTTGCTATAGTTTTGGTAGCAAAAAGTTATAATTGATAATTACAACACATGCTAAAATAAACTTCTGATACGAAAATCAGAAGGGTTTTGCCATAGTAAATTTTGGTTCAGGATTACAACTCTAATCACTTCACAAGCAAATCCTATTCACAAATAGTACCAAGAAGTTGAGCAGGGAAACTATCAATCAGGCCTAGAGTGAACTACTCTTGCTAAGCAATTGGTCACTGACTTAGTGAAAGACTTAGTTTCTTGCTAAAGTTACATCTATTGTTTACATTTAGTGCATTGATTTGTGTTGATAAAACAGAAGGCTCATTTCAATCTAAGTTAGCCTCACACGGGGCACCAAAAATGTAGTGATTTTGGACTAGCCTCACTCGAGGGTACCACAAATTTAGTGGTTTATGGTCTTAAATATTAATATTAATATTTTGTATTAATATTAATATTGAGTCAGATGATTCCTTTCAATATTTTCGGGGCACCAGTCAAGTTTCACCTTGACAATAAAGAACAATCATGGAAGATTGTTGACTGAATTACAATTATATGAATTGGAGGAAGTTCATCATCTGACCAATCTGAAGGATTTGTGAGATATCGTTAACTTGTAGAGCCTCTTACTGTATTATCAACACAAGGAAGACACAAGTGTAATAAATGGATATTAATTAACAAAAGGATAGACAAGAGTAACTAACAACTACTGAATGGACAAAGTGCAAAAAGACTGATAAATGCAAGTGGATGAGTTGGATGTTACTATGGCAGTTACAAGTTAATCTTATGGAAAGAAAAACTGAAGTTTCTCTAGAAGAAATAAGTCAAACCTTATTCTGAATTCAACAAATAAACCGAGAGATTATTTGTTATCAACTGATATCAGCTATGCAAAATCTAATGCAAATTAGATAATCATATACTGACAGTATACACTAATGCCAAGGTCTCTAGAAAGAGGTTTGGTAAGTGAAATTTACGTCTGCCTGGTCGTGCTGAATCCAAAGGTGACGTCTTCCACTTGTTGAGCTGAGCAGCGTTGCCATGGGAAGGAAGCAGTTGGAATCCGGTTCACAGACTTGAACACGAAGTGCTTGTGAACGTTGAACTCCTGGAGCACAGACAAGGTCTTTTCCTGGAACACGCAGAAGAAGAAGCCTTGAAGAAGCCTTGAAGGTTCTGATGTCTGTGCAGATGATCCTTATTCTCTGGAACACGCAGACGGAAGGATCTTTAGATTTTGACTAAGGCATCTGTTGTGATCTCTCTCTAGAGACTGATGTAGTGGCACTGGGATGCTCACTGGTCAGAGGGAGTGAGCATCCCAGTGCCGCTATGTTTCTGGGCGGACACTGAGATATCTGCTCGCTGGAGACCCTGAAGCACTCGAGGTGGTAGGGTTTGCTGAGAGCACTGAAGGGAGACGGGCACTGTCATATGAGGTGTGATCCATCTCGCTCCGTAGGGGACTGCCCTCAGAAGCCCGATGCCACTGGCGACAGGACTTCCTTGCTGAAGCCTTCTTAGAGATAATAACGGTCCTCAGATCCATTTTATCCTTCGAAGGCTTCGACTGTGAGTGCCACCAGGATCCCCAGTTTTTCTGTGGGGGAGCTCAGGTAGTGACGCTCAGGTTCTGCTGTGCTCTATATGAGGAGCTCGCACTTGGCTGGGGCTGCTCCCGGCCAGCAGCCCTAGGGACTTGAGAGCAGCGAGAAAGAAATTTCTGAAGTGTCGCCGTTTGCTTCTTCGCCTACTGAAACCTCTCGATGACTGAGTTGACAGCATCACCGCAAAGTCCAGAGGAGAGAGCGGGGCCTCCAGAAGAAAGCTTTTGTCTCTCTCTTTGATGTTTGAGATATTGAGCCACAAATGCCTCTTTGTGGCCACCAGGCTGCCATAGGGCGGCCAAGTCTTGCCAAGTCTCCAAGACTTGGCCGTCTCTTTGAGATTAATCCGTAGCCTGACGCAATTCTTTAGTAGCATCGTGGCTCACTTCTTTGCCCTCATCTAAATCCCTGAGCAAGTCGGCTTGACTGTTGCATGCTCTGCTCCCAAACAAACGACACAAAGCTTGTGTGTATCCCCACCCGTGATGTAGCGATGGCAGGGAGGAACACACTGCTTAAATTGCTGTTTGTAATATTTATATATATATATATATTTATATATATATATATATATATATATATATATATAAATGGCAGCCAGAGAGCACACATGCACAAACACACACACACCCACATAGCAGGTTACCATGGACATGATGCTCCTTGAATGTTAGCCGCCCTGTTAAGTGACTGTTTAAATATGAGAGAAGAGGTACAAATGGGGGGCTGGTGTCACTGCTCACCAACATGAGAACAGCTGGTGTAATTGATGACAGTAATGACGAAGATGTTTCTGTATAATTCATGATTAGTCTCTCCTACATCATGCACTAGCATGCATGTCAGCCCCAAAAATGCTACAGATCTCTTATCTGAACCTAATTAGAGATAAAATTATCTCATTTCAATGTTCAGAAGGGGTACTACAAGACCAGTTAATAAAATCACTTTCATCATGTACATACCTTCATGTCTTATGAAACCTGTATGCCTTTCTTCTGTGAACACAAAATATGATATTAGGCATTCAATACATACAATGAAAGTGAATGGTGATTATGGTGATTAAGTACTCACCGTCATGTCGTAAGACCTTCGGTTGTCTTCGGAACACAAATTAAGATATTTTTGATGAAATCCGAGGGTATCTGATCCACACATAGGAAGCAATGACACTGCACCTTTTGAGGTCCAGAAAGGTATTAAAGACATCGATTAAAAGAGTCAAGGTCAACACTATTTTTCGTTGTAGAGCTTCAGTGTTTACTTCCAAATGGCGGCTCAGTCAAAGACTATATATATAGAAAGATTGTTAATTCCTATTAGTTATGAATGGGAGAAACTGCAACGTGCACTATGGCGGAATACGTCCTGCCTTCTAAGTAAAAGAGCCAATCGCTGATTGATAAAGTCATTGCATCACTCTAGCTGCCGTTAGAGGCTCCGGTTCCCATGCGCATTGGCTTGTCTAGCCTGAAAAATAAGCTTTATAAATGCTATTTTAGCATAAGAAACAATATCTCTGGGACTGTTCATGTCAGATTTTCTTGCAGATTTCGCCCAGCAGTTTTTGAGATTTCAGGATTCCACCATTCAAATAGATAGGACTTTGTCTTGGATGCTCGAAATAGCCCGGAGGTGTTGCAAAAATGAGTGAACAGACTTTCCTCAAAAGGGGAAGTTTTGCCGTTCTGATATATACGGAAGAGGATTAGGGCCAGGCAATAATAAAAAAATAAAACCATCTCGAGATTAAAGTTGTTAAATTTCGAGAAAAAACTTGTTAAATTTCGAGAAAATAGTCAAAATAAAATGTTGAGAATAAACTCATTAAATTACGAGAAAAGCTCGTTAAATTTCGAGAAAAAAGTTGAGATAAAATGTTGAGAATAAAGTCATTAAATTATGAGAACAAATTCGTTAAATTATGAGAAAAATGTCGTTAAATTTCGAGAAAAAAGTCGAGATAAAATATTGAGAATAAAGTCATTAAATTATGAGAATAATTATGAGAAAGCCGATACTGGACTGTGCTCAGGGGCTGGAGCCAACACTGGAATGTGCTCAGGGGCTGGAGCCGACACTGGACTGTGCTCAGGGGCTGGAGCCAACACTGGACTGTGCTCAGGGGTTGGATCCGACACTGGACTGTGCTCAGGGGCTGGAGCCAACACTGGACTGTGTTCAAGAGCTGGAGCCAACACTGGAATGTGCTCAGGAGCTGGTGCCAACACTGGACTGTGCTCAGGGGCTGGATTTGACACTGGACTGTACTCAGGGGCTGGAGCCAACACTGGACTGTGTTCAGGAGCTGGAGCCAACACTGGAATGTGCTCAGGGGATGGATCCGACACTGGACTGTGCTCAGGAGCTGGAGCCGACACTGGACTGTGCTCAGGGGCTGGAGCCGACACTGGACTGTGCTCAGGGGCTGGAGCCGACACTGGACTGTGCTCAGGGGCTGGAGCCGACACTGGACTGTGCTCAGGGGCTGGAGCCGACACTGGACTGTGCTCAGGGGCTGGAGCCGACACTGGACTGTGCTCAGGGGCTGGAGCCGACACTGGACTGTGCTCAGGGGCTGGAGCCGACACTGGACTGTGCTCAGGGGCTGGAGCCGACACTGGACTGTGCTCAGGGGCTGGAGCCGACACTGGACTGTGCTCAGGGGCTGGAGCCGACACTGGACTGTGCTCAGGGGCTGGAGCCGACACTGGACTGTGCTCAGGGGCTGGAGCCGACACTGGACTGTGCTCAGGGGCTGGAGCCGACACTGGACTGTGCTCAGGGGCTGGAGCCGACACTGGACTGTGCTCAGGGGCTGGAGCCGACACTGGACTGTGCTCAGGGGCTGGAGCCGACACTGGACTGTGCTCAGGGGCTGGAGCCGACACTGGACTGTGCTCAGGGGCTGGAGCCGACACTGGACTGTGCTCAGGGGCTGGAGCCGACACTGGACTGTGCTCAGGGGCTGGAGCCGACACTGGACTGTGCTCAGGGGCTGGAGCCGACACTGGACTGTGCTCAGGGGCTGGAGCCGACACTGGACTGTGCTCAGGGGCTGGAGCCGACACTGGACTGTGCTCAGGGGCTGGAGCCGACACTGGACTGTGCTCAGGGGCTGGAGCCGACACTGGACTGTGCTCAGGGGCTGGAGCCGACACTGGACTGTGCTCAGGAGTTGGAGCCGACACTGGACTGTGCTCAGGGGCTGGAGCCGACACTGGACTGTGCTCAGGCTCTGGAGCGGACACTGGACTGTGCTTAGGGGTTGGACATGCAGAAGACTGTTTCTTCTTCCTCAACCTCCTCCTTTGGGCTGGGGTTAACATGGATCTAACATGGATCTTTGACTGAGCTCAGAGGCTTGAACAGACTCTGGACTGGACTCACGAACTGGAGCGGACTCTGGACGCGAGGACTGAGGAATGGAGAACTCCCTTAGAGCCGTTCTAACAGAAATGATAGAGGGGTCCGCTAACTTTGCCATTATTTCTGCACTGTTGGACACAGACTTTTGGGCCTGGCGAAAGCCTGGAAATGTAGAATAGGCAGTCCTGATGGTTACTGGTGCAGAGTCTGTGGAAGGTTCGGACACAGGCTTGGGATGAGCTGGAGCACTCAAATGCTTTCTGAATGGGGATGGATGATGGTTTATATTGTCCTCTTTAATTTCCTTAACAAAGAAATCAGAACCATTTAGCCAGAGGACATCATTAATGAAATCAACTAAGGGTATATAACAATGACCAGGAGAAAGGAACTGAAATAACTCGTCATCCAGTCCCATCCAAAAACATGCATTAGGCACCAACTAAACATGACTAACACCAGACAAAGAAAGAGGAGCAACTAAGAGAATATATAGAGACTAAATGAAGTAACTCAACAATACACACCTGAATTGAGGACTATATCAATCTGTAACCATAGAAACTAAACGGCGGGGAACAGAAAATATCAGAACTAATTAACAAACTAGAAGCAATGTCAAACTAGAACATGACAAGGAAACAGAATCAAACAGAAATACAAACAATAAACATGACTAAAACAAACCCAGAATAAGACAACCCAATCTAAAGTTGAAACTATTCATCATTTATAAATGTATATAAATGTTTACTATTAATTATTTAGTGGCTGCATTTTTGTGCATTGGACTTTTAGCTACTGTAACAATGTTTGTGTAAATGGTGGTTATAATTAAGTTTAGCTAAAGACATAACACAACACATAATTGTACTTTGGGTACAAAACGTTTTTATTTCCTCAACAATTGGTTTAACACACAAGGCTTAAGCCTAGTCCCAACTTGCCATTACACCAGTAATGTTTTTTTTCCTTTTCTTTTTTTCTAAATCACATTTATAAAAGCTACTTAAATGTCCTAATCAAACTAAGGTCTAAACCTGGTTTAATCTAAGCCCTGTCTGGCCTTAGTATACTATATCCTTAAACAGGATATTCCTTGAATAATACATCAACAAGAGAAAATAAAACAATTTTCAAGAAAATATTTGTTCATTTATCAAAACAATGTAATATAAACAGTTTGAACCATGTTCCCTTAAAGTAATCAAATTGACCCCTGTACCCTTAACCAACCCTTAAACCTACCCATACAACCAAACCCGTCCCTAAGCTTTCCTGAATCATACCTCAATAGCAGCAAGAGTGTTTTGTAATAGAACATGAACACAATAAGTACATTGTACCTAACAATTACTATTATTATTATTATGATTATAATTTTGACATCAGAACATTGTTTAAGACATCTAATATAAAGTAAGACCAGTCATTCTTATGTTGTAAAATTTTCTGTTGAACATCTGGATCACTCATAGCTACCTTTTTTTTTTTTTTTTGCATTTGTAAATGTAAATTAGGTAATATATGAACTGAAGTTTAAAGGCATTTGTATATTTTCAAGAAGTGTATGATCATATGAATTAAAATTTTAATAATATGTATAAGCATTTTAATTTACATTAAATAATGATTGGTTAATCGTTATGTAGTGTTTAATAAGTTCATTAATAAACATTAACAAGCATTTTATCTTTTCCTATTTCAAGCTATGAATATTAACTAATGATTTGTTAGGGGTGGCACTGTTATAGCAGTTGCCTCACAGTAGGACGTTCCATGGTTTGAGTCCCAGCTAAGCCAGGAGTCCTGTCTGTGTGGAGTTTGCATGTTCTCCCCATGTCAGTGTAGCGGTTGTTCCTCTGCGTTGTGTTTTATTTTTGATGGTAAATAAGGATTCTTGAAACAAAGCTGGTTTTTACCAATGGTCATTTAATTTCAGTGCCTGTGTGGTGAAACACACAAACAGACAGGCACTGTTATCTGCATCTGCTCTTATTTTGCCTCTCCTCTCTGATGGCATTGAAGCAAAGAGTAACATACCACACACTTTGCAACAAACATACACATAATATATATAATAATATAACATATAATAATAGTATGAGTAATAAAAATAATAATATAAGTCATATAATATAATAATAAATTCACAAACATATTCTTATATACCAATAATTCAAAAACAGCATTACAGTGTTTCTTGAATACTATTTAACAGTGCAGACAGGTACCGTTATCCACAAATGCTCTTATTTTGCCTGTTAACCACAAAATACATGTTAAGTACCCCAGGTAGTTAACCACAGAACACACAATGAATGCAATATACAGTATATATAAAATATCTCTCCTAAGGTGTACAAAATACAAAATATATTAAGTCTAAAATATATATTTAGTTTACAAAATATAATTATACATACACATCTTTTTAATTAAACACATCAATCTATTATTTATCAATTTCTATTTATCTATATATAAATATTCCTTAATTGAGATGTTAGCCGCATAGCCGCTAACATATCCTTCACACACGCGACGCACACTTTGCCGCCATCTCACGCAATGCACTATTCACCAGTAAAGAGCACTCAAATAAACTACATTTACCAGGTAATAACACGAACCAATGGTCAAATATAACATCACACAGAACACTTTCTCGTATTTGAGCATATAAACATGACATGAACACTTATAACACATTTTAACAGTTAATGAACGGAGCTCATGAAAATCGTACCTCTCCTCTCTGATGGCATTGAAGCAAAGAGAACGAACTTCCGATTGCGCTGCGTTTTGAACGCCTTACCTACGTATGACGTCAGCCGACGTACATACTATATTTAATAAAAGCACGCAACATTTTCAAAATAAAATGCCCCAAAACAATTAATAAAAACAAATAATATATATATATATATAAAAAAATAACAAAAATGAATTATAATCTGGTGTAACAACATATCCCTGCTACATCAGCATGGGATTCCTCCACAGTTCAAAGACATGCAGGTTAGGTGAAACGGACAGTCAAATTTGCCTGTGTGTGTGAGAGAGCCCTGTGAAGGACTGGCCATTGTTGTGGAAATTTTAATTTTTCATATGCTTTTTACCTGTATTCTTGTGAAATATGATGCTTATGGAACATGGTATGATGTTGGCTTAAGTGGTAATGTTTAACATAATGTTAACATAGATGTTAGAAATAGAAAGAGCAAGATATGGTATGGGAAAATGCAATATGTATGTTAAAAACATGTCTGTGCTAACAATGTGTGGAAAGTTACAGCCGCTAAGAGATGTTCCTAATATGGTAAAAGGACAGAGGCTTCGGCCTTGGAGGTTAGAGATATGGGAGCGTTTAGCGGAAGTTCTACCCGGAAGACTCTAATGCACGTCATTGCTCATATTCTAACCAATCATTACACGTCACCTGAGTATATAAGTTCCCACCCACTATCGTGTTCGCAGATACCATCGCCGGCGTTCAGTTCGCAGTTGACGTTCCACACGACGCATTATTGTGATTATCTATTCACACAGACAATGTTAGCGGTAGCCCGATGTACTACAATGTGAAAACGTTTATTTTAGATGGGATATAATGCTGTAGCGTCATTTAAGTTCACGTTAGCCTATTATTTTGAACGTTAATTGAAGCGGTCGCACTATGAGAGTGATCGTAGTCACCGTCTCAAATTTCAGAAGTGTGCACGTCCACCCGCGGATTCCATTTTCGAATTTCGTTTCAGCAATATCATCAAAGGGCCTAGCTATCATCAAAGCAATCTTCAATATTCTCTCGTCATTACTACAACAGCCACTTCATCTCAGTGATAAGTATTTTCATCGTGTTATGCATTTTGATGTCGTTGGGTGTATAATCATACTCTTTTGCTCTTTACATACATCAGCAGAGCCGTACAGTGCAGTAGCACGCATTTATTTGAGACGGAACGGTGCTCATTCGCATTGTTACATTCATAGCATGTCATAATGATCGGCATGAAAGCGGAGTTGGACTCGTTGTCTAACAGCAGAAAGAACAAGCTTTGTAACTTGGGTATGCATGGCGCATAGTGTCGAGTGACTTCCCTTGTAACATTAGAGGCAGAAACATCATTATTTATGTCCTGTGCGGTAATAAGGCTATGTCATTTACATACTGTATATAAAAAAATACCTGTACGTGTTACTTTCTGCAGTTAAAGTCTCCGTCTATGTCCTGTGTGTTCAGCTTCATGCACGTGCACCAGATTTTCTTTGTGCAAAAGAGGGACAGTCGATTTCATTCCATAGTTATTGCGTTATCTTTCTGCGACTAACGTCATATATCGTGATATGACAAATTAAGATTATTTGAATAACCCTTTTCGGAAAGTAGCCTAGAACATTTAGGGTGATTTAAATGAAATAAAGGATGTTTGACATATTTCAGGTAAGTATTCAGATCCAGGAAATGATTAATGTAAATAACACTGCATAGTCTTTACTGTTTTAAATGAATTTAATTTACCTGTGCTAAAGGCACAATCTCATCGGCGCGGAATCGCGGGCGCGATTGCAACGAGAGACTGATTTCAGTGCCACACGCGAGTCCCAGCCTGCATTTCCAGGAATAGGAACGAGTCAATTCATTCTACTGAAGTAGGCCTACTTGCAAGTGCTTAAATACTACTCATACAGGTAAGTTTATTTTATGAATTAAAACTGAGGTAACGCATCGCTGTTTAACTTGGTCTAACGTTACACTATCACATTAAATTGCACTTGAGTGTTAAAGTTGTAGACTGCTATTCTATTAGTCTGTTTACCGTAAGCAAGATCAACAGCATGATATTCCAACATTCCATCGTGTTGAGCCATCTATGGTGTTGAGCTACATAACATTAATTCATCTCGTGTACTTTTGCTCACCTGTCTATTAATGTGCTTGAGCGGCATCTGTTGAGTCGAGTTAGTCGCAAAGCTGCTGCATTTCGTAAACGCCATGCTGACGTTGATCCTCGCTCCAATTCTTATTCCAAGTTTGCTTGCCATGTTCCATAGTGTTGGATGAAACCGCGTGCCACTAGACATCACGCAGCTGTCAATACCTGTTTCCACGGTTACTATCAAAGACTATAGAATAAAACAAGTCGTGTCACTCGTTTTGTTTTGAATGGGAGAAAGTGTATTGCGCAATATGGCGGAATATGTCCCGCCTTCTAAATAAGGTCCAATCGCTGACTGCTAAAGTCATCACGTCACAGCAGCGCCTCTTAGAAGCACCGGTTTCTATAGAAACGGTCAAACGCGTGCCTCAGAAAGGAGGCACGAGACGCGCATTTAGTTCTGCGGCTGTCGACATACGGAAGCTGTAAGCTTTAAAGTCTCGTTCTCACTTTTGAGATTCCCGCTACAAGCTCGCAAATATGTGACTGCTTGTGAAAGTAAACCGTTCGTTTTGCTTAATTTTAATAAAGTAATAACCTGAAGGAAGCCTGCAGTATTTCTATTGGAATATTTAATAAAAAAATAAAAATAAAAAAAAAATCTTAACATTGACAAATCATGTAACACTAAGGCTACTAATTTTAATAAATACACGCGGTGAAATAAAGATATAAAATGATATGTAAATGTCTATAATAATTTGAAAGAAATCTTTTAATAGGTTATAACATTTGTTTGTGATGTTATGTTGGATTTATTGTGCATTAGCCACTTATAATATCCTGGGGCGGTCAGTTGAAGTTTGCAGCATATCTCAATTCTTAAACAATACGTTCTGTGTCCTTGTGTCCTTCCGAGTTCGTTCTTTCAAGGTCGCTGGCAAGACCGGACTCCACAAGAACGCAAGTCCGCAACTCTGCGTTCTTGGAATCGAGAAACGGCCCGAGAGGTGTTTCAAAGATGGCCACCGAGTGAAATGACTGTCTTAAAGGGACTTATTACTTCGCAGTACAATAAGAATCCAGGGATAATGCAGAATTGCAGTTCTTTAAAATTAAAAAAAAAAAAATTATCATTTTATCTTGCATATCATCTCTAAAGCTGCAAAGTTATTTCTCTGTACTTTGTTGGTTAACATGCATGATACAGACAGCAGCAAGCCTGCTGTAAGTTAAGATCGAATGTGTGGAACCCCTATAATGATACACATCAGTTTCTTCTTCACGTTACCTAAGCCATATGCACGGTGTACAAGGACATTTGACATAAATCTGCATGTACGTGTCTATCCAGGTGTAGGGACTCGTTCGACAGACGTTACCAAATGGCTTTATCAGCCAGAGGCATGATTGAACAAAGCTTCGTTTGGTCCAAAAGATCCATTTCCTGACAGGAAACACCTAGCCTTAACAGAAGTGATGACGTGACTTCTTTTAACAAAGGACTCTGTCTAAAGGACTTCTTAGCTCATCAGCAATAAACTAATCAGAACCCATCACGTGGATCTGATCACATTAAATCTATTCTCTCACAAAACCCTCTTGTATTATCGGACGGAACAGGAAAACACCCATCAATGGATTTAAAGACGAATCTGTCCTATCAATACCTCCCTTGTGTGAGCAATCCATCCTGACCCGGTCACTTGTGACTCCGGTCAAAGTTTAAACTATGCTTAAGGACTCAATCTTGAATCTCAAAAGGGACAATTGTCGATTACTTAAAGTATTAACTATATCCAGAATAACATTTGCTATGATGTGATTACTAACATGTTGGATTCAATGCATTATATGTTTGTATTCCCGTATGCATTTTCTTTCTCTTGTAATCACTGTTTTTAATTAGGCCAGTCTAGTAATATGTGTGGAAGAAGTGTGTCATGTTTGAGCTCTAAATACAGAGTTTATAATTCTCTGTAATTCTGTGTGAATGAAACATTGAAATTCAGTATCAGGAAAATATTAAGAAACTTTATAAAGTTGTTAATCAAACAGGAGAATGTTCTGCAGATATCACGCGATGTGATCAATAGACAATAGACGAGGCGTGTCTAATCGCCGTAGCAACGTCTCATTGGAGGATCGCATCTGAAGGATGGAGCCAAAATTGCTCCCTTAAAACTACGCTGTCCGAACAAGCTAATGTCAGAAGCTGGAAGTCAGAAGCTGGAAGTCAGAAATCGGTCAGAAATACTTTGACCATGGCTGAAAAGTTGCTTGGGTCATGCCGAAAAGAAGTTGAGAAGATCCTTTATCGGGGCTGATTTTCCATCTAACAGCCGCCGATTTCAACCACGAGCTGCGCCGCTGATCATTCAACAGCCGTCACATTCAGACTCCAAAACCCTCTGTGAAATATCTGACCAAAGTCTCCCAAGAAGAGAGCTGCTCAAGCCAGACGCTCAGATCAGTGCTCTGCACCGCAACATCCTTCAAAGCTTCCGCGCAACCCACAGGGCTTTCCCGAGAAGACGTCACCTGAAAGACAGCCAATCCAGAACGGGATTCCGCTGTACACGAGTCACGGAACAACCCGACTACCTCAGCTGTCAGCAAACGCAGGTACAAGCAAACTTCTCTCTCTTGCTGGAAACTGGTGAAACTCATTTAAACCTAAAGAATCAAGCCAAAGCTCTGCTTTTGTGATTTTCCTCAGGGTATGAGTTAAGTTAGCACTGAACTTGGGACTTTTCATAACTCATCAACTCCGCGAATGTGCGTGCATGTATGTATGTGTGTGTGTGTGTGTGTGTGTGTGTGTGTTTAGCCTTAGTTTCCTGTAATCATTAGAAGTAGTCAATAAATCTTGTTTTGATTTTTCACATATACGAGTTTCTTGTGCTGTGTGTCGAATTACTGCCTTAAACGTAAAAGATCAAGTTACCTCTTGCTTATAATAATATAATAATTACAATAATAAGAATAATAATCATAATAAAATATTGTTACTGTTGGCCACAGAATGATATTTTATCCAGAATTGGTAAAATACTCTAACCTCAATTTTCGCTGGACGAATAATTGATGAAGTGTTAAATATTAATTCTGAATCATTTACGGTGAATCATTTACAGTTGATTCAATTGTTATTCCCTGTAACAATTAAATTGAGCTAATAAATAGGCAAAGTCATTGCATAATGGTGGAGAAAATTTGTGCAGTTTAATCTAATTTGTACACAAAACAAGTAACTTGTGTGATTGTATCTTTCTATTGATCCGGAAAATAGATTAGAAACAGAAACGAGGTTTTTGATTGTCATAACAATGATTGCACATAAGGCGCTGTGGATGAATGAAATCTGAACTCGAGTTGTTTGTCTGTACGTTTTGTTGTTGTTGTTAAAACTGCAGTAAATGAATCTAAGATTGTCTGACCAAGACAAAAGGAAAGTCGCCTGAGAGCGCACCAGGACAGAGTAAGCGTGTTCCTTGCTTTTGTTCTTTAGGCCTTGTAGCTAGTGGATAATATTGCGTGTTCCAATGTTATTTCAACTAAGCTAAAATCCCTGCATGGTTACATTAGAGAGTAGCTACCTAATGTGCCGCCTATATCCGCTCATTCGTGAGATGAGATATTAATACTCTAAACACCACGTGTCTGAGTTTGATTTGAATGGGATTATTTTGAAAATTCTTGATCAAGTATTTGTTGCAGTAAATCCTGCATGTTGTTGCGTGTCCAGAAACTGACACGAATGATTCTGATCGCCGAGATCTCAGTAACGTTAATTATTAATTGCAGAAAAATCTGTGGATTAATGTGCCTCACTCTAACGTGTGGGGGTTGTTCAGCTCTGAAACGCGAGAAGCTGAATGGTTCATTGTGAATGAACTGCGCTGTCAGTTCAATAATTATTGTGCTTGTATTATTTGTTGTCTGTGTGCAAAGAGTATAGAACAAGTGTATTCTTTGTTGTGCGCTGTCTATGGTTGTGCGTCACGGTCACCACGACAGTGACAGCTGTAACCCGGAAGCCCTAAGAAACCTTTTCCGGGATAACCTTTAAGTGCGCATGCGCAGTCTGCCAGCGCCATATTTAACTGTGTGTAAACAAAGCTTAGCATAAGCTGAGCTAGCTAAAACTAGCGCGGTTGCATTACAGTCTATGTAAAGCTAGTAGCATTGCTAAAGGGCTAGTGGCTAGCATAGCATTTTGGGGTCTGAATGCAATGTTGCAATGTTGGAATGACTTCTTTCTTACTGAACTTTAATTCACTCTAGTGCTTTCACCTCTCTCTCCCTCTAACTTACACATCTTATCTTTTCTCATCTCCTCCCATTCGAGAGAACGTGACAAATGTTAAATTAATAAACCTGTTTTGTTAATCTCATTTGTTGAAGAGTTGTCTCTCTCCTAAATTTGATCTTTTGGGTTTTAGCAATTAGCAATCATCCTGATTACATTTAAGGACATTTCCTGTTATTTGTAACTGCTCTTACTGATTTTAATGACATCTGGAAATATGAATTTTTGATTGGAAACTTTAATTCGATTTCAATTTTAATTGTTCATAATCAATTTCAGTTTAGCTTTCATATGGTATGGATATTTGTGGATTAATTTAATGGTAGTTGCTTACAAACATCTGGCAATTTTAATCATTAACTAATCATTATTGCTTTGAAATTTTAATTTCATTAGTCATTGATTAGGATTTGGGCTTCCCTAATTCAGATGATACTTGATTAATTAATTTGATTATAATTGCTCTCAATGTTTAATGCTGAACCCATTACAATTTTAATTCACAACTTCCAAATTTAAATTCAAAATTCATTTAAAATAAAGTTTAATCTCAGACTTTCACTCCCTCAGTCTTTGATTTAATTCATTTATTTAAAGAAAATTTTGGGGGTCTTCCTCAATACTTGGGTCAGTTAACTTGTCCTGCTAGAGCAGCAAGCTAACCCCCTAGGTGTAGCGACTCCCTAGCGCCACCACTCTGTCAACCCTGTAATTTTCCAAACTTTGAAAAAAAAAAAAAAAAAACTTCACTCTCTTCCTCTCTTGCTCCCTCTATCTCTCTCTCCCTCTCAGCTGTCCTCTTCTGGTTTGACTACTGCTGCTGGTTTTGGATTCGTACCTGTGAAAGTCATAAAAGCAGAGTGTTTGAGAAATATTTAACAAATATTTGGGAACGGAACACTTCTTTCAAAATAGTATGACACTCACTGTACCTTCCCTCCTCATCATTGTTATTGTTTTTCTTTCGCCCCGAGGGGAATTTTAATAACAATCACAGTCCTGGTACTTTGAAATCCTTTTCAAAACCCCTGTCTAGAACCATCCTTCTAAATTAAATTTTATAAAACTCATTCTGCAAACGGTGTTAAAGAAAACTTTTATTATTCTGCACTTTGCTAAATGCTATTCTGTTGTTTCATGCTCTTCTTTTCTTCTACTCTTCTCTAGCTGTGCTACCTGTGTGTGCTTACTGATTCTTTCCACAGAGACTCCGAGTTAGAAGCACATCCACGAGAGGACCACGGTCGAGAACCAGTCTTACCTGCACATTTACACACTCATTACTCATTCCCATTAGCCCACACTTGACATTGCACCCTTACACCTTTGATTTGCCCTGCTTGTTTGTTTTGTTGTGTTGTGTTTTGTTTTGTTGTTTTCTTCAAGGTCTGTGTCAGTTTAGATCTCCCTCGCAGTGCCAAAAACATGTCTCGCACAACAGACCCTGCTGGACACTGGGAGGACCTGGAGACCTGGCTAAGTGTTGTAACAGACAGCATCCTACCTAAGGCCGCTGAAACACTAAAGAATCAGACACAGGACCAGCTGGATGACAACATAACAAGCCTCATGAAACAAGACCCAAGCCAGAGCTACAGTCACAAAGAACTAGCCAAGATCACCGGCTCCTTAAGCCACACACTCATCGCCACCCTCAAACTGAGCGACAGGCAAGCTGCCCATCGCCAGCAGGAGCTGACATGCGCACAACGACGCATCGAACAGCTGGAGCTGGAGGCTCAGGAACGACAAGAAGGGCCTGATGAAGTGGAACAAAGCGCAAAAGAGGAGATCAACAGGCTAAAAGAGACCCTAGCAGCTACTACACAAGAAATGGAACGAGGCAGAGCAGACTACGCTGACCTCTCCGACAAGCTACAGTACGCAGAACAGCTACTGGAAAAAGCAAAGGCTGACTTCAGAGACAAGAACAGCCGAATTACAGCTCTCGAAACTCACCTGAATGAGTCAAGAAATGAGGTCAGCCGCCTAACACGTCAGCTTGACTACATCAAAGAAGAGTCTGACAGTATTAAAGAGGAACTCAAGCATGCATATGAATTGCGCTGTGAGCCGTCAAGAACACGTCGGACACCAACTTCACCTTTGCCAAGCAGGACCGGCTCCCCTGTTCCTGGACTGGCACATGATCAGAAGGGGGCAGTGCCAAAACAGTCACCAGTTCCCTCCGAAGAATCCTATCTCCCCACTAAGCTAAAAGAACTTGCTCCAGCCAGACACAGATCATCTCATGGCTTGGACCTCAGAGACCTTGACAAGCTTGCTAGAAACATTGGCAAATTCACTCCAAATGTGCCAGGTAGTCCAAACGTTCAGAGTTATCTGCAAGATATTGACTTCCATCTGGAAATGAGACCCAATGTCACTGACAAAGATAGACTTTATTTGCTCAGAGCCACATCCAGCTCTGAAGTGCGCAGCTTCCTGGACCGGCAGCCTGCCCACACAAAGACTGATTACCACCTGCTCCGAGAAGCTCTCATTAAAGAGTTTGAACCCTGAGTCAGAACAAGGACTAGTGGCTGCCCTGGAAACAAAACAAGGTTGTCATGAATCTCCTCAAGTCTTCTATAGCCGACTCAGGCTAGCGTACTTCGGGTCTCACAACGAACAGAATATGGAGGAGGAATTGAACTTCAAAACTCTCTTCCTGAGAAACCTCCATCCTGGGGTGAGCCACCATCTTGGCGTCCTTGCCTGTCCACGCACAATGAGTGCTCAACAGTTAAGAGACTTGGCGCACAAAGCCTACTGCAAACAGAAGATGGCCTTAGAAAAGAGCACCAAAACCACCGCAGTTCTTGACTTCAACACTCAGAGTCAGGGGCTGGCCCTAGAGGGCACCCAGCGTCAAAACCTTGCCAAGCCGACACCCAAAGAGTGGAATGCATCCTCGTCCAACAGAGAGTGGGACTCCCACACTGGTACTCGACCTAAACAGAGAGACAACCGCTGGGATGGACCACGTGGACGACAACGCTCACCTGGACGTCACTGGGAAAATTCATGGAACCAATCAAGACCTCATGAGAGTCATTGGGAGAAAACTTGGAATCAGCCAAGCTCACTTGGAAACCCCAGAGGAAAAAGCTCATGGGAATCCAAGGGAAAACGACAAACACACCCTGGAGCAACCAGCCCAAGGAATCGACGAAAAAAACTCACAAAGATTCCAAGCTGACAGAGCTTAAAATGAATCCATACCAGAACAAAAGACTTCACCTTGTTTCGACTCTCAAGAGGTGATGAAAATGATGATGAAAGAGTTCTTCCAACGAAAGGAGGACGACCGGAAGTGGGAAGAGAAAGAGAAACCAGATTCATCCTGACTAGCGGCCGGACGAGATGGCAGCGACCACCTGACTCAACACACCCCAGAGAACAGCACCTCATCTCTCTCCCAGAGAACCACAAGCACCATAACTTCAAACGGACAAGAAGTCCCACCTGAACATCCCACAAAACAGTCAGAAACTGATCCAACACCTGATGGGTCAGATCACAGCAGCATCCAACAAACACCTGCTGTGGAAATCACTCCAGTTCCTGAAAGTGCTGTCTTGGTCGTCTGCCACTCCTCCGAAGAAAACGAAATAAATGCTGACATCCTACCTCTCTCATCCCAAACTCCAGTCCCACAACTCCTGGGTGATCTCATTGAGAAAGGTATAGCAAGAAAGTTTTACCTCTCTGTTATCATCGAACAACACATCAAGGTTGAAGCCCTCCTCGACACTGGAGCTGACATCACCCTAATGTCAACAGAACTCCTTGAAGTCCAAAGCAGAACAAAGAGGTCTCATGGAACCTTTAAACTTCAAAGGTGTGAGCTGAATCTCCAAGCATATTCCCACACAGGCCTACAACTAAAACATGTGGCCCCAATTCACCTAACAGTGGGACCAATGAACCTTGTTCACCCAGTATACGTCTCACCACTCAACACATATCCTCTCCTCATTGGGAAGGACCTGCTTAACCGCTTTGAACCCTTAGTAGACTTCAAGCACCTGAAGATATGGACGCAAGTCCGTGAGCCTCTGCCTCTCCAGTCAGTAAACTCCAACGAATCGCAGTGTCAAGTCACAGACACCGCCCCCCATCTACTGACTGACGATGCAAGTTCAAAACCAAGAGCAAGTTCCACTTCAAGCAACAGGAACCAAGACCCATTCCTCTGCTCATTGCAAGCGTCTGACTCAGACTCAGGTTCCTTCCGAATCATGACTGCCATAAATGTCCAAAACAAAGATCTCAATGACCAAACCGATGCCCTTGCCAAAGCAGGTGCATCACATGGAGAGCCTTGGAAATTCCCATCCCTCCCACCCAACCCTTCAGTTGCAGCCATAACCCGCCACCAGCACGCCGCTGGCGCACAAACCCCCGCCTCCTCCCATGTTGACCTCTCACCTCAGTTCGCTGCGGATGTTCTCCTCACCCTCCAAGCATCGGATCCCATGCTGCAAACCATTGCCGCTCACATTTCCGACCCGATAACCCATCCCATTGCCACCTCCGACCTATCCAAGTCCTCTGATCTCCGCCACCTTCACTCAATCAAGCACATGCTGCATCTCAAGGAAGGCATTCTCACATATGTCCCTGAGCCCCTAACTGCGCCAAAGCTTGTAGTTCCTCAGAGCCAAAGGTGGATGATGCTGACACACGCCCACGATGCACCATGCGCTGGACACCATGGCGCCAAGGCCACCTATGAAACACTCAAACAAGTAGCATATTGGCCTGGCATGCAGCAAGATGTGACGGAATACGTAAAAGGATGCCTGGTGTGTTGCCAGTTCCAACCGGCAAACCCAAACCACAGAGCACCACTACAACGGAAAGGAATGACCTTCCCATGGTCAGACCTCCAAATAGATTGGGTAGGACCCCTGCCACGGTCAACACGGGGTAACAAATACTTCCTCACCATGGTTTGCGAATTCACAAAGTGGGTAGAGTGTCTCCCAGCTCCCAACGATACAGCAGAAACAACAGCCTGCCTGCTAATGAACCACATCTTCTCAAGATTTGGACTGCCTCTCAGAGTCAACTCTGACCGAGGAACCCATTTCACCGCTGAGGTTATGCAGGATGTATGGAAACTCCTGGGCACACAGGCCAAGCTTCACATAAGCCATCATCCAATTTCCTCAGGGCAGGTCGAACGGGCCAACAAGACAGTGGAAAACATGTTGAAGAAGTATGTGTCCGCCAACCAAAAGGATTGGGATATCAAGCTCCCTCTGGTACTGATGGCCATCAGGGCCACCCCTCACCGGTCTACCGGAGTAGCCCCATTCGAAATGATGACAGGGCGACAAATGACACTACCGCTACACCTGCTGTACCAACCTGGTGACATGAACCTTGTCACCGCCTACACCACTCACCAGTATCTGGAAAAGTTGCATCAGCACCTGAGAGCGACTTTCGCCTTCGCACAACAAAACCTCCAGAGAAGCGCGGAAGGTCGTAAAGCCTACTACGACAAAAAGGCCTCTTACCAAGAACTCAATGTCGGAGACAAAGTGTGGTACTACAGCTTTGCCCAGCCAAGGCAGAAAGCTCCCCATCACCTGTCAAAGAAATTCCTACCTCACTGGACAGGACCACATGAGATTGTGGACAAGCTCTCACCTGTCGCCTACCGAATCAAAATCAGACAAGGCCGCAACGAGCCTGTCTTTCGATGGGTCCATCGAAACCAGATAAAGAGGCCCCAAGGTTCCAACTGACCGGAAAAGGGGGAGGTTCAAACCCACTGACACAGACCGACAATCCCCTACTCTACACCACACTAATGACTTTGTCATTTTAGGGAAAAGTTTTTACTTTTATTTTTCTGGTTTTGTTTTACACAACACTTACACATGCTCCTCCACAGCACTGCTAGGAACAACCTCTAGTAGAAAGGAGTTGCTTCACACATGTGACACTCACTTTGCTCTAGTAAACTCAGTGTCCTTGTGTCTCTTAGTGTTTTATTTTCTCTCTCTCCTTATGCTTTCCCCTTTTTCCTCCTTCACTATCATTAGTCTTCCTCCTCAGTTGCCCATTATCGATTTGAATAATGTTTACCGGCTCAAAGACGTTGTGAATGTTTGATTTTGGCAAGGGAACACCTATGTCAAAGTACACACTCCTGAGGTCGTGGCGTACCACAACAACAACAAACAGTTGTACCTGGCCCCAAACCTAAACTGCGTACACTCATTAAAGACATTCATTACCTTTGCCCGAGTAAACCATTCGTATTTGATAATACCGAGGGCTTCTGCGGCCTAGAATCAATTAGACCCGACACTAGCTGCCACACGCATTATCCTGCCTAACCAAACTCTCTGGATCAATGTCCCTAAGGGCTCGATCCTCCACATCGACGATCTTGCAGTGTATCACGACGATGAGCACTAGGCTTAACTCGAAATCTCACTGTACTTCAATCAGCATTCCTTCGTCCTCGATCCAGAATCGGAAGAGAGGATCAGGGAGGAAGGAACGCAACTTATTGATCTGACTCCTGTCGACACAGCCTTAGAAGCTATAGCTCGCCTTCCGCCCGCTGGCATGTCATTCATTTGGTCTTGGTCTGCTGCTGACACAGCGCTTTGCTTCTCTACTATTGTAGGATATATTGTGACCTTGACACTGGCCTTCCTCCTGCACAAGCGAGTGAACGCCGTGCAAGAGTCTTTTGATAGATGCACGTCGGGCGTCCCGCGCATCTTCCGACATGATAAAATCGACCAAGAACCTGAACCTGAACGCGAGAACTCAACCAACCTGATTGAAATTACGCCTCTACCTCCTCGTCGAACCACTGACAATTAGATTAGTTGAAACCACCCAATTACAACTGATCTTAAACAGTATGCCCCTATGTTAGTTGGAGTGTTCCTAACCCGTTTAGTCCAAGATACCCAAGTCCTTCACCAGGCCTCAGTCAAGTGAGGGAAGCATTGTTTGTGTCTTGTGTTGGTCTGTTCTCTCTCTGCCTCTATTTCCAGTGCCTGCCGACGTTCGCACCAGGAACCTCGCCAAGCAAAAGGGGGACTCTGTAGGGACTCGTTCGACAGACGTTACCAAATGGCTTTATCAGCCAGAGGCATGATTGAACAAAGCTTCGTTTGGTCCAAAAGATCCATTTCCTGACAGGAAACACCTAGCCTTAACAGAAGTGATGACGTGACTTCTTTTAACAAAGGACTCTGTCTAAAGGACTTCTTAGCTCATCAGCAATAAACTAATCAGAACCCATCACGTGGATCTGATCACATTAAATCTATTGATTCTCTCACAAAACCCTCTTGTATTATCGGACGGAACAGGAAAACACCCATCAATGGATTTAAAGACGAATCTGTCCTATCAATACCTCCCTTGTGTGAGCAATCCATCCTGACCCGGTCACTCGTGACTCCGGTCAAAGTTTAAACTATGCTTAAGGACTCAATCTTGAATCTCAAAAGGGACAATTGTCGATTACTTAAAGTATTAACTATATCCAGAATAACATTTGCTATGATGTGATTACTAACATGTTGGATTCAATGCATTATATGTTTGTATTCCCGTATGCATTTTCTTTCTCTTGTAATCACTGTTTTTAATTAGGCCAGTCTAGTAATATGTGTGGAAGAAGTGTCATGTTTGAGCTCTAAATACAGAGTTTATAATTCTCTGTAATTCTGTGTGAATGAAACATTGAAATTCAGTATCAGGAAAATATTAAGAAACTTTATAAAGTTGTTAATCAAACAGGAGAATGTTCTGCAGATATCACGCGACGTGATCAATAGACAATAGACGAGGCGTGTCTAATCTCCGTAGCAACGTCTCATTGGAGGATCGCATCTGAAGGATGGAGCCAAAATTGCTCCCTTAAAACTACGCTGTCCGAACAAGCTAATGTCAGAAGCTGGAAGTCAGAAGCTGGAAGTCAGAAATCGGTCAGAAATACTTTGACCACGGCTGAAAAGTTGCTTGCGTCATGCCGAAAAGAAGTTGAGAAGATCCTTTATCGGGGCTGATTTTCCATCTAACAGCCGCCGATTTCAACCACGAGCTGCGCCGCTGATCATTCAACAGCCGTCACATCCAGATTCCAAAACCCTCTGCGAAATATCTGACCAAAGTCTCCCAAGAAGAGAGCCGCTCAAGCCAGACGCTCAGATCAGTGCTCTGCACCGCAACATCCTTCAAAGCTTCCGCGCAACCCACAGGGCTTTCCCGAGAAGACGTCACCTGAAAGACAGCCAATCCAGAACGGGATTCCGCTGTACACGAGTCACAGAACAACCCGACTACCTCAGCTGTCAGAGCAAACGCAGGTACAAGCAAACTTCTCTCTCTTGCTGGAAACTGGTGAAACTCATTTAAACCTAAAGAATCAAGCCAAAGCTCTGCTTTTGTGATTTTCCTCAGGGTATGAGTTAAGTTAGCACTGAACTTGGGACTTTTCATAACTCATCAACTCCGCGAATGTGTGTGCATGTATGTGTGTGTGTGTGTGTGTGTGTGTGTGTGTGTGTGTTTAGCCTTAGTTTCCTGTAATCATTAGAAGTAGTCAACAAATCTTGTTTTGATTTTCACATATACGAGTTTCTTGTGCTGTGTGTCAAATTACTGCCTTAAACGTAAAAGATCAAGTTACCTCTTGCTTATAATAATATAATAATTACAATAATAAGAATAATAATCATAATAAAATATTGTTACTGTTGGCCACAGAATGATATTTTATCCAGAATTGGTAAAATACTCTAACCTCAATTTTCGCTGGACGAATAATTGATGAAGTGTTAAATATTAATTCTGAATCATTTACGGTGAATCATTTACAGTTGATTCAATTCTTATTCCCTGTAACAATTAAATTGAGCTAATAAATAGGCAAAGTCATTGCACAGGCAAAAATAGATGCATAGTGAAAGCAATTCGTCTTTAACGTGTGCGCACACAGAATAGCGCGTAAACTGACAGGACCTAAACATGTGCAACTATACTATCCTTGCTTCATGACTTGTGGATGCGCACATCGCGACATATCTAAAGTTATATATTGTGCTGCCTACTACACATCGACATCACAGTTACTGTGCTCCGTAGGTTACTCCGCACCCGCCTGGTCATAAGCATTTCACTTGTGCTCATTGTGCCCCTTCTGTGCAGGGCACTCCCGAATATCTCTTTTCTCTTTACTAAGGTATTGAACAACGATGCTCATGGTGTTATACTTTTGAAAAGGTTTGCTAGCTTCAGCCAGGTTCAGCATTGTCAAGTAAAGTGCTTCCCTTTTGCAAGGGCATCGTACAACAAGGTTTCTCAATCTTTATCTGCCCCATGCATTAAGTACTTATGTCATGTCAAACTTAATTTCTTTGAGGGTTCTCTTAGCAGGTTCTGACAGTTAGACAAAGTTCTCTCTGCTTAGTTCTATCTAGCCGTGAGCGGGAGTCACGCCTAAGCATGTTGAATGAGTCTTTCCTATAGAAAACATATATACCTTTTCATTATTTACTTAAAATGACTCATGCTCATTCACTCATTGTAATCACATTACGTCGATTATTGGTTGCTAGTTACTAGCGGTGGTGTCATTGTTTTCTACTTTATCTTCAGCTTCGGTCTTCACAAATGTGTACCTTTTTTATATCATTGGCTTATCGTGACATTTAATCAGTATTCATTATGGGCCTTTCGTGGCCTTTACTTATAACAGCCTAATCATGGTTTCGTGTAACATAGCACATTGTTGCTTTGCTTGGAATGGTCCCATGACTTTTGCGTTACATAGAATATATCGAAGTATCATACTAAATTGCCTATTATTGCTTTGACTCTTAGCATTATAGGTATATTGTTGTTATCAGGCTTACTGTTGACATCTCATAAAATCGCCTCTCATTGCATTCACATTTGATGGCAATCATAACTTTTAGCTACATGGAATATTGCTGCTATAACATTAAAGGTTTAATATAATGGCCATCATGACAGGTCGTCGTCATCAGGCTTATCGTTGCCGTCGGCCATCGGGCAAATCGTGGCCATCGGGCATATCGTTGCCAACGGGCATATCGTTGCCATCGGGCAAATTGTTTGCATCGGGCATATCGTTGCCATCGGCCATCGGGCATATAGTTGCCATTGGGCATATCGTTGCCATCACATCAAATGGCTAATTACCTCACATTAAATGGTTTTCATTTTTGCATCAAATGGCATGTTGTGGTTCTACACAAAGGCCTGTCTTAGCTCTTCATATAATTAAAACCTGTCATGGCCACCAGGTAAGTCTGTTTTATGTAACTCCAAGGTCTTCTCGAATTGGCCTATATTGACTTTTCAAGGTACAGGACCTTTGCGGTCTTTACATGTAAAGACCATATCCTTATCAGTCAATATTATTCGTTACGTATGCCATTTATTCGTCATAATTTAATACTAGTACGTTACTAATGCAAACTACTGGTGGTGGTGTTTTCATACGATTTAATATCACTCGTTATGATTTCCCTATACTCACTCAGGGTCAAGTGAACGCTATCTCTATGGACCATGGTCCTCATATGCAGTCTTCTAGTATCGCAGACTAACTTGTCTTTCTGACCATAGCATCAAATCACTATTCACATCACTGGTATTCTTTTGTTAATCTAGGATTACCAAGGTTATGTTTATAACAAGCATTAGGTAAGGTTATAGCTTATCATAAAATCCTATATTTAAATCTTCCGTGGTAAGTATCCTATTGAGACAAACTACCTGTTACGGTGTCAGTTTCTATTCCTACTATTTACATCTATATGACTTGCTTTATTCGGCATATCGGGGTATCTCATTCATCCACTCTGTCTTCCCCTCACTATGGCCTGTCGTGGCATCATACATGATCTACATGGCATGTTTATACGCTGGCCTATCGGCCTACTTGGCTTTCATGCTCGACCTAATGTGGCAATGTTATGGGCTATGCGGCATTCTTGACATCATTAAAGCTGTGACATAATGATTCTTTCTGTTAATGATTAAACATTCATTAATGTCTGTGCATTCATTATCTCTTTCTCTTTGGTAATATTTAGGAACGTATTCAAAGAATCCTCCAACTGGTGCGTATTTCATTCACATTCCCAGTTCTTTTGGGGGTAGGCTCCGCCCCTGCCTTCATCTTCAGGCAGGATCTGCAAACGTCTGCTACCCTCCGGATTGTACTATGGACGGGGCCTACGCCAAAGAACTTTATCATTTATTTGATATTTACATTCATACTGTTGAATAAATTGTATTCAAATGTTTCTTTGCTTCCCGAGTCTTTCTGGTAGAAATGGGAGCGTTTAGTAGAAGTTCTACCCGGAAGACTCTAATGCACGTCATTGCTCATTCTAACCAATCATTACACGTCACCTGAGTATATAAGTTCTGTTCCCACCCACTATCGTGTTCGCAGATACCATCACCGGCGTTCACCCCCATCCTCCCCACCACCACCAGGTCGGTCCCTGTCCATACATCGGGGGTAGGCTCCGCCCCTGCCTTCATCTTCAGGCAGGATCTGCAAACGTCTGCTACCCTCCGGATTGTACTATGGACGGGGCCTACGCCAAAGAACTTTATCATTTATTTGATATTTACATTCATACTGTTGAATAAATTGTATTCAAACGTTTCTTTGCTTCCCGAGTCTTTCTGGTAGAAATAAAAGTGAGGGGAAGCTTTCGTTCTTGGTCTTACAATCTGCAGCTACTTGTGTTTCTGTATGACCTGTCTGACCTTTCTTGCAAGAAATAAAAGCTTTAAAGACAATTGGACGTGTTTGTCTCTTATGCAGTAGAGTCGGAGTTGTTTTTTGCCACAACAATTTGGTGTCAAAAAGTGGGATTCCATGGATGTGCCTTTTGGACCCGAGAGCGGACGGTGACTAATCATCCTGGACTTAATAGTAGTCTCAGCCCTACCCCGAATAGATTAAGGCAGGGGTCGGCAACCCAAAATGTTCAAAGAGCCATATTGGACCAAAAAAACAAAAAACAAATCTGTCTGGAGCCGCAAAAAATTAAAAGCCTTATATAAGCCTTATATGAAGGCAACATAGGCTGTAAGTGTATATTAGCTATATTAGCCTACTATCAAAATGACTAAGTAGGCTACAAATACATAATGAGGTATTCCCGAGGTATATATTTAAAAACTGCTGAAAGCTACAGAAAAAAGAAGCAAATGGATCGGTGCAATTCACAGAAACAGCTGGACTCCAGCAGAGAAACATGGATTTGCATTTATCATTTTGTGTCAAATTGTTGGATTTTGAGGTAAAATCATTCCATATATATTGTATTGTTATATATTATGTTGACAAATCATCAATTAAATCTTTTCCATCTTATATTCTGCATAATTGTGTGTTTTAAAATAAACACTGACAAAAACTATACTATAAAACTATGTTTTAGGGCTGGACAATATGACGATATATATAACATTGATATAAGTGATTACGCGGATTTAAACCTACCTGTATATTGTAGCTATATAAAATATTCACAGGCAGATTTGCTTTATGTATTTCCCCGGCGTCAAATCAGGTACATGATCAGGAAACACGACTCCTGGCTGCATGTCAATATCCATGGATTAGGTTTATTTGACAAGTTTTAAGAAACACTTTCGAGTCCAACCTTTAGTGTAATTCGTTTGTTTTACTCGCGTTTTCTCAGTTTCCCCTATTAAATCCAGTCACGCAGCAGGCTCTTTTGCCACTCAGTCCATCTGAGGGAGTGCGCTTTCAGCGGGAAAGTGACGTCAATGCATACCCTCGCACCGTGCTGAAACGTGTGTTGCAGGCTGACGCAAATATTTGTTGACAGAAATGTTGAAATTTAATATTTATTATACACATTTTTACAGCATTGGAAAACGTTAAGAATGTTTGTGTCATGTTTGTCCTCCTACAGAAACCATGAAAACCAAAAATATTTTTCCATTTTCATACATTTTTGAAAAAGCTCCAGGGAGCCACTAGGGGAGCGCTAAAGAGCCGCGGGTTGCCGACCTCCGGATTAAGGGATGAGGGGCCGACCGCCAGGGTCCAGAGGGGGACACCACTGGAATCAGAAAACAAACCCAGGTGGCTACACGACTCTCTGGTAAGAGATACATTTAAATTTTATGGGTAATTAAGAGTAAGTGTGATTTGGTAAAATTTGGAAGATTAGGAAACAGGAAAAATTGAAAAATTTGTGATTTAAGTGATTTAAATGTGAGTTTATGTGGGTAAAATAAGTTTTTTTGAATAGAAAAAGTGAAAAAAGGGGAATTTATGATTTGGTAAATAAGTAATTAGGAACCGGGACGAACCATTTTGATGGCTCTGGCAGGCTATGTGGTCGCGGTCCGGAGGGTTTTGTGGGATTGAGATCAACTGCAGTAGTCAGTAATAGTCAGTAGTAGTCAGTAACAGTCAGTAACAGTCAGTACAGTCAGTAACAGTAAACATTTGAATTGTGGTGTACAGAGAGGCAGTCTGCAGAAGCAGATTGTACGAGGCTGTGTAACACAATTTAAATAATCAGTAACAGTAACAGTGAATTGGGAAAGAAAATTTGAATTGTGGTGTGCAGGGGCAGTCTGTGGACGCTGGGATGTCCGCCGAAGCCGATTGTACGAGGCTGCATAACACAATTGAAATAACCAAAAGCAGGGTGATCAAGACGTCCCCAAAACTGATCGTGAGTGCAGTAACAGCGTTTGTCTAAGCGCTTAAGTCTGCAAGTAGCCCGTGCGGCCTTGGGTCAAAAAGGTCGTGGAGCAGTTGCTCAAGCTCGTCCAGTTGGGGCAGTCAATCGGATCTGGTGGAGACGTCCGCAGATTATTAGGTGTGCGCCGAAGAGTTAAAATCCACAGGAGCCGGGAGAGTCAAAATGGGGAATCCCAGAGAAAATTTTATGGCCAAAGATGCATGTAAGATATAGAAGAGTTAGTTAAGTATTATGATTTTCCAGAAGAGGGAACGTTGAGTGGTCATAAGACTTAAAGTTGTAAGGGAATGAGTTGAAGAGAACTGCGATTTGGGGATGTTGTGTTTGTGTGAGAGTGGTGTTTGTGTGAAATGTAAGCAGACAATAGATTGTAGGCTAGAGGAAGCAGACAGAAGGGAAAGAAAATCGATGCAGAAAGAATTGGCATGTAGGGAAGAAGAAAGAATTGACATGTAGGGAAGAAGTTCGATGTTAATGTAACTTACAAAAAAGGTTTTGTTTATTCATCCATTAAATGGATGCATGACATTAGATGTCTAGAAAACTACAATTTATATAAGAATGGTTGAAGGAGAAAGCAGCTATAAGGCTGTCAGTCCCACCAAGGAGTAGAAATATGATTAAAATAATATTGTGGTTCTGCAAAACAGTAGAAACCATACTGATAATGTGTTTTGCATCTGCAAACTAACTATTTGATAGTGAGATAAGTGGCTATGATGAAGGGAAATATAGCAGGAAAATAAATTAATTTTATGAAAGTGAAAATGAAAATTCTAAAAGAATGTTTCACTTTGGGAAAAAAAAGGTTGAACAGTCTCAAGTATGTTTTTAGGTGATGAGCGCATCGCTATCACAATGTAAAATGACTAAAATGATTTTGGAACTTTAAAGGTCCCGTTTTTCGTGGTTTTTTGAAGCTTTGATTGTGTTTATAGTGTGCAATATAACATGTGTTCATGTTTCGCGTGTAAAAAAACAAAGTATTTTTCACATAATTTACTTATCTGTATACCGCTGTTTCCACTGTCATAAAAACGGGCTGATGACTTCCTTGTTCTATTAAGTCCCTCCTTCAGAAATACGTAACGAGGTCCATAAACAACGCCTTCTCCAGACAAAGAGGGAACTGCTCCATCTTTCAAGAATAATCTTTGTGCGAATCCGGCATTAAACTGATTGAGATTGAGGAAGCTGTCCTCAGCAAAATGTGCTGCACATAGTTTTACATGTGGATTATAATTTTCGGGAACCAAGTTAAACATAAATTGTAACCATTGATCTCTAAGTACAGCATCCCTGGGAAGGCCAAACAAAGGTGATTGGACTGCGGGATGAAAATAACAGCGTTTCGACGAAATGGCGACAAACACACTCTACAAACGCAACTCTTGCTCTTCTCCGTGGGAGCGCAACAAGACCACGCCCCCTTTTTTGTGTATTCCTGTGGGTGGAGGTTAGTCAAAAAACTGTTTTAGTGACGTCATTAAAGAAGGAAGTAGAGGGATGTAGTCCAAACTGGCCGTTCGATGTAGGCGACTTCTGTTAAATAAAATATCTCGCTTGGCATTGAACTTTGAGCTTTAAAATTTTACAGATTTTATTTATACTCTAACAACAACATTACACACTAACTAAAGTTTGAAACATGGGATCACGAAGAACGGGACCTTTAATGTCTAAATGTTTGGTTTTTGATGGTCAAAAGTTAAATGGCAGAAAAATGAGACTGCCAGTTGTAACAAAGACTCAACCTGACTGGAAATTTGTAACCTCTAATTTCCATGATGTGTGAGTAAAAGACAAATATAAACAGTTGTTTATTTGGAAATCAATGTCATTTCTGGCAAAGTCTTAAGCTGGGCCAGAGTCAAAAGACAGTAGATAAAGTTTGATGTTAAAAGTTATAAAAGGCAGTGGACCAGTCCTGAAATCCTCAGTCTCTCTCTCATTCAAAGTCAGCTAAATGCTGCTATCTGAGCTTGTGTCATAAGAGATAACAAGCTATTTATAGTGAAACACAGTGTCTCAGCTTAAAATCATGGACACAGAGATGTGAAAAGAAATGATTGCCATGAAGAGGGAAATTAACTTTTAAATTTGTTAAAGGAAAACTCAATGAGTGTAAAGAGGTCTTTAAATTAGTAATATAGACCTTGAAGGACAGAAGTGACTATTTTGATGAATTTCTTCTATGACCAGTAACTTTTTGTCTGATCTTTGTCACCACCATGTGCAGGGCCGACGGCTCCGGTTACAGATGTGGCAGAACACTACACTGAATGGACAGTTGTGAGAATTAAATTCACAGAGTATATTCTCAGCACTGATATGTTGCTGCTGAGAGAATGCACAGTCTAATGATTTTAGTGATTAAATAGTGCTGTTATTAACCTGTCTCCATGTTTTAACACTATTAGGCAGTCCAATGGCTCAGGTGGCTCTTGAATGCAACTTCCCTAAGCTCCAGAAAACACCTGATTCTGTTGAAGAAAACTGTCAAAGATCTGGAATGGGAAAGAACGGGTACCAGTGTGCACGAGGTGATTTCTCAATGACGGGTAAGATCCTCTTTGGCCAGACAGAGGACAACCTAAGGCAGGGGGTTGCCGCCGCCACTGGGCATCTACCCTGGAGGGAGGTGTTTATGTGAGATGGGTATGAGAGTTGAGCAGGATGTCTGTGAGGCCAGCAGCATCATGAAGGGGGATGACCTGTGAGAAGAACAGCAGTCTGACCCAAAAATGCTCCTCTATACCACTCACCAGAAACCGCGTTCCCGAGAGGGCTTGTTTTTCATTGTGACAAGCAACTATGCCAGGGGACGAGACCCTGAGGAAAAGAGTATTGATATAGAGCTGATGGGAATGAGCTTTCAAGAGCCGACTGAGAACATGAAGTGGTTGTCCGTAATTTCTGGGGAGACCAGAGTAAAATTTAGTAACATGGTGTTGGTTGCCCTGTTGGCAAGAACTGTATAGAAGTTTAGGATTCAGCAGGATGATGAATCCCTGAATTCATGAGGCTGTGTGATTTTGAACTAATGTGCCTCTATCATAGTTTTTACCCCTGCAGGTCATTAGACATGGCAGAGGATAATTCCAAGGCAATGGTGGTGTTAAAGATTCAAGAGAAAGTTAAGTGCATTCAGCATTTAAACTAAAGATACCCTCAAAAATGGCTACTAGCATAACATATTTTAGATGGTGGTAATGTTTTCTTTATTTGAAAGTTAAAACATTTACATTTGACCAAGGGTTATGTATGGTAATTTGATGTTAAATTCAGTCTAAGTTACAGTCTTGAGAGGCTGCTGAATTGATTATGTGCAGTAAGAGAGAGAGACGGCTGGGGTAGAGGCAAGGACACTCTGTCTGTCTGTTATCAGTCTGCTAAAGTTTAAACAAAACAAAGCAATGAGACTAGAACCAAAACAACCCAGCTGACTTTTGTGAAAAAAAATTATAATGAACAGAGATGCTTTGAGACTGAATAAAAGATCATGTAAAAAAAAATAATAATAAGTGAGCAGTTTATAGTCATGTGTGTTTAGTGTGAGTGAGTGTGAGAGTGACTGGACTTTATGTGTTATATGTTTTAGTTCGGGGAAAACCCATAGAGAGTGTATATGTCATTAACTAGTGTGAATGAGTGTTTTATCATTACAGATGGGTTAAATGAAACGAGAAATTTGGAGAAGCAGATATTTTGATTGAATCTGATGAAAAGATGATACAGAACATGGGACGAGCTTTAAGTGGATTGTTTATCCAGCTCTACTAATGGTAATTATGACTACTTTTGTCTTTATGATGTTGATTTGAATTACTCTCTGGATCAGTAAGTTTAAGTATTTATGGAAAATTGGAATTGTGAAATTTAAGATTGCCGTCCATGGGTTAAAACCCCTTGTCTAAATTTAACTTGGGGTCTGAATTTAAACATTGTCAGCTATGTGTGATCACAATGCTAAATGTAAAATGTAGACTTGGCGGCAGAGAAACAGTGACACACTGGCAGTAAACAAGATTATCCAGAGAGCCCAGTAACCTTCATAGAACGAAGGATGATGAGAAGGAACATCATTGTTGTTTGACAATTCTTGATCAAGTCTGTACACCACGACTTGACCTGCTAGATAAACCATTTGATAACTGTGAGGACGTGTTGTTTGTAGATGGCTCTGTCTTCAGAGACAAAACAACAGACTGGAATAGCGAAGGATAAGTTGTGACCATGGAATGTGAAGTGTTGGTTTCAGGGCTACTGTCCTCTAACTATTTGGTATAAGCAGATGAGTTTGTGACCCTCACTGGAGGGGGTAGACTGACTGAAAGAATTGTAATACCAATTGAGAAACAGAGTAAAGAAAATCATTCAACAGTAAACAATTGTGCTTCAGAAGTACACCCAGCACTGGCTGAGGTACCTGCTAAATTTTGAGCTAAACATAAGAATAAAGTGGTCCTGTTTGTCAGAGATTGTGTTGAGATTACAGACTGGGCTGAAAAGAGTGACAATGTGAGGTAGAGTGAGAAGTTAGGAGCTTTTATGACAGAATACAAGGGAGAAGTCAAGGTGGAAATAATTGTGACTATCTACACAGGTGCCCATTATTAGGTTGGGGTGGTAGACGATCTTTGGGGTGCTGTGGATTGAATTTCTGTTTGTGCCCAAACTAATAAAAAAGGTTTCTGTTTCTTTAGGAAGTGCTGGAGCAGACACATGAGATTGTGTGTAATCTGTCATCTGAAAATAACCATGATTTTTCTAACTCTTTACAGAGCATGTTCAGAGACAGAGAAAGCTGGAGAAAATCTGGTAGCAGAATTGAAGATGGATTTTAGTTTAGTGTTAATGGCAAATGTTGTTTAGAGAAACATGTCTCCAACCACTATGATCAATTGATGATGAACAATGCATCAAAAAGGGGGATGGTAACTAACGAATGTATGGCTGAAAATATGCCTTAAAATTTTAAATTAGGTTGGAAGAACCCATTTTTGGGAATAGAAGGGGCTAAACAACGCGTGGCATCAACAGAATTGTGTGAACATGACATGTTGAACTATTGCAAAGAAATGTTTTCTATTTTCTATTATGTTTTCTATTTCTATCTGTATCCTGTCTAAAATTTTCATGTAGGTGAAATCAGCTCAAGAAATTCCAAATCACCACTGAGGTTGGACAAAGACACATCGTGGGCTACAAAATGGATCTGTTGTGATAAGATGTTATAGAACCTAAATTTGCATGCTATATGTCTGTAAAATGAAGGATTTTTATGATTGGGCTATGTATCTGAATTTGTTGTTTGTATGAAGATCAGAAATGAAGAGCATAAATGTGACGTAAGAACTTAAATTTACTGTATAAGATACGTTAAGTTGAATATGGATGATTAGTGGTTAATCCTCAAAGAATGTGATAGTAAAATGTGACCGAGGTATTTGACTTCATGGTAAAGCCCATTCTTTATCTATCCTATTTAGCTTGCTAAAACACAGGGTCTATCCCCACAGAAAAAGCCTTAAGCATTTTCTAACTTTCTTCACAAATTTAAGAGTGTGATTTGAAATGAAGTAGAAGTAATCATTAGTTATCAATGAATGATAAGAAGAGGGAATTGTTGTGGAAATTTTAATTTTTCATATGCTTTTTACCTGTATTCTTGTGAAATATGATGCTTATGGTATGATGTTGGCTTAAGTGGTAATGTTTAACATAGTGTTAACATAGATGTTAGAAATAGAAAGAGCAAGATATGGTATGGGAAAATGCTAGATGTATGTTAAAAACATGTCTGTGCTAACAATGTGTGGAAAGTTACAGCCGCTAACAGATGTTCCAAATATGGTAAAAGGACAGAGGCTTTGGCCTTGGAGGTTAGAGATATAAAAGTGAGGGGAAGCTTTCGTTCTTGGTCTTACACTCTGCAGCTACTTGTGTTTCTGTATGACCTGTCTGACCTTTCTTGCAAGAAATAAAAGCTTTAAAGACAATTGGATGTGTTTGTCTCTTATGCAGTAGAGTCAGAGTTGATTTTTTGCCACAACACCATCTTTCCAGGGTGCTCCCTAGGAAACTGGGATAGGCTCCATCCCTGTGACTTAGATGTAGTGGTGTCAAACTTAATTCCTGGAGGGCCACAGCTCTGCAGAGTTTAGCTTCAACACAAATTAAACATACCTGATCCAAGTAATCAAGTCCTTCAGGCTTATTTGAAAACTGCAGGTAAGTGTGTTGGATCAGGGTTGGAACTAAACTCTGCAGGGCTGACAACTGAGTTTTGACAACTGTGACTTAGAAGGTTGTATAAGGAATAAAGAAAGAAGAATGATCCGTTAAGCATCATATAACAATTGTTAATGATTTATTAATGGAAGTTATTATAAAATATTGCCAAATAAAGTCTCATTGTGAGATATAAAGTTGCAATTACAAAAAATAAAGCAGCAATTGTGAGATATACCCTTGTGGAAAAGAAGTGTAGGCTACATTTTTGCATATTTATAAAAAGATAACTTATAAAAGTTGCTTTTTTTGACCTTTTATTAGTCTTTACTTCATTACTATAGGCCTAATATATTATCTGCAAGCAGGTTTTTTTTTTTTATACTTTTAAGATTAAAAGTGCACTACAAATTAAGTTAACCTCGCATCCACATTAAATGCAATTAAGTACACTTCTTTTTCACAAATGCAATTAAGTACACTTTTTCACAAGAGTAATCACACTAGTAATTAAGTCACAATTTTAGCAAACAAAGTTGCCATTATGAGATATATATTCACTTTGTGAGATATGACACTGTGAGATGTAAAGTTGCGTTTTTACTCTAAGGATATACAATCCTCAGTAGCCTATTTTAAAGTTTTTTGGCTATTTAATTGGGTAAATGTCCAAGGTATAAAATATAACCTGTATCTTCAGTAATTGACTGTATTTCTTCCCAAAATTAATTTATAAGCAGGCAAACCCCAGAAAATATGCTAATGATCAGCCATTATTATTGTTTCACATTATCTCCAGCAATGTTCTTGACTTGTTATTTGTTATTTGTTTGGCTTTCACTGAATGATATAAAAAAAGTCAATACTTTTCCCAACAGAATTCCTTAAAGCCCTGAGCTGTCAGGTGATATATTATGAATGGCATATGTTTAGATATGAATCATTTGTATGCGTTGAAATAGTCACTTATCCCTCCTTTGAATTCAGTATCATAGTAATGTGTAACTTGTAGGAATGTATAAAGGCCAATTTTCTCGCACACAGTTGAGCTTGCAAAGCTTTCAATCACATTCGGTGTGTGCGCACTATCTAGTGGACTGTTCTTTTTTAAGCTCAGATCACTCACACATGCACTGTTGTGATTTAAACGCTTGAAAAGAATGGTCCAATAGGTAGTGTGCACACAAAATTTACCTCACGCAGACTGTTTGCTAGCCAGAGTGGAACACGGACAAGGGAAGTATACTTCCAATTTCTCCTGACGGCATCTGTTCACTTGTTTTGTTTTTCAGACTTAGTTTATTATTATTGTTATTTTACTTATTATTATTGTTATTTGACTTGAAACCAGTGACAGACAGTACATCACGACAATCATTTAGGCCTCAATGAATCCACAGTCCTGTAGAACTTTAGAAACAGCAGGTATAAGATCTTTGGCATAGTCCCACAGATGATCATCTCTTATAAGGTTTGTGTTTTGGGGGTATTCAAAGTATTTCGAGTGGTACATGCGAGCGATGGAGTTGCTCACCCTTACTGTGGAGGATCCAGGATTCACAGTTTTCAGCAGGCCATGTACAGTAGCCTTCAGAGCTAGCCGAGGACTTACTATAACCTTGTAATTGTTGAAACTATTGGGGATATTAGGTACTTTGTCTATGTAATTTAAAATATTTGTCCCCGGTACATTTTTCCATTTGTCTTGCTCATAATCCATATGAGCTTTTGCAGTGAAAGGGAAAGCATTATTCTCAAACTCAAAGCCCACAGTAGTGCCGTACATCTTCTCAAGCTCAGGCAACAGCTCCGTCCAGGTTCTCACCTTGAGAGGCAGAATGAGCTCATCTAGGTCATGTAGAGCCACATAGTGACTTTGGTACATGTAACGATAAATACAGTCATTAAGCGCAGGAATTTGCCCATAGTAATGCAGTACACCTGAAGATAAATCTTTCCAGCCACTAGACACTTTGATGTGATTTTTAATGGTCCATGGGATGATCTCTACAAAACCTCTTTTCACATAGTAGTCCAGAACCTTCTGTGTGTCTGAATCACAGTTGGTTTTATATATCGCCACCCTTTGAGCACCAAGCAGTCTGAACATCTCCATTGACTCGACAAAATTCAACACATTCTTGTAGTCATACATGACAGAGATGCAGATTGTAAATTGATATGGGAAGACTGCTGGAACGTCTCTGTTTCTAACGGGTAGGAAGGATGTTATTCTCTCCGAGATCTCTCTGGCTGTTATTGCAACATGCGTTGGTATCAAACACGGGCTATTGATGTGACACGTGATGGTAGCAGTGCCGTACTCAAAACCAAAGTGGTCAGAATGAATTGTGTATTCCGCTGGTGAGGTCACGTTCCTCCCATCACAGCACATCACACAGCTGTATTTCACCTGCTCTTTACGGCGAATGATGGCAATTGTCTTTATCTGTTTCTTTCTGAAGCGATAATCCATATAAGAGCCAGTCACATATGTGTTAAGGTTCCCGACTTTAATCACAGGACCGTCCTTCACTTGAACACCACACGCTTTTGGAGCCGGAGGAATGGTGGATGTGTGGTCGACGTGTGGTGTTTGGACGGATGGTAAATGTGTGCTTGGAGGAGGATTTGTCAGGTCAGAGTCTTTACTCTGGTAGTTTTTTATGATAGGTTTGGCATTATGTGCTTTAAATTTGGCATTAGATGTTTTAAAGTAATCTTGCATATAAAAAAAGATTATAAAGACAAACACAAATAAAATGGCACAAAAATAAAAGATCTTCAGTGCACAGATCCTCTTGTTAAAAGCCTTTGCTTCTGATTCACTCTTCAGTCGGTTATATTTCACATCACATTTCCCTAGGGAAAAGAAAGAAAACACATTTTATGGTTGTCTCTAATAAAGCTTTTGGCTTTAATGAACAAATGCACTTGTGACTGGGATGTGAACTCTGGTCTCCTGCACATCCACAACACAAGAAGTCAGACTCAAACAAACACATTTTGGCAGTTTCTTTTACTTTTTAAAAAAAAAAAAATCAGCTGAAGCAACACAATTAGTAAACATGTTCTCACAATTTAATTTCAATCCACTTTCATAAGTAAATTGGTCCATTTGTGTTGGTACTTCATGAATATGTTTTCTTGCATTAACTAAAACTGAGCAGTGCATTTGCATAGGATTGAACTGGGAGAGTAAATGTTGAAATTGGGTGTTATTTTATGTGTTTTTAAGTGAAGAGAAAGACCTGTTAGTGTTTATTGTTCAGTTATGTATTTTATGTTGACATTTAAGAGAGTACAAGAGTTTGTGATTGGGTTGTGGGATGACTAATAGATAATTTTTATGTTTGTTTGTTGCTTTGTGGAAAGTCAACATGAAGCTGAAATGGAGAAGTTTTTTTTTTTTTTTTGGCAAACCATAGCAAACCACAACCATCCAATCCAATCAATTCACAATGGACAAAATTTAACCCCACCCTGCATTTCTTCTTGTTCCAGAAGCTGTTTCACTCAGATATACGTCACAATAGGAAAGAAAATGTGCTTTAATTAGTAATTGCCGTTCTATAATCAGCAATTTTTTCCCATGTTCATTGCATTTTGCATGCATATATCTGCTATATTAGCACTGAAACCCTAAACTTGAAGTCAGGGTGTGAATTATATTGTGACCTTCAGGGGGTTTATGATGGGAATAATGATTTTGTGATTACTAGTAAACATGTTAAAGCTAGGGTAATATTTTTCATAAACGCTTTCTGTTATACTGGTTGAAACTCCTGATACATCCTGATAGCAATCAATAATAGAAATGGTTTAAATATATAAAAAAAATTACATGTATCTTCTGTGGAAGTCTCAGGACCAAAAAATGGTCCAAATACAATGATGTCCTACCTACCTATGTATTTGCATACCTCCATGCACCCTGCTCGCACAGACATCACACGTCATAAATGCAAACATGAGGCTATGCGGAGTTGTAACCAGACAGCAAAAAAAATAGTAGCCATTTTACAGTTTCTCCTGAACAAAAAAAAAAAGCTTATGATGATGCATTCACACCATAACTACTGTATTTAACAGATGTCAACCAGTGACATTCTAGTCAGAGCTGTTCATGTCCTCAGACTCTGATTTTATCAAAACTGTCAACGGTGAACGAATCTGCAGCAGTCAGGTGGTACAAACCAGCCCTTTTTAAGTTGTTTACGCTCATTATTATGCTTTGAGACATGAGGTCATTTAACACAGTGATTGTGACATTTTGGAGACTCTCATGTGTTTTGAGGAGGCGTGGCTTTGGAGAGTGCTCTGAAGGGAGGCTGGGATCTTATGCTTTCAAAGCTAGCTTGCTACTGCTAGCCTCTCCAAAATTGCCTACTCTACCTTTAAGCATTTTTCAATTGAAAAGCATTATAACAAAAATTCTATGGCAGGTTCTGTTTATGTATTTTGTTTTTCTTCTTTTGAGAGGTCCTCTAAATATTCATGGCTTGAAACAGATGGAAAATTGACAGGCTGTAGTTGTATGGATGTTTTGTCCTCCAGGGCTCCACGCCAGTCACGTGACTGAAAATTATGAATAGCAACACCTAGCAGTATGCATAGATTGGCACCTTCAGTGTGGCAAAATAAGGGACACCCATTCACACCTCCCAACTCATCACCCCACTACTACCCTGTTTTTTCCATGAATTATCATTTTTTCCCCCTGAATTTGCCCCCCATATTTGCCATTCAGTCTTGGAGAGCATCTTGTTTTATGGGGTGACTTGAGCGCAACATTTTTTTTTTTTTTCTATTTGTTTTTTAAAACGTGGGTAATGGCACAGACTTTGTCACTAGGAAAACAAAGACACTAAAGCGCAATTTCTTTATATTTACTATTATTATTCTCCACGCTGCAAAGTCTTTGTTTATTTAGTTAAGGCCCCAATATACTTCAAACGAAATCGAAGAACGAACTGATGTGACGTCATTTCGAACAAAATCAGGCCAAAACAAAGTTTGTTTTGTGTTCTTTTTAGAAGTTCGAAACGGCTTGCCAAAGCGAACTTTCAGGAAATGTTCGCTTCAGCTGCAAAACACCTTCATGCCACCATTGGTCCATGACGATAACGTAATAGGAGGTGTGTGCTGAGGCTCCACCTTCATTCGCATGGAAGTCTTCTCTGAAAGTGTACAGCATGTATTTACATATTCATCTAACCGTCATTCTCAGCAGTGTGGGCGGCGTCAGATGTTCGATTACAGTGTATCGCAGCTCACGCATTTCGAACTTTGTATTACCCCTAAACAAAGAACGAAAAAGAACTTTGTTTGAAGTATATCCGGCCCTTTATGTGTAGGCCTATGTATAAATCACATCCCTTGTTTTTTTTGTACACGATTATGATTTTACCTTTTAAGTATAACACAATCCCATATTTTATAGGGCGACATATCCATAGTCAAACTAAACAACATAAACCAGCAGTTACTTCTACTGGTGCTAACTGCACTGCATTTCCCTCTTTTTTTTTATGCATCACAAACTAGTACCACGTTTCCACTGAAATTACCTGGAACAATTTGTCCCAGTAAATATTGCTAGCTGCATTTCCATAGCGGTCTTAAGTACCATGAAGATAGTCCGGTGACGTATGACTGCATGCGCCTTTCCAGTTCGTGCTGGATTTTGTCCTCCACATATAAACTTAACCCTTTAAGACCTGAAGGCTTTTTTAGAGTTTTTTTTTCTGAGCGACACACACAAAAGTAAAGACTCATAACTCCAAAACTCTAGCAAGGAGGGTCAAAAGGTAGGTATCATTTGAAAGAAAACATTTTAAATTTTAAGAAAATATAAATTACATTACATTTGGACATTTTCTTGCTGAGAAACAGCTGATAAAAGACAAAAAATATATATAATTTTTTAAAAATAATTTTTCTTTTTTTTAATTTGACATGGAATAACTCAGGAACACAATAAGATCGCTAAAAAATTCTTTTTTGGTGATGCTCTCCTATATGTCAGCTGCATCTGGTTCAAATTTCGTGCTGATAGCATAAAGAATAGTTTGAAAAATTGTTGTTCATTTTTTCCGCAGCCAGGTGGCGCCAACGGGCGGTAAACTCCAGTTTAGAGGTGCTTCTCAGCACTCGTTAGGAGTTTTTCAAAATGGTTAGATGCATTAAAAAGATGAGATTCTAAGCTTTAAAATGATTTCTATTTTGTGTTATTCCACATTGGAAAACGAACATGGATGGGTCCGGGAACATTGGATACACACTGCATCCCGGAGAGATGAGAGACATGTTTTTAGCCAAGTATGTTAAATCATTCCGTGAGTAATATCTTGTGATCAACGCAATATATTATATTGATTTTGGATTCATTTTAATCTTGAGAATCTGCTTTAAATATTGATGTGCAATTTTCTATGATCTGTGCATTTTTCATGAAGTTATGAGCACGTGAAATATACATACTTGTATTCAGTTAGCGGCTGTGCTATTTTTGTTGTAAACGCATATTACTCAGACTCATTAGAGGGTGAAAACAACGCAACAGAAGCATGTTGGAGGCTTGATATGAAACTTTAAAGTCTCTGGTTTTGTATGCAAAAAGAATTTTTGTGCTACCTATATGGATTCAATTTTTATTGGCTTTTAAAGAGAGACACGCAAATGGGAGCGCCAACGCTCCATCCGGTCTTAAGGGGTTAATAAAGCCTGAACCTCATCGTCAGTCCATTGGTCGTATTTTTTAATCTCCATTGTTGCAAACAACTCTTACTACACATACCGCAACAGACTTTAAAATACGATGGTTGTACTAAAATGCTGAGTGAACTCAACCAATCAGCATGTTCAGTGCCCAAGTCTCATCCCCGAAAGTTCCGGAACTTTCGGAGGGGGAATTTTTTACCCAGAACTTAATTTAGACCCTGGTTCCTGTGGTCGAAATACACAGAGTACCACCCCAAAGGGTTGCAGGCCACCAAAACGGGTTTGGCTACCTGCCTATATATGTGGGCAAACCCGTTGTTGGCTTCAGAGTCTTTCGACTGAAGCAGCAATCTCCGCAGCGTGGTAGCACAGCTAGCTAAGCAACACTCGTTCCCGTTATCTCAGGCACCAAGGTTACGTTAGTAGCCCAGTACGTTCCCCATTGATTCTGTTCATTTGTATTGCTTCATAATTGACACAATGCAGATGCAATCCAATAGCGCCATGCTACAATCGCAGAACTTTGATCATTCTATGGCTCTGGCCTAAGGCACTTAATGATAAGGGCCCTGAAGATAGCAAGGCTAAGACAGGGTGAAGATATTCGCCCAAGACTAAGGGGCTTGGACCACAAAGTAGGAGCCCTGAGGGATAACGCTCTGAGTGGGTTGAGCTCGCATAGAGATCAAAGCCCAACTAAACAGACAAGACCCATGCTTGCAGCGCAGGGACGCCCAAGTTGTAAAATCTTGCGATGGTGGACCAGCCGGCCACGGTACAGATGTTGCCAATGGAAACTCCACTGGACCATGGCTAGGAGAAGGCCATACCTCTGGTGGAGTGGGCTCTCACTCTGATGGGGCACTGAAGGCCCACAGACGCTTAAGTTAGTGCAATTACATACACTATCCAGTGGGATGATCTCTGCTTTGTGACTGGATGCCATTTGGTGCAGCCTCTGAAGCGCACAAAAAACTGCTCTGACTGCCTGAACTGGGCAGAATGCTCTATATACATCCTCAAGGCCCAAACCGGGCAGGGTAAATGCAACTCTCGCTCATCCTCTGAACAGAGTGGAGAGCACCTTAGGTACATAACCATGTCTTGGTTTGAGGACAATGTTTGGCTCAAGACGCGCTCACCAAGAGAGCTTGCAGGTCACCCACTCGCTTGACTGATGTCAGGGCTAGCAGAGAGGCAGCCTTCAGCAAAAGGGGTTGTAACGTAGCCGACTAAAACGTGAGGGCCCTAAGGACCGTAGACAGTTCCCATGTTTGAATAGTAAGGGGGTGAGGATGGTTCAGCCTTCTGGCCCCCTTTAAGAAATGAATCACTAAGATAAGATATTCCAGATTGTGTGGACCAACTGGTGATGGAGCATCCATTCCCCTGAGTGCCCCCTAGTTCAGTCAGCCAAGCATGTGCACCGCTCTGAGCGAGCGTAGGTTGTGCTGTGCCCAAAATAGGTGGCGTCTCAGCAGTTTGTACAGAGGCCTTGTTGTCTGAGCGGTCTAAGACATGGTGCCCCTTCAGGTCTGGTAGGAAGGTTTTGAGAGCCAGAAAAGCAGGCAAAAGGCAAATGGCTGAGGAGCAGGGACCTGTGAGTGTTTAACACTGCCATGTTACTTTTCACCAGTAGCGAACAGTGAATTCCAAACCTTGACCCTCTCACCCCTTTCCCTTGTCAGGAAAAAAGTAAACTTAGCCTAAAATCAGCCTAGCTTTACTGTCCTCATCTACAATACTGCAAGTTACCTTTAACAAGAAATGCCACAAGCAAACATCAGAGTGAGCATGAGAGTTACCACAAAAATTAAAAGAAAAGTAATAAAGCAAATGCTCATGAAAAATAATTGCATCATCACACAATTGGGAGATAAAACAACAACTGCGAGATAACACTTTTTTTGGTCACGTTGCAACCTTTCTCAATGCCAAAAAAAAAAAAAAAAAACTTGTTAGAGTGTGTGGGCTTTTTTGGTCTACACACCTCATTTGGACAATGTTTTGAGGCACAGTGAGTCGCTTGTTATTCTTCAATTATTATTTAATCATAATATTTATTGGTACAAACATTTTTTGTTTAATTGTGCTCAAAGTTGCTTTTGTGATTTGTTATTAATGGCCAGTGTGTGTCATGTGGATTTGATTTGCCCTTAAAGGGTTAGTTCACCCAAAAATGAAAATTCTGTCATTAATTAGTCACCCTCATGTCATTCCACACTCGCAAGACTTCGTTCATCTTTGGAACACAAATTAAGATATTTTTGATATAATCCGATGGCTCAGTGACACCTCCACTGACAACAAGATAATTAACTCTTTCAAATGCCAAGAAAGTTACTAAAGACATATATAAATCATTTCAGTTGACTATAGTGGTTCAACCTTAATGTTATGAAGTGACGCTTGGAGCATGTATCACGTGAACCATTGAAATTTTGAAACGTTTCGAAACACTTATAACGTAACGAAGCCTCGTTTACTGAAATCGCGTGACTTTGGCAGTTTGGTACATGTACCGAACCACTGATTCGAAACAAAAGATTCATAAAGCTTTGAAACTTCATGAAGCAGTGTTTTGAAGTTTGAACCGGGCCTGCTCTCTACTGTTAAGAATTCACTGCAGTTTGTTTCATGATCTATGTTTACAATACAGTACAAAATTATTCCTAAGTGTTCCTTTTTTGTATAGATGGTAATGAAACTGAAAGCTAACACGTGTAGGTGTTCAGCTATATTTAACTGTTTTGATAGTATTTCATTTTTTAGATTCTGAATATATTTCATTGCATTATTTCTGTAGAAATGTAGCAAATTGCTGCCTTATTCAGTGTTGCATTATGTTTGGTTTTGAACTTAAGTTTAACAGTTTTGAAAAGAGTATGCAAGTGTGTGCAGATTGGCCTGTAGGCATATAGAGTTTTGCTGGTGTTTGTGTCATTTGAAAGATGTCATCATTAAATGCATTTCGAGCCAAAGCAATGATAAATGATCCACAGTTTAGCCACATAGACTGAAGCTGTGATCACTGTGTGAAGAGTTTTGAAAAAGTGACCTAAGTTTTGAGAAATGGATCCAAACTGTAATTTATTTTTATTTGTTTGTTTTATTGATTCCCAGTTAATAATTTACACTTATTTCAGTTTATTACCAAGGCTATATTTCTATTTTTTTGTTTAGTTTTGGTTTTTATGATATTTATATTTTATTTTATTCCATTTATTTGACTACCTGATTCGAATCTTCGATAGGAGGAGCCTGATTCGACTACCAATCTCACAGTCGAATCGTCGCAGAGGTGTTATGAGACGAGATATGGGGCGCTCAATATCTGATTTTACATAGACATACCGGTTCTTTCCCATTAGGTTAATATACAGCCTATTATGTTAACACTATAAATAAAAATGTGAAAAGAAAGAAGCTTTTAATAAATATTTTTAATGTCAGTGAATAAATCCAACCTGTGACCGATTTAAGTTTCACTTCTATGATCCGTGACCGGCAGAGGAGCATCTTTATGGCAGGGATTAAATCTTCAACAATGCCTGGGATAAATTGTGGAATTGGATGCACTTTGAAATGGTAAAAGATTATCAAAAAAACGTATGATGCAAGTTGTGCCAACAGCTCATGTCCTAGAACTCAACAACGACAAACACTGCGGCGCGCTTCTGCCGGCCAACGAGCTGACTATAGCGCGCTATTTGAAAAGACTCGCCTGAAAGACTGGATTTTTGTCTCTCAATCAGGTAGGGTAGCTACAAGTGATTTCGGTCCGTGTATCTTTTGGTCATTCGTTTTTTGATTTAATAATGAAATCGGAAAATGAAAAACGGCACCTTTTTCGTTTTTCATTTTTTTCAAACAAAACGAAAAACAAGAATTCGGCTTGATTTTTCGTTTTTCGTTCAGGGGTAGAAAATGAATAAACAACTTGAATATTTGATTTCAACATGTGGGCGGGAATGAAACGCCCCTTTCCGCTGATTGGTCAACCAAACATTAAACTGTGCCGTCATCAGTTCTTCCGCAGTTCAGAGCAGCAGAATAAAAGTCCTTCTCTGCGATAGATTTAAGGCGTTTATTGCAACTATATAATCACTTTTAAATGTACATTTAATCTTAATCTCTATCTCTTGATCTCTATCTCTCAAACAGCCAGACTAATGAATGACACAAGTAGAGGCAGAGACAAGGCTTTCTTCTGTGTGTCCATAAAAACGCGTGTTTAGCTCAGAAATAGGCTGTTATAATTATACCTCAGAAATAACAATTTACTTCGCACCTGCACTCACAACTACCTAATAGCCAATACCTTTGACACACTGCCTGTTTTATTATTGCTGACCACCTATCAAAATCTGTGTGGCAACGCTGCGCGACTCACGCGACAGCACAAAGATAGCGGCGCACACTCAAGAATTGCATGAGCAAATGCGCGCTGCATTTAATTACTTTATTATAGCTTAAATAAAGCGCAAAAGAAACTACAAGCAATGACCGTCGTTGTTCTGTTGTAAGTTAAGTCATGAAATTACCAAACATGCAAATAAAGCTGCCTCAAAACTGAGCATGCATGTATTTGTTGACATGGTTTTAAATTGTTATCCAATTTGTTGGCCTTAAAACGTCTTAAAAATGCACCAGGGAAATCTAAATTTTCGGGGGAGCATGCTCCAGTACCCCCCTAGGAAACTACATTTTCTGACCTCAGTAATTATGAAACCCTGCGTACGGCCCGGCTTATTCTATCTAATGAAATCTGAGGTAAATGTGTATTTTTACTAATGTGCGCACTTGTGGACTTAAAGTTTATATGTGTATGCACTGTGATCAAAAATAAATGGCACCAAACGTGATTGAATGTAAAGGTTTGTGTTATTCTATTAATAACTAGGCCTACCGATTGATTTTGCATTTCTATCAGAAAGCAAGAATTATTAGTGTCATTGTAGTGGTGCAAATATTCAAGATATCTAATACTTCAAATCTCAAGGTTAAATCAGATTTTTTTGTTTGTTTGTTTGTTTTTTTGTAAAAATGTTTCTGTAACAGCTGGCAAAAATAGTATATAGCTCTACTGTGGTTTTAACAACTTTTCAAACAAACAAACAAACAAAAAAAAACACCCCACAAATTTTTCACAAATCGCACCCTGCACAGATGTCATAACTTTTGTTTTAGGCAATACGCTGAGATTGTTTAATATTAAGTATTGGCCGGCTAACTGATGGCAGACAGAACGGTTATTTTCTCTGCCAACTAAACCTCCAAAGCAAATAAAGTCACAGAACCGTTGTGCGACTGACTCGCAGTATGCACACAGAGTTGTTTCATTCCTGAATGAATAAGAGTCTTTGAACAACCCATTAATATAGACGATGATTCAGTGACCAATTAATATAGAGAGCCACTTGATTTTATTCCTGAATGAATCAGCGCTTTGAACGAATCGACAAATGAATAAATGACTCCTTCTTTAACACAATGACTTACCGCCACCTAGTGGCGATATTACTTTCATAATCCAAGTATTATTTCATCTTGTCATTTCATATTTCTGAATAAAAATGTTGTTTAAAACATTAATCTCATTATATTATACTGTTGTAATTAATGTGTAAATGTATTTACTGTAAGTAGCTACATCTGAAAGCATCATGCAATTGACTGATACTAATTTAATTGGTAACAGCCTAGTGTCATATTACTCTAATTTATTTAACATTTAAGAATTTAACATTATAGATAGCATACATATTTAATAAGATTAGGAAAGAAATTATATATAAAGGTAAAAAAAACCCTGTAAATCATTTGTCCCATATGGGAAAGTTAATTTCTGACACTGGTAGATGGCATTAAATATGAAAACCTTTCATCTCTGGTTTATTGTACAAAGTCTTATTTCAGGGTTTTATTCATATAACTCAAACAAGTTCACCGTAAAATCGTTATGTCAAGTTCATATTTCTCTAAAGTCAATCACTGAAACATTAGATAATGGCATTATGATATCCATCTATTGACTGAATAAAAATCAAAATAGAACTATAATAGATGTGCTGTGAACATTAACTACGATGGTGGTCAGCAATAATAAAACAGGCAGTGTGTCAAAGGTGTTGTGAGTGCAGGTGCGAAATAAATTATTATATCTGAGATAATAATATTTAGCTAAACACGCGTTTTTATGGACACACAGAAGAAAGCCTCTACAGGCTCTGCCTCTACTTGTGTCTCAAGTCATTCGTTAGTCTGGCTGTTTGAGAGATAGAGATCAAGAGATAGAGATCAAGATTAAATGTACATTTAAAAGTGATTATATAGTTGCAATAAACGCGTTAAATCCATCGCAGCGAAGGACTTTTATTCTGCCTCTCTGAACTGCGGAAGAACTGATGACGGCACAGTTTAATGTTTGGTTGACCAATCAGCGGAAAGGGGCGTTTCATTCCCGCCCACATGTTGAAATCAAATATTCAAGTTGTTTATTCATTTTCTACCCCTGAACGAAAAACGAAAAATCAAGCCGAATTCTTGTTTTTCGTTTTGTTTGAAAAAAATGAAAAACGAAAAAGGTGCCGTTTTTCATTTTCCGATTTCATCATTAAATCAAAAAACGAATGACCAAAAGATACACGGACCGATTTCAAACTATTTCAGCCGCTTGTAATTTTATTTTTGGATTCTGTTAATGTTTAGCTAAAAAGACTGCCACTCCAGTTCAGCGTTTATTGTCTCTGCAGTTAAAAAGACAAGTTGGTATAGCTATAGCCTACTTTCGTTATTTTAATAATATATTTAATTTTAATTTATTTATTGATCACTCTGGGTTACCTAATTTAACTATTTCTGGCTTGTGTTTTGAATATATGTTCCCCTGCACTTCAGGCATTTTGCAGTTTGACTTGATCATATTTCATCTTTTTAAATAGGCTATTTTCATTTATTAGAACGGTAATTCTGTTGTAATTCAATTATGTAAATTAATGTTTATATATATATATATATATATATATATATATATATATATATATATATATTTATTTATTTATTTTTTATTTTTATTTTATTTTTTTTTCAAATTAAATTAATTTTTGGGTGCATCAATGTTGCGCTGTAGAGTTAAAGCTTGCTCGCACAGACAATTTAGCCAATGTAATTTGATTTGCCGACATATGAAATGTGTATCTATCTGCAGTGTGGCCTTTCTGCAGTTAAAGTTTATTGATCCAAAATGTTTTTATTCGTTTTTTATATATCTTTGAGAGTGTTCTGTACATCGTGGCTGTGAATGTTTATCCACATTGCCTTTCATTTGTTTAAAAAAGATAAAATCATTGTCAGTTTCGTCTATCACTTGACAGGCAGTTTGGTCGGTTTATAAGAAAGATGTTTCTCTGTGCTGTGTGTGAAAGAAAATAAAAGTTGTCTTAAGCCGCGGGTAGACTATAGCCAGGCCTTACTTCATTTTCCGTGTCCCGCTCCATCTCGTGCACAGTTCAGCGCGCGAACCTTTCAAAGTCCGTGCGCACTCAAAGTCAACCCCCCTGTCCATTATCAGTCAAATATAGGCAATCTGATTCGAATCGGATTCGACTATGTAAATCCGTAGTCGAGGACACCCCTAGATATAACTAAAAACATTAAGTTTCAAACGCACACACACACACACACACACACACACACACACACACACACCTGTTGGGTTTTCAAATTTTATGGGGACTCTCCATAGACATAATGATTTCACTGTACAAACTGTATATTCTGTCCCCTAAACCTACCCATCACAGAAAACTTGCATTTTTACATTTTCAAAAAAAAAAAAAAAAAAATCACTTAGTATGATTTATATTTCCTCATGTTTAGGGACCAAAAAATGTCCCCACAAGGACAAGGATTTTGAATATTGCCATTTATTTATTTTGTCCCCTAACCCAAGCATTTGTTAATCTTTGTTAATGTTAGTTAATAAAAGTCTAATTGTTTATTGTTTGTTCATGTTAGTTTAACAGTCCATTATTAGTAAATGTTGAAATTACTTTTGAGTAGACTAATACATGCTGTAGAGTTATTGTTAGTTCATATTAACCAACTGATGTTAACAAATTAAACCTTATTATAAAACCAACAAGCCATTTTTTTTCAGTATCTACATGCATGAAATACGTGTTTTAAAAAATACAGGCCCAGATACAGTCGATGATTCTTACAGTGTAGCTATATGTTATTTTTTAAACTATTTAAATGGCAAAATGTGTACTAAACCTTTTATGTAGCCTATTTTACTATGAGATGTTTAATCTAATCTTGCACTATAAGAAAATGTCACTGAACTTTCACCCAGTTCAACCAAACTCAACGTTGTAAACACATTTGCATGATAAAACGGTAAGTGTGTGTTCCGTGCCTAAAATATACATAAAATATGCTTATATATTCTTGTAAATAAAATATGCTCAGGCTATATTAGGCCTATATTATGATTGTGCGACACGCACGCGCCTATCTAACGGTCCACCTCCCTGCGCCTCCTCCAGTTCAGCGATCTCTTTTTAAAGAAACATTTAGAAACATTTTAGTTTAGTTACATGAGACTTTCACTGCCACCATAATGCCACATTGTTTTTTTTTTTTTTTTTTTTTTTTAATATATATATATATATATATATATATATATATATATATATATATATATATATATATATATATCCTGCAAGCCACTGACATTGATATGTATTCATGTTTTAAAACAACAAGCGAATAAACTGAAATCAGCTGAAAGTGAAAGTAAATTCGGAGGCTACTTGATGATATGCTATGTAGAATATAATAGTCTACAATAAGACATTTAGGCTAAAAGGTAAATGTCAGACAAATATAAGAAAAGTTTAGCATACCTTTCGAAAACATCGCGACAGAATTGATGAGCATTCATCAAAAATGACGTTCATAATCCTTTAAGCTCTTCAGATATGACTGGCTGAAACATGCATTTCACCAAACATGTCCGATACGAGTTTACAAACGGGTTCATATTCCATGATAAGTTCCTATTTTCTTTATAATTCTTGGAAATGTCTCTCCAGTGTGTCTGATGTTGTTTTGATCTGTTATAAGATGGGTTGCGCTGCGCAACATAAGACAGCATGACTTAACTATTTGTCAAAGAAGAAAAAAAGAAAAAAAGTACAATTCAGGAATATGCTACTTGTCCTCATCTAACCTATGTAAGAGTTTACTGATTTGAACTGTAATTCATTGTTATTTATTATTATTTCTGCACATATTATTGTGGTATAGGTGTATAGTATGTTTTCATATTTGGGGTCAATCAATCAATCAATCAATCAATCAATCAATCAATCAATCAATAGCAGTAATTCACCCCAGGTGAAAAAGACGTAGTATTAAATGTATTAAAAAAAATACACTTGAAATGCAAGTAGTATGTTAATAATACATTTGTATTCCCAACATGCTTATTTGAAGTGCATTAAAAATATATTGAATTGCATTTTAATATATTTCTAAAAAATATATACTAGAAGTACTATGGTAATAAATATATGCTTAATTATACTTTTAAGAAATATGCTAAACACAATCTACTTTTAATATATTTCTAAACAGTATACTAGAAGTATTTTGGTAATAAATATGCAGTATCTCACAGAAGTGAGTACACCCCTTACAATTTTGTAAATATTTTATTATATCTTTTCATGTGACAACACTGAAGAAATGACACTTTGCTACAATGTAAAGTAGTGAGTGTACAGCTTGTATAACAGTGTAAATCTGCTGTCCCCTCAAAATAACTCAACACACAGCCATTAATGTCTAAACCGCTGGCCACAAAAATGAGTACACTCTAAGGGAAAATATCCAAATTGGGCCCAAAGTGTCAATAGTTTGTGTGGCCACCATTATTTTCCAGCACTGCCTTAACCCTCTTGGGCATGGAGTTCACCAGAGCTTCACAGGATGCCACTGGAGTCCTCTTCCACTCCTCCATGAAGACATCACGGAGCCGGTGGATGTTAGAGATCTTGCGCTCCTCATCTTCCGTTTGAGGATGCCCCACAGATGCTCAATGGGGTTTAGGTCTGGAGACATGCTTGGCCAGTCCATCACCTTTACCCTCAGCTTCTTTAGCAAGGCAGTGGTCGTCTTGGAGTGTGTTTGGGGTTGTTATCATGTTGGAATACTGCCCTGCGGCCCAGTCTCAGAAGGGAGGGGATCATGCTCTGCTCATTCATGATTCCCTCGATGAACTGTAGCTCCCCAGTGCCTGCAGCAATCATGCAGCCCCAGACCATGACACTCCCACCACCATGCTTGACTGTAGGAAAGACACACTTGTCTTTGTACTCCTCACCACATGCTTGACACCATCTGAACCAAATAAGTTTATCTTGGTCTCTTCAGACCACAGGACATGGTTCCAGTAATCCATGTCCTTAGTCTGCTTGTCTGTTTGCGGGCTTTCTTGTGCATCATCTTTAGAAGAGGCTTCCTTCTGGGACGACAGCCATGCAGACCAGTTTGATGCAGAGTGCGGCGTATGGTCTGAGCACTGACAGGCTGACCCCCCACCCCTTCAACCTCTGCAGCAATGCTGGCAGCACTCATACATCTATTTCCCAAACACAACCTCTGGATATGACGCTGAGCATGTACACTCAGCTTCTTTGGTCAACCATGGCGAGGCCTGTTCTGAGTGGAACCTGTCCTGTTAAACCGCTGTATGGTCTTGGCCACCGTGCTGCAGCTCAGTTTCAGGGTCTTGGCAATCTTCTTATAGCCTACGCCATCTTTATGTAGAGCAACATTTCTTTTTTTCAGATCCTCAGTGTCACGGTGCACACAAGAACAAGATGGTAAGATCCAAGTGCAGCGAGGTTTATTACAGGAAACTCCAAGCATGTAATCCAGAAACACAGGCAAAGGTTAAACTCCACAAAAACAGTCCAATACAAAAAGCCAGAGAAACAAAAAGTGCACGTAACAAAAATACAACGAACCACAACCAAGGACAGACACAACTCAGTATAAATAGACAGACACTAATAACATAATACAGAACAGCTGAGTGCAATGAACGAGGTTAATGAGTCCAGGGAAGTGTCTTATGGGTAATGTAGTGAATGCATGGGTGGAAATGAGAGTCCGGGATGGAGTGCCCTCTAGTGGCTGATAGGGCACTCACACTACGGTCGTGACATTACCCCCCCTCAAAGGAGCGGCTACCAGACGCTCCACCAGACAAAAAAATGAAAAACACAAAACTCAGGAGGGAGGTGGACAGGAGGAGGATCAGGGGGAGGGATGGTGGGCCAGAACCAGAGTCTCCAACAGAAGGCCAGGGGGGAGCCGGGGGAACAGTCCATGGAGACTCTAGTGGAGTCAGGGTTCTGGCAAGTTGCCAAGGCGGTGCTGGAGGAACTGACCAAGCGGGTGTCAACAGACCTGGGGTCCTGGCCGACAGCCAGGGTGGCGCTGGGGGAACCGACCAGGCTGGTTCCAGTGGTTCTGGAGTCCTGGCTGAGTGCCAGGGTGGCGCTGGAGGAACTGACCAGGCTGGTTCCAGAGGGTCTGGAATCCTGGCTGATTGCCAGGGTGGCGCTGGAGGAACTGACCAGGCTGGTTCCAGCGGGTCTGTAATCCTGGCTGATTGCCAGGGTGGTGCCGGAGGAACTGACCAGGCTGGTTCCAACGGTTCAGACGGCCTGGGCGGTGGCGGCAGGGCAGAAGGCTTGGACGGCGGCAGGGCAGTAGGCTTGGACGGCGGCGACAGGACTGGCCAAGGGTGCTTCATGGCCGTATCAGGGAGAACGAGCAGCTCGGTGACGGCCTCCGTGGCCGTATCAGGGAGAGCGGACAGCTCGGTGACGGCCTCCGTGGCCGTATCAGGGAGAGCGGACAGCTCGGTGACGGCCTCCGTGGCCGTATCAGGGAGAGCGGAGGACTCAGGGACGGCAGCGGGCTCAGACTGGAGCTGCTCAGGAACGGCAGCGTGCTCAGGCTGGGGCTGCTCTGGGACGGCAGCGTGCTCAGGCTGGGGCTGCTCTGGGACGGCAGCGTGCTCAGGCTGGGGCTGCTCTGGGACGGCAGCGTGCTCAGGCTGGGGCTGCTCTGGGACGGCAGCGTGCTCAGGCTGGGGCTGCTCTGGGACGGCAGCGTGCTCAGGCTGGGGCTGCTCTGGGACGGCAGCGTGCTCAGGCTGGGGCTGCTCTGGGACGGCAGCGTGCTCAGGCTGGGGCTGCTCTGGGATGGCAGCGTGCTCAGGCTGGGGCTGCTCTGGGACGGCAGCGTGCTCAGGCTGGGGCTGCTCTGGGACGGCAGCGTGCTCAGGCTGGGGCTGCTCTGGGACGGCAGCGTGCTCAGGCTGGGGCTGCTCTGGGACGGCAGCGTGCTCAGGCTGGGGCTGCTCTGGACGGCAGAGTGCTCAGGCTGGGGCTGCTCTGGGACGGCAGCGTGCTCAGGCTGGGGCTGCTCTGGGACGGCAGCGTGCTCAGGCTGGGGCTGCTCTGAGAGCATCCTCCAGGCACGCAAGACCGCCAAAACATAGAACGTGAGGACAGCCCTCTTGGCCATCACCGGACTGATAGGGAGAGCATGCCGTGCTGGAGCAGGCTCTGTAGTAGACTCACTGGCTGGAGCGGACTCACTGGCTGGAGCGGACTCACTGGCTGGAGCGGGCTCTGTAGTAGACCCACTGGCTGGAGCGGACTCACTGACTGGAGCGGACTCACTGACTGGAGCAGGCTCTGAAGTGGACTCACTAACTGAAGCGGGCTCTGGAGTGGATTCACTGACTGGAGCGGGCTCTGGAGTGGACTCACTGACTGGAGCGGGCTCTGGAGTGGACTCACTGACTGGAGCGGGCTCTGGAGTGGACTCACTGACTGGAGCGGGCTCTGGAGTGGACTCACTGACTGGAGCGGGCTCTGGAGTGGACTCACTGACTGGAGCGGGCTCTGGAGTGGACTCACTGACTGGAGCGGGCTCTGGAGTGGACTCACTGACTGGAGCGGGCTCTGGAGTGGACTCACTGACTGGAGTGTACTCACTGACTGGAACGGGCTCTGGAGTGGACTCACTGACTGGAGCGGGCTCTGGAGTGGACTCACTGACTAGAGTGGACTCACTGACTGGAGCGGGCTCTGGAGTGGACTCAGTGACTGGAGTGGACTTACTGACTGGAACAGGCTCTGGAGTGGACTCACTGACTGGAGCGGGCTCTGGAGTGGACTCACTGACTGGAGCGGGCTCTGGAGTGGACTCACTGACTGGAGCGGGCTCTGGAGTGGACTCACTGACTGGAGTGTACTCACTGACTGGAACGGGCTCTGGAGTGGACTCACTGACTGGAGTGTACTCACTGACTGGAACGGGCTCTGGAGTGGACTCACTGACTGGAGTGTACTCACTGACTGGAACGGGCTCTGGAGTGGACTCACTGACTGGAGCGGGCTCTGGAGTGGACTCACTGACTAGAGTGGACTCACTGACTGGAACGGGCTCTGGAGTGGACTCACTGACTGGAGCGGGCTCTGGAGTGGACTCAGTGACTGGAGTGGACTTACTGACTGGAACGGGCTCTGGAGTGGACTCACTGACTGGAGCGGGCTCTGGAGTGGACTCACTGACTGGAGCGGGCTCTGGAGTGGACTCACTGACTGGAGCGGGCTCTGGAGTGGACTCACTGACTGGAGCGGGCTCTGGAGTGGACTCACTGACTGGAGCGGGCTCTGGAGTGGACTCACTGACTGGAGCGGGCTCTGGAGTGAACTCACTGACTGGAGCGGGCTCTGGAGTGGACTCACTGACTGGAGCGGGCTCTGGAGTGGACTCACTGACTGGAGCGGGCTCTGGAGTGGACTCACTGGCTGGAGCGGGCTCTGGAGCGGACTCACTGGCTGGAGCGGGCTCACTGACTGGAGCGGCCTCCGGGCCTTGACGTCCGAAGGAAGCCTTCTTCCTTCTCCTCCTCCTCCCTCTACCGGGGTGAAGCTGAGGCTCAGTGCCCACCTCCCCTGTGACTTCAGAGACGGATTCATGATCTGGAGCATGCACACTGCCTGGTTGACTTGGTGAGGCCCAATCTACCCGATGGCGGAGATAGGCGGCGAACCTCCAAAAATCCAAGTCCTGTAGCCCTTCCATCTCACACTGAGGTAGAGGATCATCAATGCAGCCATTAAAAATCTCCTTCAGCGCTGCATCGTTGTACCTCAGCCCCACCGCCATCGTCCAAAAGACCGTGGCGAAGCATCCTACCTCTTCTCCCTCCTGGCGTAGAGCCATCACTGCCCCAAGCAGTGCCATACGCTCCCTGCAAGTGCCTGCCAGAATGGTCCTCATGCTGCTGGATCTTAATAGGGTGGTTCGTTCTGTCACGGTGCACACAAGAACAAGATGGTAAGATCCAAGTGCAGCGAGGTTTATTACAGGAAACTCCAAGCATGTAATCCAGAAACACAGGCAAAGGTTAAACTCCACAAAAACAGTCCAATACAAAAAGCCAGAGAAACAAAAAGTGCACGTAACAAAAATACAACGAACCACAACCAAGGACAGACACAACTCAGTATAAATAGACAGACACTAATAACATAATACAGAACAGCTGAGTGCAATGAACGAGGTTAATGAGTCCAGGGAAGTGTCTTATGGGTAATGTAGTGAATGCATGGGTGGAAATGAGAGTCCGGGATGGAGTGCCCTCTAGTGGCTGATAGGGCACTCACACTACGGTCGTGACACTCAGAGGGTTCTTTGCCATGAGGTGCCATGTTGAACTTCCAGTGACCAGTATGAGAGTGAGAGCGATAACACCATATTTAACACACCTGCTCCCCATTCACACCTGAGACCTTGTAACACTAACGAGTCACATGACACCGGGGAGAGAAAATGGCTAATTGGGCCCAATTTGGACATTTTCACTTAGGGATGTACTCACTTTTGTGGCCAGTGGTTTAGACATTAATGGCTGTGTGTTGAGTTATTTTTAGGGGACAGCAAATTTACACTGTTATACAAGCTGTACATTCACTACTTTACATTGTAGCAAAGTGTCATTTCTTCAGTGTTGTCACATGAAAAGATATAATAAAATATTTGTGACCCGTCACGGAAACCAGGGACACAAGTCGGCAGCACAACTATTGAGCAAACTGAGAAAGAAGCGTTTTTTTTTCAAAATTGGTGATTTTCGTTTTTTTGCAGAATCTGTTAGTTGAGATCACGAAGAAGCATCTCCGTGTTTTAGGTAGCAGTATTGGTTTATTTAAAAGCGTACATTTTGAGGTTGAAATCGGCTTGTTTTTCTGGGATTCTATCTTGCAGTAGGGGCGTGTCATTGTCGGTTTGTATTTCCATACTGGAATCGGATACGCCGGCTTTTGTTTCTTTTGTTATTGCCGCCGCCCTCCAAGGGAAGCGTGGCTACTTATTTATGCAGCGCTCTGGTCGGCTCTAGCTGATATCAAAATTGAATGAAGATGGACGCCGCAAAGAATATCGTACAACATACGGCTGGATTCTTTAGCTGCGGAAAAAAGAGTGGCAGGACATGTGGATTATTGGACATTTAGAGGCAAACAAACGCATAGTAGTGCAAACTTCGGAGATGGTTACATCCACAAAGAAGACCCCAACAAAGAGAAAGTGTGCCCGAACAACTTATTTCATTGGAGGCAACGAGATCTTTTCTGTTTCTTATGGGGTGAGTTTACATAAACATCAAAGTTTGTCGTTTTGTGTTCATTCTAAGAACACGTAGGCTACACGTTATCTCATGTGTCTTTTGCTATTAGCTAGCTCAGGACTTTCGTTTTAATTGTAATCGTTAGCATCATATCACTTGCCAAAAACCCCCATTACTATAATGGGCTTTTAGATGGTAATGTTAGCATCTGCTATTAATTTGAATAACGCTTCAACTGCTTGAATTGACTGGTGTGAATGACTTAGCTCATGTAAACCTTACTATTCTTGAATTGAATGTGACGCTAATAATTTTAGCCAGTTACTACTTAATATTCTTAACAAGGATTTACTAATGTAATAGTAAATGTATCAGATTAAATTCCTACATAAGTAAAGTAATTATATGCTGGTCATATAATTAGAATATCGTGAAAAAGTTCATTTTTTTATTGTAAAATATTTTTAAAAATGAAACTTTCATATATTCTAGATTCCCTACATGTAAAGTAAAACATTTCAAAAGTTGTTTTTTTTTTTTTTTTTTTTTTAATTTTGATGATTAGAGCATACAGCTCATGAAAGTCCAAAAAATGGATTTTCAAAACAGAAAAGTTCAAGTTCTTTAAAGTATGTTCATTTGTACACTCAATACTTGGTCGGCAGCACATAATACAGCAAATGACTTGCTCCTAGCACAAATTACAGCATCAGTGAAGTGTGGCATGGAAGTGATCAGCCTGTGGCACTGCTGAGGCACTATTGAGCCTTCAGATCATCTGTATATTGTTGGATCGACTGTTTCTCATCTTTCTCTTGAAAATATCCCATAGATTCAGGGGTCAGGCATGTTGGCTGGCCAATAAAGCACAGTAATATCATGGTCAGCAAACCACTTGGAAGTGGTTTTTGCACTGTGGGCAGGTGCTAAAGTCCTGCTGGAAAAGGAAATCAGCATCTCCATAAAGCTTGTCAGCAGATGGAAGCATTAAGTGCTCCAAAATCTCCTGGAAGATGGCTGCATTGACTTTGCACTTGATAAAACACAATGGACCAACACCAGCAGATGTCACGGCCCCCCAAATCATTACTAACTTCAGAAACTTCCCACGAGACTTCAAGCAGCTTGGATTCTGTGACTCTCCAGTCTTCCTTCAGACTCTGGGACCATGATTTCAACATGAAATGCAAAATTTACTTTTATCTGAAAAGAGGACTTTTGACCACTGTTCACTGTCCAGTTCTTTTTCTCCTTAGCCCAGGTCAGATGCTTCTGACTTTGTTTCTGTTTCAGAAGTGGCTTGGTAGTCCTTTTTCTGAAGATGTCTGAGTGTGGTGACTCTTGATGCGCTGACTCCGGCTTCATTTGACTCATTGTGAAGCTCTCCCAAGTGTCTGAATCAGCTTTAGTTGACAGTATTCTCAAGCTTGCGGTCATCCCTGTTGCTTGTGCACCTTTGCCTACCCAATTTCTTCCTTCTAGTCAACTTTGCATTTAATATGCTTTGATACATCACTCTGTAAACAGCCACCCCATTCAGTAATGACCATCTGTGACTTACTCTCTTTGTGGAGGGTGTCAATGATTGTCTCCTGGACCATTGCCAAGTCAGCAGTCTTCCCCATTAGTGTGGTTTCAAAGAACAAGAGATACCCGGAATTTATACTGTAGGGATGGTCATTTAATGAAACTCAAATGTAAATTTTCTAATATTTTGAGATACTGGATTTTGGACTTTCATTAGCTGTACGCTCTAATCAACAAATTAAAAAAAAAAAAAAAAAAAAAAAAAAAAAACTTTTGAAATGTTTTACTTTACATGTAGGGAATCTAGTATAAATGAAAGTTTTTAAAATAATTTACAATAAAAAAATGAACTTTTTCATGATATTCTAATTATATGACCAGCACCTGTATACTTAGTTACACTTTTAAAAATTATGCTAAACACAGACACACTTTTAGTGAAGTTAGTGTATTTACAGAAAGTACTTGTTACTCTTACTTAGAGTATATTTTATGTGTGCATAAAATATACTTAGAAAAAAAAAAAAAAAAGCCCACACAGTATATCTGCCGGCCCACCCTTCACTAGCTGCCAAGAACCGGGCCTGATTTGTAATGAACTTTTTGAAACGTGAGCAGTTTTGGTGAATCATCTTTCATCGGACGGATATAAATGTTTGAGATTTTGTTAAAATATCTCCGTTTTTCTTTCGTGTTGCTTTTAGAACCCTGTTATTTTGTGACTCCAGGTAAGATTTATATTTATTTAATGTCAGTTGTCTGTGCCAGTCGTATTTTTGATACAAAGTGTAACAGCACATCTTTTTCAGTGCAGCTACATTCAATTTGACCAATCATACGCAAACAGATGAAGATGCTGCCCTCAGAAATAACTAGTAAGTTGCTGTTTGCAAAAATAAAAAGCTCACTATTTAGTTTTTTCTCAGGTGGATAGGGCAGTTATGCATTAGGCTGCATAAATTAGATCTGCCGGAACCGGGAACACTTCCTATAACACCAGATGTACTCAATACATCAGAAGAAGAATGGCATCTACGCTAATATTAATCTTTCTGTTTATCCTGAGGTTTACCGTAGTCAACTGGATCCAGGCCATATCCAGGTGAGATCGAGGACCTCCGCCTTGATATGACCACAACGCAGCCCTGAAGTGTCATCAGAGATTGAGTCAACTAGATCATCCACTGTGAAGGCCTCATCAACACGACAGCCAGTGCCACAGTTCCTCAACAACCGTCCATACCGACGTGATGAATACGATCCTCAACTGGATGTAACTGAAATAAATACTTTGAATGTTGCGATCCTATCGGACTTATGATAGCAACCTGAGTCGTAACAAAGCACTGTTCGCCAGAGGAGAACTGGCCCCTAACTGAGCCTGGTTTTTACCAAGGTTTTTTTCTCCATTTTAACACCTGTTTGCCATCTGATGTCACCTGTTGGAGTTTGGGTTCCTTGCCTCTGTCGCCTTTTGGCTTGCTTAGTTGGGGACACTTGACATTTGACTTGACATTTGATATTCAACAGTGCTTTGGTCTGCCTGCATTGACACTATTCTTTAAGAGCTGCTGTGCAGCCAAAATAATGTACCAGTTATCACTGTAAAGCTGTTTTGACACAATCTACATTGTAAAAAGTGCTATATAAATAAAGGTGACTTGACTTGACTAATAGATAACACATGGAATGTGGACTTTAACTGCTGTAACATGATACTGATACTATATATCTAGCAACTTAAGCATTGGTATAAAGTCAAAGTCCCTTTCTAAAGACTTTAATGAATCTGTTTAAAGTAGTCATGAAATGGAAGTTGCGATTGTCTTTTCTTCTGTACTGTGAAATGAAAGGGCAGGACTTGATTTTGTCCTTTGGGAATTGATTGGATCATTGGAATTGGGTCATTGCTTACAAAATGGAGGCAGATCTGAATGATCTGAATGATCTGAATGATCGTTTGCTCTCCACCGGACTCTCCTGTAAGAACTTTATTTATTGAAGATGGTCAACTGTTCCAGATAGCTCCGCCCTCGAGTCATGTGACAGGAAGAGACGATGAGTCATTTTGAGGGGGGGGGGGGGGGGGGGTGATTAATGTTTTTGATTAAAGATTATGAGGGCACATGAATTAAAAAAATAAATAAATAATGAAGTGCACGGATAAATTATAATAAATACTACAATATTCCAATAACAATAAGAATTGCCAATTTTGATTTCATGGTGACTTTAAAATCTATGTAATGACATTTGTCTGTCTTATTACAACTATAAAACATTGTCCAATGCACTGGCAAAGAAATAGTCATTATAACATGTACAACATTACATTTAACATTCTTTTATTTGCAAATTTAAGTTGTGTATTTATTTCTGATTTCCTTAACAATTTGGCTCCATTCATCAATGAGATAATTTATCTTTGAAAAAACATGTTATGAACATATAATTACTTTGTTTGAGCTCACCAGCCAACTATGGTAGTGTTCATTGATTTGTGTTTATATTTGTTCATGCTTGAGCATTTTGCCTCTGTTTATTTTCTAATATACATTAATTACAGATAAGTACAAAGATTTTAATCTTTGTAAAAAGGATGCTTATAAGAGAGCATACATCTGAAACTGCTGAGGCTGTGAAGGGTTTCGATTATATTACCCACCTGGTACATTGTACTCGGCGTACTGTCATTCCCAAAAGGAAAACAAATCATTAATCATTTGCCTGCCTTTTTTGTTGTTTTTCAGATCAGCTGCTATAAAAGTGTTACTTCACCCTTTTTGTCTAGGAGTGGCAGGTGAGTATAGAGATAAAGACTAATAAAAATGTATCCCTTCAAAAACACAGGGCCAAAACGAGAGAGAGAGAGAGAGAGAGAGAGATGGTTCTGTCGGCACTCCCAGAACACACAAACACAGATTAACTCTTCAAGGTTTTATTTAAAGTAAAGTCTCTTATAACAATCAAGGATAATGCAAAACAATAGAGAGAACTCAAACAAGTAAAGATAAATAACGGGAAGACGCTTCTAGCTTCAGGAGGGCGTTAAAGCCAAAATAACAAACAAAAGTAGTAAGCTATTTGGGAGTAAGGGCGTCTACATAACCTATCAAACAAAAACATTAAATAAACAACAAATCTCTTACCTGACTACCTTACTAACCAATAATGGGGCAATTACACACTGCCACAACAGCAGATACAACAGGTTCTCTTAAAGAAGCTTTCACAACCGCAGATGCAACAAAAGTTCTGAAGACAGGGAAGACAGGCCATGCTCTCTCTGGGGAACAGCCAGCTCCCTCGGTGTAAATGCAAGCTCCTCTCCATACTCTAATGAGGAACAGGTGGCATCAATTAGGCTCCTGCAAGAGGACAGGGAGGAACAGAGGAAAACAGGGGAAAAAACTACACTTCGAAGCAGGCAGTTGGCATCAAGAAGACACAGTCACATACACATTCACAGAATTAAACAACAATGAATGATATACGTCCTGGGACGTAACAAAAGATTCCAGGTGTCTAATTTGTGCTTCCTTCAAGTAATTCATGCAAAAATTTGTTTATTTTTTAATTGTTTCTGTTTTTTGGTAAAGCTGCAGAGTACTTGTCCTAGTTGTCCTGGCATACAATATTTTGTACAACTTCTAATTTCTTTAAATCTTTGCAACAGAGGTGTAGAGAGTGCATGTTAGCATGACCACAATAGACACATTCATGGGTAATAACTAAGGTTAAAATAAACCACAATTATCCACATACCCTGTAATACTCACAGGTTGCTTTATTACTTCAAATATCAATATCAGCGACTTTGTGATTGAACTCTGCTCACTGTAAGCGTTGTTGTTAGGCTTCTTCTAATCTTATGTTCAGCGTAACTCATAGAGTGCTGTATAGTGACGACAGAAAAGAGGATAAAAATGGACACTCATATATGTCAAGCTTGATGAGGATATAGTCAAAAGGTAAATTGAGAAGTCAACAAAATTCTAATGAATATCAATGCAAATTATAATGCATACTGTATATTTAATCATGGATGCAAAACAGTTATTCATTGGTTAATTTTATATAAATTCTTTTTTCCCTTTCACAGATCCTGTGATAAAGCAATCTTCAAATACTACAGTGTCTGAATTGCAAGCCCTCCGTTGCAGAAAATGCAAGTCGTGACCCTCAAGAAGTGACCCTCCACTTGAAGATGAAGATGTGACATGTTTACTCTTGTTTCTTTGTTTGGTTCAGGTAATTGCATGCTTACATTTGTTAAAAAAAAAAAAAAAAAATGCACTATTCACTTTTCATTCATTTTTTCTCCAGAAAATTGCATTGTAATGCTTATTTATTCACTGATGTAAAATTCTGTACTTTTCAGTAATACAGGTATAATTGAAATTATTATTATTATTATTATTTTTCATTTATTAGAATGTATTTTGATCGAAAGATTAAAAGCCGCTGTACTTTTTTAATGTACTGTAAGAATATTTTTAATGTACACAACAATATATAGTACATTAAAGTTTTCTAGATTTCAAAGTGTGTGTGTATGTGTGTATATACTGAAAAAAAAAAAAAACGGCTTTATAATAAACTAGTACTGTAGTGTAATGCTAATGCATTTGTAATGATCTGAAATTTTATTGGAAATGTACATGAGGAACAGTAAAACAATGCTTCAAATATACTCTAACTGTAATTCAATAAGTATTAAAAGTACATTTTAAATGTATTTAAAGAAATACATTTAAATTGCACTAAATGTATAGTGGTTCCATTTTAACACAATTTCAATATATTTAATATATTGCAAATAGCTTAAAATTGAACTTAAGTACATCTTAAAATACACGTATACTTAAAGTTTTTTTCAAAATAATACATTTAATATACACTTAGTATAGTATAATTTTAATATATTATTTATATTACTAATTACTATATTACTATTTATTAATATATTACATTAATCTCAGTCTTTGCATTAATCTATAGTAAGCAGAGGAACTATGCAATAGCAATGTACTACTGCATATTTTACAGCTTTTAAGATGAAATTTCATTAAGAGATTACAGAAGTGATAGATGATAGATATATCCAGACCAGAAACATATACGTGTCCAGGGTGCAAGTGGTTCTGCTTCTCATTATGATTTTATTGGTGATTTCAAATATGAAATTTAATCGTAAGCTTGGTGAACAGTTATGGAGAATTTGATTTTTCCTCATTCAAAGAGGATTTACACTTGCATGAATAAAATAGCTGCCTGAAAGACATTTCAAAGATGGTCGTCAAGTAAAATTACTTGCCTTAAAGGGATTTTACGTTCCATCAGCATCTGTTGGGCCTCAATAAGATGTGTCAACTTGCCCCAACCTGAAAAAGAACACTTCAGCATACTTTTAAAAAGAGCAGTTATTACTGAAATATTATATTTTAAAATAATAATAATAATAATAATAATAATAATAATAATAAATTAACTGAATGTAATGTCTTAGGACACTTGATTGTATGTTATTTACAAAAAATGAAAATGTATCATAGTTTAAACTTACATAAATATTGAATTTAAGAGTGCTTTTTTGACCCACTTAAGTAAGACTTAAGTATGTAACTTTATTATTTCTTTGAAATATCATTAAAGTGTACTGCTGAATGTACTGATAAGCATTTATGGCAAAGTAAAATATATTTTAATGTAATTTCTATTGAAACTTGTCATGTATTCAAATATATTTATAGTCACACATTTGTAATGATGATGTTGCAATTCAGTATATTTAAAATGTATTAACATTAAATGTATTATCGAATTACAGTTCAAATTAAAGCTGCAAGCAGCGGTGAAAGGGCCCTTGCACCCGTGCCACCACCACCCGGTGGCTTTAGGAAAACAGAGCACAGTGGGCAATATGAAACAGATTGGACATTGTATGCTTGAGTTACAACAACTTCCTGTTTCTTGACGATAATAACATGTTTAGTGCTCAGCTAAGTGTTGCTAGCATGCTTTAGAATGTTTGTAGCATGTTTAACACTCAATTGCATATTTTAGTGCGTTGTTAGTAGTGCATCACAATGTTAAACATGTCACTTCCTGTTGCCAACAGGTGGCGCTATGACTAACTGAATCTTTGCATGTAGATGTCTTCAGGCCATGAAGTTTGGGGCAGATCAGACATTGTTTGCCCAAGTTACAACAGCTTCCTGTATCATGGTGAAACATCAGACTTTGTCAGGCCACCATGGACAGGCCCTTCAGCGGAAACTCAAGATCTTTGCAATGTAACATCGCTAAGGCCTTAAGATTAGACTGGCCAAATATGATGTTGATCTGGTTAAATCTCAATGAGGAGTTAATCACAGTGTAAAACATGACATTTCCTGTTGCCCGCAGGTGGCGCTATGACTGTAACTGAATATTGGCATGTAGATGTATTCAAGCCTAGCCTGGTAATACCAGACTCTGCTACTTCACTTTGCTTCGTAGACAGAGTCTGGAATGGCATAATAGAGAAGTGTTTTCTCTCTCGCTAGGGGGCGCTTGTCTGAAGTTTAAAATCATTGGTTACCCGTAAGCCAATCAGATACGTTTAGTTATGACGTATGTTATGAGCCTGTACAGCCGCATCGAAGCACAGACATCATGCATCGAACTCAAATCTATGATTGAACTTCCACTGTAAACCTGTTGTAAACACATGATGATGCGAGCGAAATACCGGAGTGAACATGGCTGTAAACGACTTTTGCAGATTATGCGAAGTTAATCTACGCATACACGGTACAATCACGGCCTCTAAACTTATTTTTGACAGAGTGAAACAAGAAAATGTTTGTAGCCAACTCTCAAACTTAGGATTAGATCTTTTAAACACAGCTTTTTGTTCCTCACGAGTTTGAAAAAGAGTTGAATGTTCTCCATAACAGAGCGAATTGCATCCCGTGTCTCGTTTCCCATTTCCGCGGTCGTTTCGGTTTTCGATTTCTCTAACCTACAATGTAAAACTCGGCGCTTAGCATCTACATCACGGCTCTCAGCCCGCCCTCTGTTCGTTGATTGGCCCGGCTGTTTCCAGAACGGTGGCAAACAGAAAGCTCTGACGCTGTATCAGACTGAGTACAGAAGTGAAATGAAATTGAGCGGAAGTAGGAAGTCTGACGTAGTCAGGCTAATTCAAGCCAGGACTCTAATAAAACTTGAAGTTTGGGGCAGATTGGACACTGTATGCCCGAGTTACAACAGCTTTCTGTGTCATGGTGAAACAACAAATTTTGTCAGGCGGCCACAGACATGCCCTTTAGCAAAAACTCAAGATCTTCACAATTTAGTGTTGCAAAGGCCTTTAGATTAGACTGAACAAATATGATGTTGATCTGATTAAAGCTCCAGGAGGAGTTTCTTAAAGTACAACGCCTGGAAATGGCAAAAACTGCAAAACATTTGCAGAGAAAATTCAAAATATCAGATTTTGCACCCTGGGACTTTTTTGTAGGTATTGGGCTGTTAAATGTGCCTACCGAAATTCACATTGTACGTGAAATGTAGCGCGAAGAGTGCTCTATGGCCGAGGACATATAGCACAGTAACGGCGTTCCTTACATCACAACTTAACAAACGGATATTGTTGAATGGGCTTTTGGGCTGGAATCCTCTCTGGACTCTGGTCAGGAGTTGGAGTCCTCTCTGGATGGGGACAGTAGCCTTCACTGGATGATAGTCAGGGAATGGAGCCTTCACTGGAGCGGACTCAGGGGCTGGAGCCATTTCTGGGCTCAAAGACACCCCTCATACTCCACCAATACTACTAGGGACACAGGCGTGGCGGCCATGACGGGACGAGACTCTGGAATGGCGGCCATGACAGGACGAGACTCAGAAAATTCTCTCTCAGGAATGGACTCATAGATTTTACACACTACTGTGATGGTGATTTGTATTGTAGCCTCTCTCTATCAGGATTTAAAGAGAAATTTAAAGAGAAAAATATTTTATATTGAATACTATTATGCACAGTTTTTTTACAATTGTGTGAACAGTGAAATCTTTCAGATAAAATCACCGTTCATTATATAGTTGACTCCTGTAAGGAGTTGATTGTGGGAAACACACTGCAGACGATGGAGCTTCAATATCAAAGTCTTTAATGACAAAACGCAGGAGATCAATATACATAGTACAACATAGACGAGAACCGACAAAGACTGAGGGAGAACACAGGGAATATATACAAGGCAAACAAAGGGAGAAACTAACTAGAAACACCTGAATCGAGGACACTAATCAAATCAGAAACCATAGTAATAAACAAGAGGTGGAAAACTAACAAAGGGGAACATGTGACAAATGGAAAACAAACTCTAGACATGAATTAAACAGAACATGTGACAACTCCAGTCTAAATGCATGTACAGGTGCTAGTCATATAATTAGAATATAATCAAAAAGTTGATTTATTTCACTAATTCCATTAAAAAAGTGAAGCTTGTATATTATATTCATTCATTACACACAGACTGATATATTTCAAATGTTTATTTCTTTTCATTTTTATGATTATAACTGACAACTAAGGAAAATCCCAAATTCAATATTCAAAATTAGAATATTACTTAAGACCAATACAAAGAAAGGATTTTTAGAAATCTTGGCCAACTGAAAAGTATGAACATGAAAAGTATGAGCATGTACAGCACTCAATACGTAGTTGGGGCTCCTTTTGCCTGAATTACTGCAGCACTGCGGCGTGGCATGGAGTCGATCAGTCTATGGCACTGCTCAGGTGTTATGAGAGCCCAGGTTGCTCTGATAGTGGCCTTCAGCTCTTCTGCATTGTTGGGTCTGGCATATCGCATCTTCCTCTTACAATACCCCATAGATTTTCTATGGGGTTTAGGCCAGGCGAGTTTGCTGGCCAATTAAGAACAGGGATACCATGGTCCTTAAACCAGGTACTGGTAGCTTTGGCACTGTGTGCAGGTGCCAAGTCCTGTTGGAAAATGAAATCTGCATCTCCATAAAGTTGGTCAGCAGCAGGAAGCATGAAGTGCTCTAAAACTTCCTGGTATATGGCTGCGTTGACCTTGGACCTCAGAAAACACAGTGGACCAAAACCAGCAGATGACATGGCACCCCAAACCATCACTGACTGTGGAAACTTTACACTGGACCTCAAGCAACGTGGATTGTGTGCCTCTCCTCTCTTCTTCCAGACTCTGGGACCCTGATTTCCAAAGGAAATGCAAAATTTACTTTCATCAGAGAGCATAACTTTGGACCACTCAGCAGCTGTCCAGTCCTTTTTGTCTTTAGATGCTTCTGACACTGTCTGTTGTTCAAAAGTGGCTTGACACAAGGAATGCGACAGCTGAAACCCATGTCTTGCATACGTCTGTGCGTAGTGGTTCTTGAAGCACTGACTCCAGCTGCAGTCCACTCTTTGTGAATCTCCCCCACATTTTTGAATGGGTTTTGTTTCACAATCCTCTCCAGGGTGCGGTTATCCCTATTGCTTGTACACATTTTTTCTACTACATCTATGCCTTCCCTTCGCCTCTCTATTAATGTGCTTGGACACAGAGCTCTGTGAACAGCCAGCCTCTTTTGCAATGACGTTTTGTGTCTTGCCCTCCTTGTGCAAGGTGTCAGTGGTCGTCTTTTGGACAACTGTCAAGTCAGCAGTCTTCCCCATGATTGTGTAGCCTACAGAACTAGACTGAGAGACCATTTAAAGGTCATTGCAGGTGTTTTGAGTTAATTAGCTGATTAGAGTGTGGCACCAGGTGTCTTCAATATTGAACCTTTTCACAATATTCTAATTTTCTGAGATACTGATTTTGGGATTTTGCTTACTTGCAATGCAACAGTAAGTATATGATGGCATTGTAATTTTAATTAGCAAAAAAAGCTATAAACTAGGTTTTAAACTACTTTGAAACAAACATAAAAACAACTGATAGGCAAATCAAACATTTGTTAACTCAAAACCTTATAGTAACAGAGACACAGCCCTTGAAACTAGCCCCCATATACTGATAAATAAATGTGGATTTATTTTTTATTGCTTTGGTGCAATTTTACATTTCCTGAATTATAGAGAAATATATAAATGTAGTATTTTCTGAATTATAGAGTCATAAAAAGAGATATCCAATATATATATATATATATATATATATATATATATATATATATATATATATATATACTTTTAAATTGCATATTGCATACATGGTTGGAAGATTAATGTCAAACTAGTATGATTAAATTGATAAAATTGACTTTACATACTAAAAAGTCTATTCACACTTGGGCATCTGTTGCAATCGCTTGGCCTTCATTGTCACTTTTGTATAGACAATACTCAAATTTTTATACACTCAGCCTGGTGAAAATCTTGATGTTTGCTTTCTTTCTGATTGTGTTTTCGAAATCAAGATATGAATGAATAACAATTTTCTTTGTTTTAATAGTAGTAAAACTGAAGTTATGTTCCCCCTACCAACTTTCCAAAGCTGGTTCACTGACACTGTACTGTTTTGGAGACTCAAAGAAAATTGAGGAACCTAGTTGTAATCTTTGATGCCAGTTTGATCCTTATGTAGAGAGCACTTTTAAAACATCTTTTTTTTTTTTTTTTTAATCTGATGATGAGTGGGATGAGATGTAGGTGTGTGATTGGCTGGGGTGAGAGCCTGGCAGACCTGTGACAGTTAATCGTGTCTAACAGACTCTGGGCTGAGCTCTAGGGCTGGAGCCAACACAGGACTGTGCTCAGGCTCTGAAGCCGACATGGGACTGTGCTCAGGGGTTGGACATGTAGAGGACCGTTTCTTCTTCCTCAACTTCCTCCTTTGGGCTGGGGTTTATTCGGATCTGAGCTCAGAGGCTTGATCAGACTCTAGACTGGACTCACGTACTGGAGCGGACTCTGGACGCGAGGACTGAGGAATGGGGAACTCCCTTAAGGCGGGTGCACACTGTGTGATTTTGGCCATGATTTGGTCATCTGAGACAAATTTTGAGAATCCTAAAAGATTTCTATAATCCAAGGCTAAAATCTGTAGTCTTTGATTGCTAGTTTGACATGTTCACAGACAGCTGATTAATAACCATTGCAATCAAATTTTTACCTCTGACGAAATTCTGGCAGTGTCAGAAGGTTTGGCACACAGTCCTGCAGTGTGACATCTCCTACGATGAATGTCAAATTGTCTTCGTTTTTCAAGACAAGCCATTATCAAAATTAACTCTAGAGATGTCTTTGTTAGCCACCATTTCAGTCCTGCGTGTAATGCAGCTCATAGTCAGTAAACAGTCTGCTATGTAAAGTTCACTCACAAAGGCAAGGGTCAAAGGAAGTTAATCTTTAATCCACAAACTGATCTAATCTCATCTAATTAATTTGTGTCAACGAGACCACAACTCGTGACATGTAGCCTGGTCAGCGGATTCACATATTGATCAAATTATAACATACAAGGATGATCATAATTAATGCCCCGACCTTCCGATACTGCATGACGTTCGGAGCTTCAAATGTCATAAGTCACATGGTATTGTTATTTCTATAGAAGCATCGGTACAGTGTGATGATACAATAGTGCTTTGAAAACTGTTTCGGAGCATCGGAGCCCCATTACTATTGTCCATACTGCAATGAATCCTATTTCTACCAGAAAGACTCAGGAGGCAAGATAACATAACAATGAAATTTATCAACAACCAGTAAGCTACAGAATAAGATAAAGTTCTTTGGCGTAGGCCCCGTCCGTAGCACACATCCAAAGGGTTGTAGGCTCAGCATATCCTGCCCGGAATTAAGGCGGGGCGTAGCCGACCCCCACGGGGGTATGGACAGGGACCATCCTGGTGGTGGTGGGGAGGATGGAGGTGGAGATTGGCGTCAACATCTGCGAACTCAGATAAGTGTAAGTACCGATGCTTTATACCCAAGTGTTCGATAATGATTGGTTAGATCTGATCTAATGGATGACGTAACATTAGAGTCTTCCCGGCAGAACTTACACTAGAGCTTTCATTTCTGTTGTTAAAGCAAAAACAACATGTTTTGAGCAGTGAATGATTCTGACTGATAATAAAAACCTCTGATGTCCACCTTTCAGGATCAACAAATGTCCCCGACTGGCCACCGCTGCCAATGCACTGCTAACGAAACACCCAACGTTCATAAGTGGCTGAAGACTGTCGCCCCATGGCCTTCAATGTAGAGACAGAAATAGAGGAAGCTGCAGTTGTAGCAGCCCCTATATACAGAGAATGAGGCATATGACAGTTGTTGGTTTTTTTTGTTGTTTTTTTTTTTTGGGTGGGTTTGTTTATGTGGGAAGGGGAGGGTAAAAGTGTACATGTGGCATTCACATTTGTTGTTTTACATCTAGAACGTGTGTTGAAATTTAGTGATACTCGCACTGACAAATAGTATTTTATGAACTGATGTTTTGCAGTGTGTGTGTGTGTGTATATATATATATATATATATATATATATATATATATATATACATACTGCTGTTTATTGTGTCGCTGCCTAGCCAGAGTTTTAATCAATTAATGTGTTAATATAATAATATTCTTTTATCAATATTTCTGTTGTGGTACTCAAAATCCTATCCCGGAGCAGGTTAAACAAAGGTGGTGGCAGCAGAGTGGGATTTTTCTTTCTTTTTCTTTTTTTTATTGTTGAATCATGGAGTCTGATGAACCATCACCAGTATCTAATAATACAATTCAAATGACAATGTCTTCTCAAACTGGCCAGTTTCAGCACCCTGTTTTTATGCCAGAAACTTTTACAGGGGCAGACTGGGAATGGGCAGATTGGTCTGAACAGTTTGAGATGACAGCTGAAGTGAATAGTTAAACATTAAATCTAAAGTTTATGTCCTTATTGTTATCAGGCAAGGCAAGATATATATATATATATATATATATATAGTGGACTGACCCTAAATGATAAAGCAAATTGTCCAAGTTTAAAAGCTGTTATGACCAAATGTTTACAACCTTGTGACAGTGATGAATGGTATTGTGTAAACGTTACATCACTAACGTGTTTCCCTAGTGAAACTTCCAGAGAATTTGGCAATGCTTTGAGGCGTTTAGTTGGTAAAACATTAACTTGAGCAGGCTATTAATGCAGCTGCTGAACTTGAGCTTCTAAGAGAATTCGATCAAAGTTCTTCCCACGCAGATGCTAGAGTCCGGGGTTTGATTGCTGGCTCTTCCCCTGACCCCCAATTTCACACCTTATTGGAGGTTGTAGAGGGTTTAAGGCAGGAGGATAAAACTCTATAGGCTACTGTACAAAATATACAGGTGGCACAGGGAGGAGTGGACAGTAGGGAAATGGAGGGGAAGAACTTGAGTAGGGCAAAGGCAAATATAGATAAAACTGCCAAAAGACTGCTCCTTGTTGATACAGGTGCACAGGTTTCCATTGTATCTCAGAATTTTTGGCGGGAAGCCACGGGGGGTGGGTCTAAGTTATTAGACTATGAGGGTTGATGGAAATTTTATTGGAGGTGGCAGGTAACAATGCCAGTTCGATAACCTTGTCTTGATTGTAGATTTTCTAGTGGCCAATATTATGACAATATTATGTGTGTAAAGTTGATAATGGGAGAGTCATTATTGTAGCAGATGATCCACTCATACTGAAACAAGGTATGGCTTTGGGAACCCTGGTTACAGATGTGGAAGTGGGAGGTGTAGAGATGCTACACCATGGTAAACAAGCTCCCGTCCCAAATATTTTGAGACCTGTAGCAGGCATCAAATTTGAAATGAGCTAATTTAGTGGATAAAAGTGTAAAATTTCTCCCTTTAAACATTTGTTATGTTATCTATGTTCTATTGTGAATAAAATATTGGCCCATTTGATTTGAAAGTCTTTTAGTTTTCATTTTATTCAAATTTTAAAAACGTCCCAACATTTCTAGAATTTAGGTTGTGTGTGTGTGTATATATATATATATATATATATATATATATATATATATATATACTACTGTTGTTATGTCACAAAATGTAGTTTAAAGAGTTTTTTTTTAATTATTTAGACCTCAAATATGTAACTCATATATAAACATAGCGTCTATTTTACTATTTATTTTGTTGCTTTTGCAGATGCGAGCTCTAGGCGTTCAGCGGCCGTTCATCTGTGGGACTAAACCACCGGCCTCATTCCGTTCCCACGGCTCTCGGCCCCGCCCTGCTTGCCACAACCACCAAACATAGAAATTGAAATTGTATCTTGTCAAGTTGCTTAAAGTTATTAAAAATGCCTGAAAAAAGACATAATTATGGATTTCTAAGACTGTGCATAATAAATGTTAATGCAGAGTGATGTTTGTGATGTGGATTAATATGAAGAGCTGACTTATAGTTGCTTTGGTAGATCAGAACCAGATTACATCTGTAGATTCTGCAATGTAGTGAATTAGTCCATATTGAGATACAGTTGGTGCGTTCATAGATCATCTAAGCACTGTGCAATAGCTACTTGTATCTGCCTTTATGTAACATGCAATATGTGACTGTCATTTATTCAGACTAGACCACCGGAGCAGATTTAAACCTGCCAATAGAAGAGGAGGAGGAAGAGAGAGTTGGATGCACTCATTTAACACACGCTCACACAAACTGTTAATCTTACAGAGTTGCATATTTGTGAAATTTTAAAGCATCATTATTGTTCAAACTTCATGCCTATTATATGTGCACATTTGAATGACACACAATGCACGAATACACAAATGATAATTGACGCATATTGCATGTAATACAAAGTATTAAAACAATATTACAATTATCATCAAGAACATAAAATGCAAAATTAATAATAATTTACCATTTACAATTGCCAAGATAAATTTACAGTAATTTTAACTCCAAAAGGAAAGAGGAAGTTAACAGGAAATGTATTTAATGAAGTCAGAAAATGAAAGGGACATATGCGAGACAATCAGCACATAAGCTGTACAGTGCAGTATTTATGAACAAAAAGCTTTACCTTTTTAACTTTACCTTGGCCTTCATCAGGCTGAGATAATATTTCTCAACTGGCATACATTTTAAATTTCTCACATTTGTGTAATTATAATAAACTGTTAAGACCTTAACAAACCTGAAAAATTCAGTGCCTGGTCAACGTTTGGGATCAGTTCTTGCTCAAAGTCCCAGACTCTTTTGTCTACAAACAGTTGGTCTTTGGTAAGATGTCCCTGCAGTGGGACTCTCACATGTACAATCCTACATACATCAAATGGTACATGGTAAGAACCACCAAAGTCTTTCAAAGTGGAATGTACTGAGGTTTGCTGCACCTTCCTTGGATTGACAATCATCTTGGTGGGATTGTAAACGTTCTTTCGATCAGGTTCTCGGTAAATGTGCTCCATGATATTGACACCAGGAATATTATGCCATTCTGCTCGTTTGAACTTCCCACTGTCCTCAAACTGTGTTTTGGGGAATATGTGGTTCTCTATAAGGAACACCCCTACACCGGGATGAGCAGACTGGAGATCCTTCATAAGAGATGGTAAATCGGTGTGTTTGTACGGCATGATGATCTCATCAATATCATTCAGGAGAACGTACCTGGATTGATACATGTGTCTGTAAATGCACTCGTTGAGTGTTACTAACTGACCGTAATAATGGAGATCGCCCTTGAATTCCTGGAAGTTCCAGCCCGGAGACGGGCTCAGAAACTTGTCGATAGGCCATGAAACAATCTCCAGTATTCCCTCTGTTTCATAATGTTTTAAAAGCTTTTCCAGGTCTGGTCCACAACTAGTGTTATAGATGACAATGTGCTGTACACCCAGAAGCTTGTACATCTCCATAGTTTGAGCAAACTGCAGTACATTGTTGTAGTCGCCAAAGACGTTGGAGATGCAAATGGTGAAGTTAAATTTGAAAGTATTTGTTCTGACACGATTTTTTATTGGCAGATAGTCTGTATTATTATTACTGTTGTCTGAATCTTTAGTAGATATGAGGACACGTGTTGCGTTTTGAGTGTGCTTGCCTTTACAAATCACATCTGAGACATGAAATGGGAAGCCAAAATGATCGCTGTGTATCTGGACATCTGCCTGAACAGTTCTGCAGTCATATTCAGTAATCATCTTGGTGGGATTGCAGTAAACACAGTAAAGTTGCTGAAGACTGTTTCTTTTGATTATGCTGATGACTCGAATGACCCCGTCCAGTCTGTGGTCAATAAACGCAGACACCATGAAATGCTCAGAGTCTTTGATGGGCGTTATTGAATTTAAATTCTGTGGGATTTTTGGCATATTATAGAATGGAGCCATATATTGGTAATGAGGATAATTGTTTGTGTATGACAAAATAAATGTGAAAAAAATAATGATAGTACATGATAAAACAAGAAATGTTTTAAATGTGCATTTATCCATCTGCCCTTTAGTTCCTGTAGAGTAAAGAAAACATGAATGTCAGAAACTGTTGAACTGTTGTTCCATCTATGAAATCTCACAAAAGTCCTTATAAGGCCTATAAACATTCAAACTTGAGGCTTTTTAAACTTTCTTTCAAAACCAGGCTTTGTAAAGTCAATATTCAAAGTTGCCTTCATAGTTTTGCTTTTCTAGTTAAAATTACAGTTTTATGGATTTCTTTGAATTACAAATAATTTAAATTATATTTATTTTAGTGCTGTCAATCGATTAAAAAACTAATTAATCACACATTTTTTTCTGTAATTAATCGCGATTAAAAACACTTAAAGACAGTATATTTTAAATATTTGTTTAATGGCATCTTTTTTTATGAATGAAGGCATTACTGATACTAATACTGGTACTGATGTCTCTATGACATTGATTTATTTAAAAATTAATTATAGACAGTCAACATTACAGTATAACTAAAAGCTATCAATTTCAACATTTATTAGGCTTTAAAAAACAACTTTTAATTTAAGAGAACTTAAAGCAATCTAATAAATGCCATATTTACCTTTGGCCTTCCTGTCTAACAGGTAGGAAATAGAGGGAGAGACTGTGGTTACGCCCACTGAGTGGCAAAAAGACTGAGCTGTAGCATTGGTTTTCAGTGTGAATGCGAAAAACAAACAAAACACATCTAAAACGGGAAGAGGCTTTGCAGTTGACTGTACAAATAGATTTGACATGAAATCAGAGATATATTTTTACAGACTGCCGGAAACCACAGAAAAGAGAGGCAAAATGTGGATTTGCAGTTATCATTTTGTCAATATGTTGAATTTTGAGGTAAAATCGTACCCTATATATATCCTATATATACCTATATATATGTATATATTGCATTGACAACACATCAATTAAATATTTACCATCTTATATTTTCCATATTTGTATGTTTTTAAATAAATATATTGTATTTATACATATATTGTATTTTTATAAAGCGTTTAAAACCAAATTTGCTTTATGTATTTCCCCGGTGTCAAAATCAGGCACATATAAATGTCAGGAAAAAGATTCCTGGCTGCATGTCAATATCGCTGGATCTTTTATAAGTAGTAAGGAACACTATATCGAGTCTAGCTTTTAGTTTAAACTGATAATTGTTTGTCTTTCTTGCATTTTCCAAGTTTCTCGTATTAAATCCAGTCAAGCAGCAGGTTCTTTTGCCACTCAGTCCAGCTGGGGGGATGTGATCCATGCTAAATGTGTACCCTCTATATTTTTCCTTTATTTCCGTAGAAATGTAGCAAATTGCTGCCTTATTCAGTGTTGTATTATGTTTGGTTTTAAACTTAAGTTTAACAGTTTTGAAAAGAAACTCCTGTGTGAAGAGTTTTGAAAAACCTGCGTATTGAGAAATGGATCCAAACTGTAATTTATTTTTATTTCAGTTTTATTTATTTCCAGTTAATCATTTTTTATGCTTCAACTTAAACTTATTTCAGTTTGTTACCAAGGCTATGTTTCTATTTTTTTGTTTAGTTCAGGTTTTTATATTTATATTTTATTTCAGCTTTATTTCAATTAACAGAAATGTTTTAATAGTTTATTTGTAGTTAACGATAAAAACCCACTTGTCAGACCTTCTTATGAGTAAAATATCTCTGAAGTATATTCCCATTCATATTCCCATTTTTTGCACACCAGTGTGATCATGAACATGAAATTGTCCAGCCATGACTTTCTGTTCCACAGGAATATAAACATGAGGAAACACAAAGGCCTTATTCCCATAATCATTCATCACAATGAGTAAAAACAAAGAATATAGTTCTGATGTGAGCAAAAGATTGTTGAGCTTCACAAAATAGAAAGTGGCTGTAAGAAAAAAGCTAAAGTATTGAAAATCTCCATTTCCACCATCAGGGCAATAATTAAGAAGTTCCAATTAACTAAAGATGTTATAAATCTGCCTGGAAGAGGACGTGTTTCTAAATCGTCCTAATGCACAGTGAGGAAGACAGTTTGAGAGGACAAAGACTCTCCCAGGATCACGGCCGGAGAATTGCAGAGATTAGTTGAGTCTTGAGTCTCAGAAAGCCTAAAAAAAAAAAATACCAAACAGCACCTACATCCCCACAAGATGTTCGGGAGGGTTTCAAGAAAAATCCTCTGCTCTCATCCAGAAACAATCTCCAGTATATTCAGTTGTCAGACACAACTGAAACTTCAAAAGGGACCGGCTTCTATGGTCAGATGAAACTAAAATAAGAGCTTTGTGGCAGCAAACCCACCAGATGGGTTTGGTGCACACATGGATAAAAAGTACTCCATGCCCACAGTTAAATATACTGCTGGATCTTTAATGCTGTGGGCCTATTTTTCTGCTGGAGGTCCTGGACATCTTGTTCAGATACATGGCATCATGGATTCTATCAAATACTAACATATAAAAATCAATAATGGGCCGTGGTTGGATTGTCCATCAGGACAATGATCTGAAACAAACACAAAAATGTGTCACTGAGCACAAAATGAAGCTTCTGCCATGGTCGTCCCAGTCCCCTGACCTGAACCCTAAAGAAAATGAGTGGAGTGAACTGAAGAGAAGAAGCACCAACATGGAGCTGGGAATCTGAAGGATCTGGAGAGATTCTGAAGGAATGGTCTCTGATCTCTTGTCAGGTGTTCTCCAAACTCATCAGGCATTATAGGTGAAGACTTTGAGCTGTTATTGTTACATGTGCCCTGGGTCTGTGCTCTATTTTCATTATATGGACTCCATTTCCCACAATTCCTCACCTAGGAACCAATCATGCACTCACACATCTTTCCCATCAGTGACCCTTTATAAGCTGCACTCAAACAAACACACATTGCACAGTATTGTTTAGCCTTGTTTTTGACCTTGTCTCTGTGTTCCTTGTGCCTTGCCTTGCCTTTCCTGTGTTTTTGACCCTGGATTCTTTCCTTGTTTATGATCATTTGCTGCTTGCTTTGACCATAGCCTGTGTTGCCTTGCCTTCCTGTTTCTGTTTGTTGGTGTTTGACCTCTGCCTGTACGACTACACTCTACTGTAATAAAGCCTGCATGTGGATCTCCAACTCCGTTGCCCCATCTGCTACGTTACAGTTATCTTGGGAAAAGGATGTTGCAATAATTGGGTGCCAAAAATTGTGGCCAACATGAACTAGAGAAAAACCTTTATGAGCTTTTTCACCCATTTTAAATTGTTTTACTTAAATGAAAGGCTAGAATTTGTGATTTTTTTTTTTTTTTTTTTTTTTTTTTTAAATGAAAGATCAAAAGGACAAAAAATGCAGATTTATTTTTACAGCCACCTTTGCTCATATTTACTAAGGGTGCCAATATTAATGGAGGGCACTGTAGGTGTTGGAAGCACATTGTTATATATTTTCAGGACACTGGTGTTGTGCTGAATTTTGACTCCCTGCCAGATTATGACTCTCATTGTTGTGGCTTGTGGCTGATACCTGATCGCTTGAAAACATGATTACCCCACCCCGTACTAACCACATACTTGGGAAAAATAACAGCAGGCTGCCATTTCTATTTTATAGCAGTCTGTGTAAGGCCTCTCCTTCCCCTTTAAACAATCAAGAACACTTGTAAGCTCCTCTCTTCGGCACAACGATAATCACCACCAAAAATAAACAAACAAAAAACTAAGACGACCCAAAAATCTGCATTTTTACATTTTCAAAAAAAAAAAATCGCTTAGTATGATTTATAAGCCTTTTTCCTCATGTTTAGGGACCAAAAAATGTCCCCACAAGGACAAGGATTTCAGATATTGCCATCTTTGTATTGCTGTTCTAACTTTGTATTGCTGTTCTAACTTAGAGTTTTTGTCTTGTTTCTAGTCAAAATATCTTAAAGTTCTTAAATCAAGAAGTATTTTCTTGACAAATAAAAATTATTTTCTTGTTTTCAGGAAAAACTTACTTAATTTTGACTAATTTTTCCTGAAAACAAGAAAATAATTTTTACTTGTCAAGAAAATGCTTCTTGATTTAAGAACTTTAAGATATTTTGACTAGAAACAAGACAAACATTCTAAGTAAGAACAGCATGTTTTGCAGTGCACTCCTGTTTTGTTTCTTACAGTACAAGCAAGCAAGTTGAGGAACACTGCATTTGATGTTTTACAGCACTGTCTTTTCTTTTCTATTTCATAGCTAATTATTTTTGCTTTGATTCAAATAAACCTATTTTGTGATTGTACTGTAGTGTTTTGCATCAATATATTACAAACTTTGTTCAATGATTCCACTGTGTCTGTAGTATTCTCTCTCCTACTGCAGTACTTTTAGTTCCATAATGAAACCTGTATCACCTGTTTTGTTCTACAATATTTAATGATTGCACGAACAATGACACAGTGAAACTATCGGTTGCTTGTGTGTGGGTGATCTATAGTTATGTTTCAATGGTATTTTGAACCAATGATTGTGCAAGTGCAAGATTTCTTTAAAGATGTGAATGCACAATGCAATGTTTTGGACATTAGACAGCCTGTGTTACAAGTGATAACCGTTTTGAGTTTTATGTCTAGAGTTTTGAAAAATGACATCAAGGTTCTGAAAATAGTAGCAAAGTGATTGTAAAAAACTGTAATAAAAATATAATTGATTGTTTGTTCATATTAGTAACAGTTGAAAATGTTGAAATTACTATTGACTAAGACTAATACATGCTGTAGAGTTATTGATAGTTCATGTTAACTGATGTTAAAAAATTAACCTTATTGTAAAAACAAGCCATTTTTCTTTCAGTATCTACATGTCCCAAATTCCAAATCTAATATCATTGCACTACAAGAAAATGTCACCCCAGTTCAACCAAACTCAACGTTGTAAACCCATTCAATCACTTAGTATGATTTATAAGCCTGTTTTCCTCATGTTTAAGGACCAAAAAATGTCCAAACAAGGACAAGGATTTCAGATATCGCCATCTTTGTATTGCCATCTATTTTATTTAAAGCATTTGTTAATCTTTGTTAATGTCAGTTACATTTTTTTTTTTTTTTTTTTTCTCCATTGGTTTGGCTCATTTCTTGAAAGAGAAATTACATTCTCAAAACAACATGGACAAACCTCCAAACCACTTGGCAATTGTTCACAACAGAACTGATTTTCTCATTTATTTCATCAAATTGCAAATGTACATGTCTCAATGTCTCAGTACATCTTTGCAAATGATTAAGTACAGGTAGCCTACATTTAGCACAATTTCCAAGTGAATAGATCTTGTTGATCTGAACTGATTGTTGATTCTCAGTCTAATGGTTGTTCGCTCCAAAACGTGTCAGCGTCATTTCATTGTATAAGTCATCACATGCACAATAGTCTGTTCAATTGTCAAAATTAGTCAAGAATATAATACCATGAATACCATATATGAATCCTTGGAACATTTGATAAATTTATTACAGCAATTGACAGTCAGGTGAAACTAGAACTTGACTAACGAAGGAGGAGTTTCACACATCTCAGATGACCCTGAAATTGAGAGAGGTCTCGTAGGGCCTCACCTACCACAATATGTCATTGCGTGGGACAATGTGAATTTCCACCGTGGCCCGCTCATCAGGGCCTGGTTCACTACTCATCCAAGGATAATCATGGTGTTCCTACCACCTTACTCTCTTTTCCTCAATCCTATTGAGGAGTTTTTCGCCGCTTGGAGGTGGAGAGTGTATGAGCATCGGGCTCAAGATCAGAGGTCCTTGCTCCATGCAATGGATGCTGCATGTGAGGATATTACAGAAGATCATTGTAGGGGACTGGTTGCGACATATCACGCCGTTTCTTCCCTCGTTGCATCGCAAGGGAGAATATACGCTGTGATGTGGATGAGAATCTGTGGCCAGACAGACAGGAGAGGGAGGTGAGGACAGCGACCAGTGAAGAACTGTTAGTTGTGAAACTCCAGCTTTATTTACAGCACTGTAGGAATGCATATAATATTCAGTGTTTTTTGTTTGTGTGTTTATATTACAGTATATTATGCTGTATACATTTTCTTTTTACTCTGATGTATGGAAGTTACTTTATGTGTGTGAATGATAATCGTTACAATTTCCTTGGCAGTATGAGTGCAATGTGTGTGGTGTCAAACCTTGGAGGCTACTCTTAACCTAAAATCCTATTTCTTTTTTTTTTTTCAGTTTTATACACAATTGTATTCTGTTAGCTAGACAAAAAACAGTACAGTAACCATTGTCAATGAAGGACTGGGCTAAGACTGAAAGGTGGACATGAGGGATATTTCACTGGTCCTCTGCCATAGTGACAAAACATCTAAACATCTAAACACACACATGAGTGAACTGTTTTGGGAGAGGTATGAGCTTTTGCAGGTGAACCATGGTGATGTGCCGAACCATCCACATTATTTTGGCAAAAGCACCAAGAGTGTTGAGAATGTCCAGTCTGTTTCAAGAAATGAGCCAAAGCAATTGAGAAGGATCTTTGCCATTTCCGTGGCACTGACTCTTTATATGGGAAAGGAATTTAGCATTTGAAGCATGAGTGAACAGTTTTGGGAGAAATATGAGCTTTTGCATGTGAGCTATAGTGTTGTGCTGAACTGTAAGACTGTTTTGCCAAATGATCAGAGTTTTGAGAATGTAATTTCTGTTTCAAGAAATGCGCCAAACCAATGGCGAAAAACTGGAATAAAAATCGAATTGTTTATTGTTTGTTCATGTTAGTTTAACAGTCCATTATTAGTAAATGTTGAAATTACTTTTGAGTAGACTAATACATGCTGTAGAGTTATTGTTAGTTCATATTAACCAACTGATGTTAACAAATTAAACCTTATTATAAAACCACCAAGCCATTTTTTTTTTTTTTTTCAGTATCTACATGCATGAAATACGTGTTTTAAAAAATACAGGCCCAGATACAGTCGATGATTCTTACAGTGTAGCTATATATTACTTTTTAAACTTTTGAAATGGCAAAATGTGTACTGAAAGTTTTATTTAGCCTACTTCTTTTACTATGAGATGTTTAATCTAATCTTGCGCTACAAGAAAATGTCACTGAACTTTCACCCAGTTCAACCAAACTCAACGTTGTAAACCCTTTGAATGATAAAACGGTAAGTGTGTGTTATCCGTGCCTACAATATACATAAAATATACTTATATATACTTGTAAATAAAATATGCTCAGGCTATATTAGGTCTATATTATGATAGTGCGACACGCACGCGCCTATCTAACGGTCCACCTCCCTGCGCCTCCTCCAGTTCAGCGATCTCTTTTTAAAGAAACATTTTAGTTTAGTTTATTTTTATTTTTATTTATTTTTTTTTATTTAATACGGACATTGATATTTATTCATGTTTTAAAACAACAAGCGAATAAACTGAAATCAGCTGAAAGTGAAAGTAAATTCGGAGGCTATTTGATAGCCTACAATAAGACATTTAGGCTGAAAGGTAAATGTCAGACAAAATATAAGAAAGAAAAGTTTAGCATACCTCTCGAAAACATCGCGACAGAATTGATGAGCATTCATCAAAAATCACGTTCATAATCCTTTAAGCTCTTTAAGCTTAGATATGATTGGCTGAAACAGATGCATTTCACCAAACATGTTTACAAACGAGTTTACAAACGGGTTCATGTCCCATGATAAGTTCCCATTTCTTCTTCCTGTACTTGCTGTTTTCTATAATTAACGGAAATGTCACTTCATTGTGTTTGATGTTGCTCTTATCTGTTGGTGGGTTGTGCAAGATAGAGCTGATGTTCCCCAGCCCAAAACCTGTTCAAACCCCGCCCGAACGTAAACAAAACCGCCCAAAATTAACTGCCATGGTCACTGTGCCATAGCTACAGACGACAAACACCAGCAGCAACAGTCAACTACAACCTGTAATATAATATACATATATATATATATATATATATATATATATAGGTATCATAGTTTTCTATGATAAAGCCTGCCCCTTGTGGTGACATAATAATAATGGTTTGGAACGAGCTCAGTTCTAGTTCAGACTTGAGTTGAACAAGTTGCACCATGTCGAGTGATTTGTCTGTCAGTGTTATTTCATAATTAATACTGGTGGATCCAAAATGGTCAATATTCATATTCATGCATTTTATTCATATTTTATGTTAATCATTTATGGCTTATGATTTATCAATATTGCTTTTGATTTCATATATTCATGTACTCCTACTCCATATATTAATCATCATCATATTTTCAAGTATTTACTCTTTATTGTACCATTTATGGTTATTCTTCTGTTATATTTAAGAGTCAAAGTGTTCCAGTGGGACAGGTCACGTTGACACTGTTTGTGGTTAGATATCGGACGCCTGTCGAGTACTGCAGAAGCGACGATGTTTTCAGAATTAGTTGCTTATTTGAACTTGATGTACCTTTATATCAAAATATGTCCATTTCTATTTCTGCTGATATGTGATAATGTAAGATATGCAAAATTCCCTTAAGGGGGTCAAAACAACCCCTATATCTATTTTCATCTATTTTTGACATTTGACCACTCTATGACATAAATGATAAATCCATTTGACCTTTTCTTATTAGACCTAAACATAAGTTTGAGTGGGATGTAAGTTTTCCTATGCTTATGGTATAAAATAGTCTTTGATAGTTTTTTTTTTTTTTTCCTTTGCTTTTCTTTGCTCTTCTGCTTCTTCTCTTCTATTTCTCATTTCATTCTGCAAATGTCTTAATTTTGTTCCTTCTTTCTGTATATTCTTCATCTTCATCTATTAGATGCAATACTCTGGATTTTACAATATTCTAGATTTTGTTATTAACTATTAATTACTTAATGAATTTGTTTGTCTCTGTAATTTTTAATTAATAAACTTGTTATTCCTTATTCAAATTTAATCTCTGACATAATCATTGCTGGACTGCCTGGATCTCATTTTCTCAGGTTTTTGCATCAAATACACAACACAACTACTGACAAAATAACCAGTTCACACCTATGCTCCTCGCTGAAGAACACAGCTTAATATCTGAATGCAACTTTTCTGGATGAGCTGTCTATTTCATGGGTGAGTCAAACTTCCCCAACAACTGTTGAGGAGGACGGAATGTAACTTTGTTCATCCATTCCGTGCCAGCCCTTAAACTTTGCGAAGATGCACTTTTAACGGGAGCGTTGGATATGGGGAGAGTGAGGATTTTAATTGCACCAAGTGCACCAACTTTCCTCCAGCATCTTGAAAAGATTTTATCTACAGCCAAAATGCATCAATGGTTAAAGGATTAGTTCACTTTCAAATAAAATTTTCCTGATAATTTACTCATCCCCAGGGATGGGCAGTATTTATGATACATGTATTTCAAATACAAAATAGTATTTTGTAATTTGTATTTGATAGGGTTGATGAAAATGGCTTTGTATTTTGTATCAAAATACTTTAGTGTTTTGTATTTTTGTAGTTTTAAAATACTGTAAAATACTTTGTAAGAAGTCTACATGATGACATCATAAAAATGCGGCCTCTGATTGGTGCCTGCTCAGTGGTTTGCCCAGACTTGTTGAGTTCAGAACAGTTTTGGTGTTTGCTTTAATAGCCTAGACTAAATAGTTTACCAATTTACATAATGTTCTTGAAAACTATTATACCGAGCAGCAGCCCCCTATATTTATGATTAACAATCAAATGATTAATTAATTAGAAACTAGTTGCTATTAATACAGGAGCAATCAGTTGTCTTCTTATCAATGACTTGTTTGTCATTGAGTCAGTGTTGCTGATGCAAAGTAGGCCCTTCGTTACCAAACACCAAATAACTAAATTAGGATACAAGTATGAGTAACTTGCAAACTGTTAAACATTAAACTGTTGGTTACTTTAAAACTAACCTTCATCTGGGAGATCACAGGGATATGTGAATATTTGATCTGTTGAAGCCACAATATGTAAATTTTCACAGCTAGAGGTCACTTATTCGGTCGCTTATCCTTGTTTTTTTTGGAATCATGGGAGGTGTTGTCTTCACGTCTACAGCCAGTGGAAAAGAATCGGGACGAGACTCGATCAGAAATCATGTTTATGGATGAGAGTGTTAACATTACTGTAGTATGAAGCAGAGCAGGGCCAAGTGATGTTGGAGCTGAAACGAGCCGCTGGAGCAATTGCTAATGAGAGACAAACGTGACACATGTCCCCAGAGCAGTGAACCTTTTATTATGCCACAGTCGCTGGTCTAGTGTATGTGGGGTAATGCAGCGCTGTTTATCATATTAGATACATTTGTGTTGAAAGTTGTTATGCTACTCTGCGTTTGCTCGGCGACTGCTATGAGACGCTTGTTGCACACTGCAGTAAGCTAGATGGATATTAGTCATAGTAAAACACGGTACTCGCCGTAAATCAAGAACATGAGATTTAAACAAGAAGCTATATTGCATGAGTAGTTTTCTTTGATGTTTCCATGGTTTCTACTAAATAAAACCAGAAATCGAGGGTAACGCTGTTATGATGTCATTGATAGTCACAGCCCGTGTCCTGGTTAAAATTGCATATTTCTCTGGATTTATACATTCTTGGAAACATTTGGGATAATGTAAGTACACAAGTCAACAAAACATATAGCATTGTTCTAGTGGTTTTGGCATATTTTAATCCAAAAATCCTACTGTACATATTTGTGCCTTTAACTGGTTGCATATGTTAGATTTATTGCATGATTCAGGCATTACACCAGTGTAATGGTGAAGGGTTCGTTCAAATAGCCTAATTGATGGAAGGTTTGCGATTAAATTTCATGCTCCCTTGTTAAATTATTTTTTAGTAATTTTTAAAATACAAAAATACAGTAGTTTATTTTGATACATGGTGTGGCAGTTGTATTTTGTAGTTTATTTTGATACTGTTGTGGAAATATTAAATTTTCATATGCTTTTTACCTGTATTCTTGTGAAATATGATGCTTATGGAACATGATATGATGATGGCTTAAGTGGTAATGTTTAACATAGTGTTAACATAGATGTTGGAAATAGAAAGAGCAAGATATGGTATGGGGACATGCAAGATGTATGTTTAAAACATGTCTGTGCTAACAATGTGTGGAAAGTTACAGCCACTAAGGGATGTTCCAAATATGGAACATATTTGGAACCTTCGGCCTTGGAGGTTAGAGATATAAAAGTGAGGGGAAGCTTTCGTTCTTGGTCTTACACTCTGCAGCTACTTGTGTTTCTGTATGACCTGTCTGACCTTTCTTGCAAGAAATAAAAGCTTTAAAGACAATTGGACGTGTTTGTCTCTTATGCAGTAGAGTCGGAGTTGATTTTTGCCACAACAATACACTTAAAATTAAAGTATTTGGTATTTTATTTTAAAATACATTTTGATGTATTTTTGCCCAACCCTGCTCATCCCCATGTCATTCTCCTTATAGTGGACTTCAATGGCCTCCAAACGAGATTATGATTATTTTGTAACCGAATGTAGTTTTTTTAGTTTCTGTATATTATGAGAGTTTACAGCGAGGCACGTCCTCAAATGACTTCCATTCACACAGAACGACCTCTTCTCTTCCTGCCGCTCCACACACACTTGCAAAAAAAAAAACAAACAAAACACTTCCTTCCTTTTTTCTTTACATTTGTATAGCAAGACACTGATTTGTATCAGTGTCTTGCTATACAAATATAGCAAGCTTTCTCTCAAATGAGGCTTCTGATTCACCATCCTGGCTTCCAATTAAAGAATTATGTTTAGTTAGTGATGACATATAATAACTAGTCATAATTATTACAACTTATTTGCCTCATCCCTTTAAACATTTTTGAAAGTGCCTGTAAGAGCTAAAGTAATGAAGGTGAATATGTCTGAGCTAGTCTACTGTGGAATGAAATCAATGTCTGCTTATTCGTATCCTCACTGCGTCTGTGTTTTGCTTCTTTGAATTTAGTCTATTTACCCGTGTTTAGCCCCTGTGTTCTTGGATGCTATGCTTTCTTATTAGCTGATTGATCAGTCCCACGTCTGCCTTGTTTTACCCCTCATTATATTGTGCATTTATATTCCCCTTTGCTTCAATTCTTAGTGTGTCATTTTGCTCCTGACTGTATTCCCGATGGCCTTAGGGCCCTATCATACACCTGGCACAATGCAGCAAGTGTTTTTTGCTAGTTTCAGCCCGACACAATTATCATTTTCACATCCTGTGTCACGTTATTTAAATAGCAAATGCATGCTGGTCTGAAACCGAGGTACACACACAGGGACACGCAGCAGCACACAAACATGCCAAATATTAAAAATAAAAGGATAACAATGTAAAAGATTATTATTGCGTGCATAAAGATAAAAATGCTTTGATGGAATCCGGCTTTTCCCGTAGATGTTCTGCTCGCGCGCTTTAACCTCGTGCAAGAGCATATCCGTTTCCTCACTAGAGAAGCGTTCAGTTTTTCCGCTTGCAGATTTTGCCATGTAAACAGCGAATCCGCCATGGTGTGAGCTTGATTTTAAAGGGAATGGGAGATGAGACTCTGATTGGTTTATTGCACGTTACGCCCAAAACACACCCATGACTCATTAAGAGAATAGGGACAACCCTTTTAGACCATGAGCCGGGCACGCCGACCATTTTTCCCATCCTTAAACTACCAAAAGTGGATTCGGACACGTCCTAAGCGCACTTGAGTCATGCACTTTAGACCACTGCCTTCCGTATTCAAGTTACAGAGAAAATGTAAACTGGTGTCGCGTCAGTTAAGCTTTTTCCGTAAGTTGAACAGGGAAGGCGTAGGACGTAGTGTAAACTTTTTGAACTTCAAGAGTTTTACACTTTCTTCATACACTGAATACAGAAGGAGGTCTAGCGGAAGCTAGATATTTTACTTCATGACTTGTTAAATATGGATATATCTTTTACACAAATGCATCGCTTCGCTTCAGAAGGCCTTTATTAACCCCCCCCCGAGCCACGTGGAGTACGTTTATGAAGGATGGATGTGGGCGGATGCACTTTCTTCAGCTCAAACTCGTGAACCCTGTTCACTACCATTATAAAGCTTGGATACATCAGGATATTTATTAATTGTTCATCAGAAAGAAGAAAGTCATATACACCTAGGGCGGCTTGAAGGTGAGTAAAGCTTGGGGTGATTTTTATTTGAAAGTGAACTAATCCTTTAAGTACACTACAGGTGTACTGTAAAAATAATTTGTAACTATGTAACTAAAATGTAACTAAATAAAACTGTGGTAACTATTTGCACTCAATTAGTTTGGGTAAATTTCACCCCCATGTGTTGAGTACACTAGATTTAAGAGCTATGACACACTAAAGAAATTACCTAACATTTGTCAAAATGCATTACACAAATGCTTGGGTTATGAACTCTTGACTGTTCTTGTAAGCTTAAACTGCTGCTGTAGTTTGCATAGCAAATGTTTGCAAAGAACACATAAGAATTTGCTTGTCACAATTGACATTAACAGCTGTACTGTGGCTCAAAAATAGGACGGATGGCAAATGTGCTTGGAGGAGGACTTGGCAGGTCAGAGTCTTCATGCTCGTTTTTTTTTTTTTTTTTTTTTTTTGCATGATAGGTTTGGCATTAGGTGCTTTAAGTTTGGCATTAGATGTTTTAGAGTCATCTTGCACATAAATGAAGATGATAAAGAAAAACACAAATAAAATGGCAGTATGGCAAATAAAAGATCTTCAGTGCACAGATCCTCTTGTTAAAAGCCTTTGCTTCTGATTCACTCTTCAGTCGGTTATATTTCACATACATTTCCCTAGGGAAAAGAAAGAAAACACATTTTATGGTTGTCTCTAATAAAGCTTTTAGCTTTAATGGACAAATGCACTTGTGACGGAGATGTGAACTCTGGTCTCTAGCACATCCACAACACAAGAAGTCAGACTCAAAAAAAAAAAAAAAAAAGAGCTGAGGGCTGTTTCATAAAAGATGCTAAGAAAAGCGAGGATTAAACTCCAAAACCTCACTTGAATTAACCTAACTGATGAGTTGGGGTTAAAGCGGTTTCATAAAAGGTAATTGAAGTTCACGCAGTCCCGCTAATTTGATCCAGGTTTACCTAGTCAAGATAATTTCGCGTGCACGCTTTTCTTAAGCAGCCCTAGAGGTCGATCATGGATCAAATCGATCCACCATAGGAAACAGCATACATTTTGTGCTGTTTTATGCGTTTGAGACATGGTGTTTTCCTCAGTGCATTACTTACTTTACACAAGTTTATTCTCCATCTGTAAATGTTAGAAAGTCATGCAAATATTTCCATTTTGCTGCTAAACTTCACAGTGAACGAGCGCTGCTGCACGCATGCGCGCTAAACAGACGGAATACAATACAAGCACAATAATTCTAAAATATACATTTCGCTAAAATATTTGATGTTGGACATTATATGTGCCTTATGTACAAGTTTAAACCTACAAGTAAGTGTATTTTTATGATAGTAACTGTAAATGGGCTATTGTAATGGGGTAAATCAATATACCTTGGGGCCAACTGAGTTTAGATTCATCTTACCAATTAAAATTTAGTCTGTGCATATTTATTTTAACTTTTAATGTTGTGATTTTAATTTCTGCTCTTCTAATAACCATAAAAGATACTACCAAACAAAACCAGAGAGAAATGTATTCATATATTTTAAAACAATCTAATTAAATATTGGGCACAAAACATTTAGCCAGTAAGAACACACACACACACACACACACACACACACACACACACACACACACACACACACACACACACACACACACACACACACACACATATATATAATTCAGGTTGATTGGGACATATTTTCCCAGTCATTTCAATAGCAAAAAGTGCCCCAATCAACCTGAATTCACTATATTGTTATATATTTCTCCTGCTCTTTGTCTAGCAAAAAAAAAAGAAATCACTCATCAAAGCTTAAAAATGAAGGCCTGATTGTTTCAGGGGCCTTGTCACGGGTCTATTGACTTTGAATTTCTGTGTTACTTTTGTTATATTTTCACACTTAAAACAATGATTTGGTAATCCTCTTGTACTACTGTCCTCTTTTGTGCTAAGAAATAAATCTCCTGACAGTTCTCTCCCAAGTGCTTCCATTGTTGTCAGTATCTGAGAATGATTCAGTGGGCTACATAACACATAATTTTTAAGAAAATGTTTAAATGTTTTGGTTCATCATGCTTACCTTTTAATAATAATAAAAAAAAAACCTTACACCATTTTTTTAATTTTTTTTATTTAGCACTATTTAGTAAATGTGTGTGTATATTTTTTATATATATGTTATTAAAGTCAAATAATTGTATGTGAGAGAGTCAGCTGTAATATCATTGCATTCCTATTGGTCAGTGTTAGAGAAGCTCAGCTTAGCCTGACAGTTAGCCTGCTCCAGACCAGGCTAGTTTCCCAGCATAAGTTGCCAGAGTAACTGAGTTTGAACTAATTTAAGTTTGTTTTATGAAACAGAATTCGCTGACAACAAGTCTGACTAAGTAAAATAAGCCTGGCTTGTTTTCTAATCTTGTTTTATGAAACAGCCCTCGGGAGAAACACAATTGGTAAACATTTTCTCACAATTTAATTTAATTGAGTTCAATCCACTTTCATAAGTAACTTTGTCCATTTGTGTTGAATAATTTTTTCTTGCATTAAATAAGGGGTTTGCATGTTTTGCATAGGATTGAACTGAGAGTGTAAATGCTGAAATTTGGTGTTATTTTAGTGTTAGTGTTTATTGTTCAGTTATGTATTTTATGTTAAAGAGTACTAGAGTTTGTGGTTGGGTTGTAGGATGACTAATAGATCATTTTTATGTTTGTTGTTTGTTGCTTTGTGAAAAGTCAACATGAAACTGTCTTGTTTTTTTATGGAATGCTGCATTTATGTTTGTTGCTGCAGTATTATTATGTTTTTTGTCTGTGCAGATCATTGTTTAGAAAAAAAGAAAGAAAAAAAAAACTTCCTCTCCCAGTTGCAGTGACATCTCTTCCCTTTTCTGATGATGAGGGCGGGGCAACCTGTCGCTCACATAAGATCCACCAACTTTAATCCACCAACATCCAGCTTTAATGAATGATTGCTGTTCTATAATTAGTCTTTTTGGGGGTTTTTTCCCATGCTCATTACATTTTGCATCCAAATATCTGCTATATTAGCACTGAAACCCTAAACTTGAAGTCAGGGTGCAAATTATATTGTGACCTTCAGGGGGTTTATGATGGGAATAATGATTCTGTGATTACTAGTAAACATGTTAAAGCTAGGGTAGGCAATGTTTTCACTTTCTGTTATACTGATTTAAATATTAAAAAAAAAAAAAATGTACATATAGCTTTTGTGGAGGTCTCAGGACCAAAAAACGCTCCAAATGCAATGTCCTACCTGCCTATGTATTTGCATACATCCATGCACCCTGCTCGCACAGACATCACACGTTATCGGTGAGGCTATGCAGAGTTGTAGACAGACAACAAACAAATAGTATCCATTTTACAGTTTCTCCTGAACCAAAACCACAAGCTTATGCTGCATTCACGCCATAACTACTATAATTAAGAGATGGCAACCAGTGACATTATACTCTGAGCTTTTCAAATACATGAAATATTATCCTTTATAGACATAGTTTTTAAAGTAAAAAGTATAGAAAGCACTGTACAGTTCTTATTGAAACAACCAGTTCTTTATTTACCCTTGCAAGTACCCTTGTAAGACCCCCCAACCCCCATAAAACACTTTCTCATTGGATCTATGCACATCCCATAGGTGACATATTTTGATCTCAAAAAGGTGAGTTGTCACTGAAAGGTGAGGAGTTTGCATATATGATAACAAAGCTGGCTCTCAGTGCGTCTGTTCACCTGTATACAGTATGCATAGGGCGCCACCTTCAGTGTAGCAAAGCAAGGGACACCCATTCGTGCCTCCCAACCCAAAGCCACACTACTCCTGTTTTTTCCCCCTGAATTATCAATTTTTCCCCCCATATTTGCCATTGAGCCTTGGAGAGCATCTTGTGTTTCATAGATGGACTTGAGCTTGACTTTTTTTTTTTTTTTTTTTTTAAAACAATGCAGGTTATGGCACATGATCTCAGACTTTGTCGCTATAGGGAAACAAAGACACTAAAGTGACAACACTGCTCTGCCTGCATTGACAACATTGTATGCGGACTGATCAAATTTGGACGATGACATCACTGTTTTCTCTAAAGCTGCTGTAGAGATAAATGTACTAAATAAATAACTAATGATTTTTTACAATGGAAATGAATCAACACTGAGCTTACTTAAGCTGGACAATGACACGATGTTCCTGCTATCACTGTAAAGCTGCTTTGAAACAATCTGCATTGTAAAAAGCGTTAAATAAAGGTGACTTGACTAAAGTGTAATTATGCACTAATGAGCTTCTCTGCTATTTCTCGTGAAATTGCACTGTAAAGTCTTTATTTGTTTATTTAGTTCTGTGTAGGCCTATGTATAAATCACATCCCGTTTCTTTTTGATACGGAACTATCATTTCACTATAAATATGGGACAACCCCATATTTTATGGGACGGGTGGCAACCATGCATGATCAAGTGTGTACTTTACTTGCTTTGCCCTCCAGGTGAGTGTTCCTTTAAGAGTTTGACAATAAATAGTAGCAAACACAACATGCATTGTACTAATTAACCGCATGCTCTTATTTCAGTGTTGTTGTTAATTGTTACGTGTCGTTGCTGTAGAGAAGAGGCGTTCACGGACTTCCACAAACAATGGGCATTTATTGACACAACGGAGAGAAACAGCAACTAAACACATCAAATAACAAATAAGAACAGACAAGGAGTGAAGGGAGTGAGTCCATATAAATAGGGAGTGCTGACGAGGGAGTCCAGGTGATGATGGTCTGTGATGATGGGGAGATGACGAGTGCAGGTGTGGAGAACAGGAGGACTATGGGAAATGGAGTTCAGGAAGACAAGGTATTGCTGATATTTCAGCAAAGTTCATACAAACGATGCTTCATACAATCAGATGAACATCTTTAAAGTCACCATGAAATCAAAATTTACAATTCTATTTTTTTTTATATGGAACATTGCAGTATTTATTCTAAATTATTTATCCTTGCACATCATTATTGTAAATTAATTTCACAAGTTTGTGTGCCCATATAGTTTTAGTGTACATGGTAAACAGATTTGGCTTGCTGTTTGCCATAGAGGGGCGATTGCCCATTACATTAAGGAGGAGAAGAGATGCTGAAAGAACTGAAAACGGGAAGTGGTAAGACGCAGTTTTTATACCCTGGTATTAAAGGTCCCGTTCTTTGTGATCCCATGTTTCAAACTTTAGTTAGTGTGTAATGTTGTTGTTAGAGTATAAATAAAATCTGTAAAATGTTAAAGCTCAAAGTTCAATGCCAAGCGAGATATTTTATTTAACAGAAGTCGCCTACATCGAACGGCCAGTTTGGACTACATCCCTCTACTTCCTTCTTTAATGACGTCACTAAAACAGTTTTTTGACTAACCTCCGCCCACAGGAATACACAAGAGTTGCGTTTGTAGAGTGTGTTTGTCGCCATGTCGTGGAAACGCTGTTATTTTCATCCCGCAGTCCAATCACCGGGTCTGATTCCGGCTCAAATTGATAGGGTAAAATTAAAGACATGTTTACAAGTAACACTGAGCGCGTGCATCTCCACGTTATGGTAAGAGGCGTGACCTTTCCGGGCAAGCAGCGCTAAGCTGCTGTCGAATCACAACACAGGAACCGCTGGCACAATCAGAACTCGTTACGTATTTCTGAAGGAGGGACTTCATAGAACAAGGAAGTCATCAGCCCGTTTTTATGACAGTGGAAACAGCGGTATACAGATAAGTAAATTATGTGAAAAATACTGTGTTTTTTTACACGCGAAACATGAACACGTGTTATATTGCACACTATAAACACAATCAAAGCTTCAAAAAACCACGAAAAACGGGACCTTTAATTAGAAATTACATTTAATAACTTCACCTGCCTCGTAATCTTGAATCAAAATAACTTCCCCTCCCTCTTGTAGCGAGTAAATTCCGCTTTATGTAATTTCTGCCTACCCAAATGTAAAATCTTTCCATACCCATATACAGTGGTATAAAGCCTTTAAAATGTATGTGTATACATTATACACATATAAGGGTTGGTGGAGTTGGAAAGGTTAAACCAACATAAAAAAAAACAACAATTGATAGACAAAATTATCTTTATTTTTATTCAAAATCTTATAGTTACAGAGACACAGCCCTTGTGACAACTAGCCCAATACTGAATAAGACATGTCATCAGACGGAAATAACAATATCAATGTGTGAGAACTTCAGAGGGCATGTGTCACCCATAACAACATCTCACTTCCTCGAATATTGTGAGTGTACCTGTTGTGTTGTTGCTATTGTTCATATTCACATCTCTTCATTACATGATGCTTAAAATAATGTTTACCATGTGTGGTTATGTGCAATTTATTTAGTTTAATGACAGAAATAGTAGTTGGTCGCACATGGGACATCTGATATTTGAACTCTACGCTCTGTTCATTCTCACAGGAACTTCTGTTAAGAGGAAATGAGTGGAGTGAGTGTGTGTGTGTGTGTGTGTGTGTGTGTGCTTTTGTTTATATTACATTGTGGGGACCAAATGTCCCCATGATGTAATATAAACCTGAGTTCACCTACATCGTGGGGACCAGCCAGCGGTCCCCACAATGTAAATGGGTTTATAAATCATATAGAATGAGTTTTTGTGAAAAAGTAAAAGTTTGCACAGTTTCCTGTGAGGGTTAGGTTTAGGGGTAGGGGCAGGGTAGGGGGATAGAATGTACAGTTTGTTCAGTGTAAAATGCATTGAAGTCTATGGAAAGTCCCCACAATTCACAAAAACAAACATGTGTGTGTGTGTGTGTGTGTGTGTGTGTGTGTGTGTGTGTGTGATGCTGCTTGGCACTTTTTCCACACCACAAACAGAAGGCAGAATAAAATGTGTTTCACAAAGATCTATCATTTCCAATGTTTGTAATGTTTGTAACAGTATTCTACAGGCAGATGGCGCTATTTTCTTTTATTTTACACCTCTGTAAACTTGCACCATTATATGCAACATTTAACTGTCCCTAGTAAAAAAGTACACTTTACTATACTTTTAAAAATAACTGAATGTAATGTTTTCAGACACTTAAGTGCATGTTATTTACAATTTAATGAAAAAAGTATTATACAGTCAACATTTGAAATGGATCAAAAAAGTTAATCAAAGCTGTCCTAAGAAGAAGGTTTTGATTCACTTCACACTGCAATTCACTTCTTCTATAGTTTAAATTTATATTAAAGGTTTAAATTCTGTCATTAATTACTCGTTCCACACCTGTAAGACCTTCATTCATCTTTGGAACACATATTAAGATATTTTTGATAAAATCCGATGGCTCAGTGTTACATCACTGAGGCTTTGTTACATCATAAGTGTTTCAAAATTTCAATGGCTCACGTGACTTTGGCAGTTTGATACGCTCTCTGAACCTGCTTTTTGACGCTTAAGTACTTAAATACATAGGCTATATGTAATTTCATAACTATTGTCTTTGAAATTTTAATACAACCCATTCATTTTCCATTATTAAGGTGCACTTTTTAAAATTGTACATAATTAAGAAGTCATGAAAGTGAACTTTCTTTAAGTGCACTTAAGTGGCCTTTTATTTCATTATCTGCAAGTACAGTTTTGAAGTACACTACAAGTGTAAATTCAACATTTAAGCACACTTCTTTTTCACATGGAATTACAAAAGTGATGGCACCCGTTAACGTTTCATCTTTTAAAGTCACGATTTGCTTTCACAGTCATGTACATATTCTGATACTTAAATACTTAAATTACCGCACTCAAAAATGAAAATACTTCCTAATGAAAGAAAGCCATGTAGGATTGGAGCGACATGAGGGTGAGTAGATGATGACAAAATCTTCATTTCTGGGTGAACTATCTGTCCCTGTAAGTGGAAAAAAGCAGAGTGGTTAGAACAGACAGAAGACACAAGACTTTTTTTGCACTCATAACAAACAGTTTTTTGAGATTTCAGGATTCCCCCATACAAGTAGATAGCACTAGGTCTTGGATGCCTGAAACAGCTGCCTGGAGGCGTCACAAATACGTTTACAAATACAGTTTCATTATTCAGGGGAGAAAAAAAAGAAGAAAAAAGCCTAGAGCATGTAGACCATATGTGATATGCCATATTGTTTAGCTGTTCAGTGTTTTGTGATCACTAGATAAGACTAAAATAAAAAATAAATAAATTATATATATATATATATATAAACACTGTTCTTTTGAACTTTCTATTCATCAAGGAATCCTGAAAAAAAAAGTACACAACTGTTTTCAACATTGAAAATAATCATAAATGTTTATTGAGCAGCAAATCATCATATTAGAATGATTTCTGAAGGATCATGTGACACTGAAGACTGGAGTAATGATGCTGAAAATTCAGCTTTGCATCACAGGAATAAATTACTTTGTGAAATATATTCAAATAGAAAACAGTTATTTTAAATTGTAATAATATTTCACAATATTACTGTTTTTACTGTATTTTTAATTAAATAAATGTAGCCTTGGTGAGCAGACGAAACTTCTTTTAAAAACATTAAAAATCTTAGTGGTTCCAAACTTTTGGACTGTACTGTATATATATATATATATATATATATATATATATATATATATATATATATATATATATATATATATATTGCCTTGATCTCTGTGGCAGATTTGTACATCAGGAACGTCTCAGAATGAATAGATCTCTTTGTTTTAAAGTGAGATTCTTAATGGGTGACTGAGTCTTCCTGAGGAAGACAGATTTTATCTTGTTATTAGCCAGCAGCTTGTTAATCCAGTGGGAGAGATGTGGGATATTTGTCTCTGATTTAAATTATGCTGACCTCGTGTGGTTGAAAGGAGAACTGCATTATTTCAAGATACCCAAAGCATTGAGAAAACATTTATCCCAGCTGATTAATCACAGTACATTAAGAAAATGTTGTATTACAAGTTTCCTAAAAGTTGTGTTTAATTATGCAGATGAGGCATTGTGTATTTAAACATGCACTAATTTCCAGAACAGGAATCTGAAAAATTCTTCAAAATTCTTGTTTCATTTTGTATAAGAGTTAAAAGTTTTTACCGAGTGGATTTTGGATCTCTTTTTTATCTTTTTAACCCCACAGTAAAACCATCAAGAATATAGATAGGAATAAAACTGTAAAGTTTTGTGTGTGTAAAACTGCTGAAGTGGAGAAAAAACTCATTGCCTTTAAAGATATATAAAATAAACACTTAATGTGTATTTTGGATGTTTTCTTTCCTCTAATCCGAAAGAAGACAAAATCTCAAAACTGAGCAGTACCTGAAAAACAGTGGTTTTGCCTGTACTGTAGTGTCCTGTTCAAAGGAATATTATAGCTTTCCCAAACTTATGAATATCCCAGTATGTGTGTGTGTTTCTTATTTTTTTTTTTTTCACATATAAACCACAAGGTGGCAGTAGCTTCAAACTAAGTTTGTTGCATGAGTTGCCCTTGAAAACCCTTTTACAGAGATTTGGAGCAAAGACACACAGAGTAGATATCAAAGCTTTATATATTTTACTAAAAAACACACCAGAGTGCATTTGGATGTTAAAATGGAAGGATTGTGCAAGTAGTTGTCAGACTGTGGTGATCTGAACTAAGAACGTAAACAGTGAAATCATGTTTTATGGAGTTTCCGTCTGCTTCTGAACATAAGTGATTAGGGTATCCAGATAAACACCCCCACCCCTCTCTCGGTTGCATCTGTGTACCCAGCAGTGTCTGGTAAGCTGCTCCGAAGACCTACCGCTCTGCAATAGACTTGCAAATCACTCCTCCCTTCTGCCACATCATTAGCATACAGATGTTGTTAAGAAAAGGGAGAGTTGCCTCACAAAGGAGCCCTGATGTGAGAAATGCCCCTGCATTTCATTTACTGCCCAGCCTGGTCTCAATGAAAGGCTGCGAGACCTTTGGCTATTGTCCATGACCGTGTGTGACAGTGGGATGTTTCTTAGCCTTCCATGCACAAATGCAGGAACAATGAGCAAAGCAACACACAAAAGCCTTCATCTGTTCACTTGCCCTTTGTGTGTGTTTTCAGCTTGAATAATTAAAAGAGCTGTCAAGTATGCATTTTTCTTTCTTTCAAGGAGGCAGATGGAAGGAGCGGCATTCAACCGCGTTTGAGTCGTGTTTAAAATTAAATGCGAGCGAAGAAGTTTCACCAGAAGAGAGCGAAACCGGTCAGCAGTTCATTCGAAGGAAGGAGGCAAAGAATCTTTTGTTCCCTTGAAAGTTTATTTTAAAACAATATATTATAATGAAAATGGGCATTGCCATCCCATGGAATGTAAACAGTTCATTTAAATTATATATAAACAAACATGAAACGAAAGCACAACACAATATACAGTTTTCCCACTTTTCGAAAAAACGAAATAAATAAGTTTTAAGTTAACAAAAGGCAAAAGCGTGTCTTTTCACAAGGCAAAAAAAGATAATATAAAACACAACCGACGAACATCAGAACTCACAGTTCATGTTATTTGCAAATGACAAGTTTCGCCTCTTAAATAAAAAATAAGAGTGCAGAAGACGAAGGCCGTGGTATAGCTTGACTTCTTTCTGGTACATTGTCATTTTCACATTCATGTTGGCTTGCATATGAACATTTTTGACTCTTCCTTGTGGATATCTCTGACTATTATCACTGAGATACAGGACAGTGGAGTGTATCGATAGCACTTTAAAATGATCCTGAGATTCCAACATTGAGACTCTGTGCAGCTGGTCTTCATTAAAGCTAAGAGATAGCTCGTGCAAAGCAGACAAACGGGCTCAAAGAAACAAACAAAAAAAGCCTCATCTACATTGTTCCTTCTTCGAAATGCATACAAAACAAAACTGCAAGCAATGCATATTACAAAAAAGCAATAAATAGTTTTTGTTGTTTTTTTAGAAAGCACTACGGTTAAACTACTTGGTAATACTGTCCATTTAAAAATGCCTTAACTAAAGGCTACAGTATGTTCAGGGAGCGGGTTAGACGTTACACTAGATGTATATACTCTAAGTTGCTCGGCTTTGGTTAGACTACAGATGGGTGCCTTGGGAAGGTTCGTCCTACAGACAAAACACTGCGGAACATCTCCCAAAGCAAATAAACCTAAAGTGAAGTTCCCACTGCAGCTTCGAACTGGTATACAACAGTATACATTGTCAACAAAGTTTCTTGCGTTCATGAACTTTCACATGGAGCACTTTACGAATCAAGTGAGTGAGCATGCAATATGCACAGGTAATGGTTTCTAGTCGTCTGAGACAGACAGGCGGCTGAAGATGGGCAGACGCCTGCCCTCGATGCCGGGAGAGTCGCAGCCGCTCAGGCTGCTGGAGCTGGTGTAGTCGTCCTGGTCGGAAAGAGAGTCCGCAGACGCGCTCCGCTGCAGAGCCGACAGGCCCGTGAGCGCGTATGCCAGGTTTTGCACGCTCTCCGAGTCGCTGATGGCGTAGAAGCTCCCGTTGGCACCCAGATCTGCGAACGGATGGCTGTGTTTTAGGGTCCCGGGCTCGGGGAACAGAGGGGACAGCAGGTCGGGACTACCTGTGGACGGCGGCGGGGACACCGACGACGATCTGGAGAAGGCCAGGGCGTCCGGTACGGCGTGGAAACCGCCGAGGGTTTGAGGTTGCGAGGAGAAGCCGCTGAAGCTGACGCTCTGGCGGAGCTGCGGTCGCTCTCGGACGCTCTTCTGTCCGTGCGTGCTCTCCAAAAGGCCTTGCTGCTCGTCCGCGTTGTGTATGAAGTGACAGCGGGCACCGTAGGGGCAGAATCCGATGGTGTGAAAGGTGCGACACGGTTCGGTCTTGTACTTGGGATGCCGGTTGAGGCCTCGCAGCTCTTCCATGCCGTGTGCGAACTGGCATTTGGCCCCGTACTTGCAGGTGCCGCTTTCCTCGTACGTACGGCAGAGCTCCGTCTTGTAGCGAGTAGACAGGGGCGCGGTTGAGGTCGTGCCGAGTATCTTTGAGGGGGACAGGGAGCTGTTACTGATGCTGAGACCGGGCGGTGGCGGAAGAGGGCTGGCTGTCGGGCTCTCGCAGGCCGCCAGAGCGCTCACGTGACCCTCGATCATGCTCACGGAGCGGTCTACTCTGAAGGGGATGTGGTTTAGAGAGGAGCGCGGCAGCTGCTGCTTCGGCTCGCGGCTCCAGTGCTGGCTGATGGCCGGCAGAGGCCACGGGCTGCTGTCGTTGCTGTTGAATTTAGAGTTGGGAAGAGTCACCGGGCACAGGGAGTGTCTGCGCTGGAATCCCACCACACGCTGCTTCTGTGTGGCATCTGTTAGGTCAATACCGCGGAAGCTCTGGGAACAGACAGAGAGACCTCAGTATAGTTGGAGTGCACAAGTTTCAGTAAATAAGCAACTATGGGAAAGCATGAAGAAACACAAACCCTTAAAGGGACTGTTCACACAAAAGAATGTTTTGGCTTGTCTTTATGTGCAGTTAAGGATCCCATTGACATGCATTTCAAGTACATGCAAAAAAAGATGTTTTCCACAGAAGAAAGAAAGTTTTGAAACAACATTGCATTTAGTAAATGCTGACTGAACTGTCCTTATAAATTGATTTGAATGCTCAAAGTTCAAGAAACAAAGTTCATATTCTTACCTTGCAAAATTCGTCATCCAACTCAAGGAAGGGCGTGAGGAAATTTGACGGCATTTTCAAGATGCCTGGCTGTGATTCTTTATGTGCAGTTAAGGATGTGTTGAACTGCTCAACAACTGATGTCAAGCTCTGCTTCTGTTACAACCCCACTGTTGGAATCTCATTTTATAAGCAGAAACTTCTAACCCCGCCCAGCTTTTGAAGAGGCGTGTTTTAGTGCTGGGTTCACACCCCTTCAAGAGTGAGGAAAGTTTGCTTGTGTCCTGTGGAGGATTTCACAAAAGAGCAAACTTTAAGACATCTCAGATGATATTTTTAAGCATGGTGGATTTACATGAAGAAAGTTTAGATTACTTCTAAAGTAGCAGCTCCAAACAGGGTTGTTAGTTAACTAAAAGCATTAAAAATGTATCTTAAATTCACAAGCTCAAAAATCCTTGAATGTTTATGAAACATTTGAACTAAAATCTCTCAGAATAGGCTTTGCTTCTCAAGTTAGCATGCAACATTAAAATGAATGTTAGTAAATACAGTTATCTCTCCTCTATTTGTTGTATTCAGCTGTAAATGACTCCTAACCTGAGGCCATTTTCACTACCGTCATTGTCATTGTGAGACACCTCATCATACTTGATGGGGCAAATCAAGTGGGCAATCGTAGCCCAAAATCACCCTCACAGGGATGGGAGTCCCTGGGAAACCCCTGGGAGGAATGAAAACGAGGCAGTGTCATAATTCATTACAGAGATCCAAGACCGTTCAGCTGCATTAAACCGATTAGTCATCTGTACATAATAGTCCATTATCACCAATTTTGAGTCAATGATTTCCAGCAGTAAGGTTTAGTGTGAGGATTATACAGCGGTTTGTTGATAACCGTACTGCACTTTTGAGTCAGTAGTGTTTCTGAGCAGGTTGTTAGATCCTGAATGAAAGTCATTTGGGTCCAGTGCTGTTTTGGACCCCATAAACTTTCATTGTAAGTTCTTGAAAATGTCTTCTTTTGGTATAGTTTTACTTTCCCTTCTTCATCATTCTTGCATTTACATTGGACCATGAAAAGAAACCACGAGCCGTTCTCACCACATCAACTCTTGTGAAACAAGACACTTCAAATATTAGCAAAGCTGATGTGTGGTCAAAAGACACCACTGTCCCTTTAACACACAATGTGTCTTATCACATAGTGGAGGGTCAACACCTCATACAGTTCTGCTATGAGCACTTGTTGTTTTGTGACTGATAAAGACAGTTAAATTTGGGCAGGGAGATGCACAACTGAAAGCAAAGGCTTTATTTGTTTTCACCAAAGTGTAAGTGAGCCAGATTAAAGCAGGAGAGGCCTATTGTCTTTGTACAAAAAAGTACACTAGAGATAGGACGGGCTTTGAAAGCACTGTTTTGGATACCAGACACTAATGCAACACATTCACTCGTGTCTTTTATTCTAAACTCAAACTCTCAGTGTTTGTGCCGATTTAATTGCAGGTATTGTGCTCAGCAGGCCTGAATAAGTTCTTTTGAGACTGATGTCAAAAGACAAAATAGAGAAGATAGAGGCGATTGCACAATGATGGGCTTTTTGGTTGAAAAGGAGCTTAAAAAAAAGGACAATTACACGACATAAAGGCCTCCTGGAGACCTGGGATGGGTGTTGTGCTCCTTCTTGATATATATATATATATATGGGTCAAAGACGTAATGGGTATTTTTTTTTTTTATAAAGGCCTTAATAATAATTATATTTTGCCACATATTAAGGTATTTTAAAAATTTTGAAGTGTCAAAAGGTCATTCGGTTTAACCATCCAAAGGCAAATGCAGCCACTTCATTTGTGATTAAAATATCTTAAAATGTAATAAATGTATATATTTTTTATTCTGGCATTATTTTATAACATCATATCATCATAGTGCAAAATGGTATTTAAATTATGTGTAGAAGTCGTTGCTTTGTTATGAGAAGGAATGTCCGGAAAAATGAATTTTATTGATGTCATTCGGAGTAACCAATATAAAGGGACCATTTTAGATCAAGTCATGCGGTCAGTATCATGTGACAGGATGTGACATCATTCAGACACCTGCAAAGGACCACATGGTCGTGAAGCAAAGTAACTCACTCTCTTTTAACTATTTGAAAAATTGATATGCATGCCCCGAAACATCAGGTCATTCGGTGCAACCGCTATAAAACATGGAAAATGTTGTAATATTTTAAAAACTTGTGCTAAATATAAAATGTTTCATTGTCCTTTTGCTTGCTATCTAGATATCAGCCTGTTAGCATTGTTTAAAAATATCAGTCATTTGGTATAACCAAAAGTGTCATATGATAAAACCGAATTTTTGTCACTGTTTTGGTGACAAATTTTGTCCATATTGTAAAAAATGACAAAAGCAGTGTTAATTGATTATAAAAACCACATAATCTCATTGTTAACACTTAACAAAACTTCAAATTTAATTATATCTCCATTAATTATATCTCCATTTTACACTTTTAAAAACCTTATTCGTCAATGACCCAATGATATATATAGTTAAAGGTAGGGATTGGACCCTAAACTAAAGTGTGACCAAAAAATGTTACCGACCCCAAACTTTTAAACAGTTGCGTATATATTTCCTTTTAAATAGTTGTGATAGTATATGCAAAACTGTGAATTAAACTGTGGAACTACATGTGAGCTATAAATAAGGCCTAAGTCAACTAACGAAAGCGTCTGATACTGATCCCTTGCCAGACAGAAGGGTAGAATCTGCTCGTTTTTTTTTGTTCATAGACAGGAAGTAATGTGAAAGTCGCTGGGCTACTTATAGACGTCTTACATAAGGCAGAAAAACAAGTGGGTTATCAGCACCCACCCTCCAGCCGTTTAGGAGGTTAAACTGTAGCTGTGAGGTTTTGACCAGCTCTCTGCTGGCTCTCAGCGCAGCCGCTTTAACGAACTGTTTGATATGGAATGCTGCTTCTCTGAGCCCCATTAACACTAAATGATTTTGAGAACAAACGCACCAAGTCATCGTGATAATTGTCTGTGGATGAGAACAGATAATGGCCCTCTCAGAAATGTGGTTTTGAAATAACATGTTTTAGGAGCCCCGTCTTGTAAACATGTACACTGAGCTCCTCAGAAACCATTAAACGATCATTTAGCTGTTCAGTGACTATGCACTATACACACTCTTTACTCCAGTGAATATTTATCAAGGTGCGGTTATGTTTGAAAGTCAGTTAGGCACGTACTGTGCCTTAAAAGTCTACAAAAAAGTTACTGTTCACAGAACAATATATGGGGTACAACTGAATCAGCCTTAGGCCTTTAGAAAAATGTATGTAATACAGCACAAAAAGACGAGCTGATAGTTTGAAACTAATATCATTTGTGAAAAGAAGTGCACTTATATAATTTTTAAAATACTGTACTTGGAGATAATATCATATTAATGAAATAAAGCCACTTGAAAAGAGTACACTTTCACGACTATATTTCTTACACTCAAATACACTGTTTTTTAAAAGTGCACTTAATGTCAAAATTAAATGTGTTAATGATGTTTTGTCATGTTTTAAAGAAGTACACTTATTTAAAGCACACAAAAAGTACCTGATTATAATTTTAACTATAGTGTTATTTGACATTACATTTAAAATTGATGTACTTTAAATGTAGTAAATTGCAACTTAATCATTGCAAATTATGTGTATAATTGTGAAATTACATGCAAAGATGTCCTACTTAAGTGGGTCAAAACAAAATACACTTAAGTTCAACTAACTGCATTTAATATAAACTTAAACTATAATACATTTGGTGACACTTTTGTATACACATATAAACTATTAACTACGACTTTTCCCTCAACAAACTCCTAATTTACTGCGTATTAATAGTTGGTAAGATAGTTGTCAAGTTTATAGTCATGCAGAATTAATATGTGCTTTATAATAAACAGCCAATATTAATATGTATGCTAATAAGCAACTAGTTAAACGACCCCATTTAATTGTAAATAACATGCAATTAAGTGTCCAGATACATTGCATTAATTTCACACTCAAGTATATTCTTTATAAGCACATTATTTCCATAATAAGTAGTTTGGAAAAAGTTTTTTGAAGTGCACTTTTTCACAAGGGATTTTTGGGCTTTTGAGTAAAAACAACTTTCCCTGATCTCATATTGGAATATTCACACACATTTATTGGTCGTTTGCTTATTTGAGGTCAAAAGAGGCCAATATCCCTTTGATCCATATTCAGATGTACAGATAACTTGTCGTAGCACGTCTTCCTTTTCGGTCAGCATGTGTTCCCATCAGAAGAGAAGTTTCCTTCCCCCTCAAACTATCATCTCGGCTTTACTGCCGCTCTGACTTCACCCCCTCTGGAAATGGACCGACCTGCTTTGTGTTTTCTCCACAAGGGCCCTTTTGTTGCAGGGCTCCATATGCCAGACAAGGGACTCAAAGACTTGTTCCCCCAGCTCTGGCCGTAAACACGTCTGGCCTGGAGTGGGGGAAGGTTACGGAGGGAGTGGACGGTTTCTTGTGGAGCTGCAGTGGTGTGAATGGGGTGTGGGTCAGTTATAGGTCCGAACGTTGCTAAATCAATACGAGAAGCAGAGGGTGTATAGAAGCTGCCCTATGTGAGTGTATACGTCCTCTGTCCTGAACACAGTGCACAGAGCGGTTCCCACACACACACATACACACTGACCACAGGGACATACAACACCCTGCTTTAAAATGGGAAGACTGGACGCAGATTGAATGAACACTTCCCAACTGAGAAAGACTCAGAGTCTCGCTGCACACGGACTCATTTACAATGATAAGACTCTAATATTTGGGAATGCACCAACATTAACATTCGGCCCCATATCGATAAGCAAATAGTAATTATTTTTCCAAAAAAAAAAAAAAAAAAAGTAATATTATACATTTAGATCTTTGCCATCATCTTACACTCACATAAAGTTAATCTTTAAAACATCAATAACTTCATAACACTATTAAAAGCAATTTTTAGTAAATCTCAAAAATACATTGTGGAAACACACTTGTTGCATTAAAAATGATTTATTTGTTTTTAGTTTTATTTACACAAGAGTATAGAATTTTAATAATAATTTTAAATAATAATTTGATAATAAATTATATAAATTTGATTTATTATTTAATTAGTGTGTTAGAATATTAACATTTTATACTATTTTTTGTAAAAAATAATGTAGAATTTTAATATTGTAAAATATATATATAATTAATTATTTTTTATTTTAAGTAATAAATCAATTATATATATGATTTGTTTATTATTTAATTATTGATTTACAATATTAAAAATAAATTATATATTATGTTCTATTCTATATTTTACAAAAAATAGTATTTAGTTTTATTTACACAAAATAGTAAAATTAAAAGTTTTTAAATATTAAAATTGTATACTATTTTGTGTAAATAAAACTAAAAACAAATGTGTGTTTTCACAAAAAAAAATATTAGGTAAGGTATTGTTGAGATTTTCTAAATTGCATTTAATAGTTTTATGAAATTAATAATGTTTTAAAGATTAACTTCATGTGAGTAGATGATGGCTAAAGGTAAAAATAAGGGAAATTAACATGCACAATTAAACTGGATATTTGATATAAATACATTGTGCATCCCTACTGATGTTTAACAGTAAATAATAAACATTGACTTGAAGCTAAAAAGCTGATATATATAAAAATAAACCAGTAAATCTGTGGGAAAAAAACACTCTTGTAAAATATTTCAGAATATCTCAGAGATTCATTATGTTTCAAAATCAATTTGAGAAGTCCTTCAACGCACTCAGTATTCATCACCCAAACAATAAAAAGGCTTTCCTGGTTGTCCCATTAGAAAGCGACTGTAATCCCGCCGAATAAAAGGCATCTCAAGCCATCTGGGGTTTGACGGGATCCACACAAATGTAAATGTGTGTGTGTAGTTGCAAGCACTGATGGCTCTTCTTTACACACATTTCCTGAGCTTCCTCTTACCTGCCCATTCACACCCTCTTTATTTCCAGCAGCACATTTCCATGTGTGAAGGCTCTTGAATAGCTGTGAATGCTTCAGTGTTTACATAGATGCTGCTCATTGTTGTGCTGCTGTTTTGGGACAGTGGAAGGGTGGAGAATCAGCGAGTCCTTGCTAACTCGTCTAAACTGTAACTTTTCGCAGCATCGGCGAGGGATTTGAACTAATGTTACTCTAAGAAACCAACAGTAGCTCTGCTGGCCGAGAGTGAAATCAAATCTGAAAAAGTTGGGGTTTATGATTAATGGTGTCATATTTTAAGATTTTATTAGCTGAACCAGTGTCATAAATGAATAAAAATGCAAAAAGTTTTTTTTTTTTTCTTTTTTTCCCAGTCTGTAATGAGTTTAAAGTGCAATGCATTTTGAACACACTGAACAAAAGCTCAAACATGGCTTTATTGGCGGTAAGTCAGTTCGATGCAGGGGTTGCTATGGGAGAAAGTTGCAGCTGGTCAGGATGGTCATGTTGAGCTGTGAAAAGGTGGACTTAGTACGCTGGACAGAGTCCAAACAAAAGCTCCACCAAACCCCCTTTATCCTTCCTCTGCGCTCAGCGCATTATCCTTTGTTTTCAGCTGGCTGTAACCCACTGATGCCCAAAATCCTTGCATGGATGTTGAGCGAGATGCTGGGAAGTGTCCAGGATTCTCTTGGGATTTCCTACAAGGTTAATGTGAGTCCACACTGACTTCATGGATCTATAAGAATGGCCGACAGTGCAATGGTATGTCATGCTACAAAAGACACACTGCAAATACCAACAGCAATCTCCACTCCAATCATTACTAAAATAATCATGAAGTTCTAATTAAAGATCACTTGATGTATTGCTCAAATAACTGTTTCTTATTTAAATCTATAAAAAGTTTTAAGAACTCAGTATGAACAATTAAAGATTAAAGCTGTGGCAGATTCCCTTACGCCTGAATTATTTTGTTAACTTATATATATATATATATATATATATATATATATATATATATATAGCAATTTCTCGCTGTGCAAATGCAAATATCTCACAAAAGTGTATTTTAATAATGTTTAATGTGTATTCATTATTGTGAAGCATCAAATGTGTTCAATGACTGAATCCCTATAAATAAATACACAAATACTACAGTTCAAAAGTCAGCAAGGATTCATTAAATTGACAATAAATGCATTTACAATGTTACAAAATGTTTCTATTTTCAATAAATGCTGCTCTTTCTATTCAAAGAATCCTAAAAAAAAAAAAAAAAAAAAAAAAAAAATGCAACACTGTTTCCACAAAAATATGAACTGTTTTAAACATTGATAATAATCATAAATGTTTCTTGAGCATCAAATCATCATATCAGAATGATTTCTGAAGGATCATGTGACACTGAAGACTGGAGTAATGATGCTGAAAATTCAGCTTTGATCACAGGAATAAATTACACTTTACTGTATATTCACATAGAAAAATTAGAAAATTAGAAAATTTTAATAATATTTCACAATATTACTGATTTTACTGTGATTTTAATCAAATAAATGCACCCTTGGTGAGCAGGAGAGACTTCAAAAACATTAAAAAATTGTATACTGACTCCATATTTTTGAAAACTAATGTGCCAGCATCACAATTCTGAGGCAATTCAATTTAAATAATTAAGCAATGATGCTTTTATCACAGACCTGAGTTGAGTCCATTTGCAACTTGTTAACGATTAATTAGGTTATAAAAAGTTCACATTAGATGAACTTGATGACAAGTACTTCCCCAGAGAAAGACTTGAAATTAGTATTTTTTCAGTTTATAGTGTATAAACCACCTTATTATGAACACCATCCTAATATTATGTTTGTATTTGTCATTTTGGAGCTTGACACCCCCAGTCCTCATTCACTATCATTATATGGAAAAGAGGATATTCTTCAGAAATTTGCCTTTTGTGCTCCACAGGAGAAAGTCATTTGTGTTTAGTAACTGATGACGCAATTTCCATTTTTGTGTGAACTTTCCCTTTAAGTGAAGAAGAGAATGAAAAATGTTAACTTACAAAAATCTGTTTATCACAAACGAATCCATCCCCACTCTTTAAACACTGACGCAGTTGTGCTCAATTTAAGGACCCAAAAGTGTTGTGAATGATATGATGAAATGAGAATGATCTTTATGATACATGATTGCCAGCGTATGATCGCACCAGCATAAAGATTTAGTTGAGTTGAAGTTACCTTCTACTGTGCAGATGTTGACATATAGACACAGAGAAAATGTGATTAGCCATTTGGTGAGATAAACACAATGATCTCAAGGCCAAAACTGGAATCCCAGAAGCCAGATCTTGTTTTATGTCTCTGGCCATCTGCTGCACAAGAGGTGCAGTGTAATAAGGTGTCATCTGAAAAACACACACACACACACACACACAGAGTCTGTTGGCGGGTCTCGCCGCTGAGGTGTTTTGTTGTGCTGTTAAAGTCTCTCTTGACAGCTGGTACAGTGCTATTTTAAGGACCGAAGTGTGTGTGTATATGGGCATGTGTGTGCGTCTTGGGCAACACTGATGATGCTGCACTTCCTTTTTGACTTCACACACAAGAGGAAGATGGAATGGACATCAAATGGTCACATCCTGTTTCTCCTGTTTCTAAGAGCAGGGGAAAAACAAATTGTCCAGAAGGTCAGATTCTGGCTGGCTGGCACGAAGATAATTAGCTCATTCATTTCATATGTTTATATAATTTAAAAATGAAAAATATGAAAAAAATGTGTATAGGCTGTATGTGTATGTGTGTGTTTATATATATATATATATATATATATATATATAAGAGCAAAAAAAGCATTAGTATACAGTAAATATTAATATATGTGTGAATGTGTGTGTGTATGTATGTGTATACATATATAATATACTGGAAAAATAAAATGTTATATTGTTAAAATGTTAAAATTATATATATATATAGTGGGTACGGAAAGTATTCAGACCCCCTTAAATTTTTCACTCTTTGTTATATTGCAGCCATTTGCTAAAATCATTTAAGTTCATTTTTTTTTCCTCATTAATGTACACACAGCACCCCATATTGACAGAAAAACACAGAATTGTTGACATTTTTGCAGATTTATTAAAAAAGAAAAACTGAAATATCACATGGTCCTAAGTATTCAGACCCTTTGCTGTGACACTCATATATTTAACTCAGGTGCTGTCCATTTCTTCTGATCATCCTTGAGATGGTTCTACACCTTCATTTGAGTCCAGCTGTGTTTGATTATACTGATTGGACTTGATTAGGAAAGCCACACACCTGTCTATATAAGACCTTACAGCTCACAGTGCATGTCAGAGCAAATGAGAATCATGAGGTCAAAGGAACTGCCTGAAGAGCTCAGAGACAGAATTGTGGCAAGGCACAGATCTGGCCAAGGTTACAAAAACATTTCTGCTGCACTTAAGGTTCCTAAGAGCACAGTGGCCTCCATAATCCTTAAATGGAAGATGTTTGGGACGACCAGAACCCTTCCTAGAGCTGGCCGTCCGGCCAAACTGAGCTATCGGGGGAGAAGAGCCTTGGTGAGAGAGGTAAAGAAGAACCCAAAGATCACTGTGGCTGAGCTCCAGAGATGCAGTCGGGAGATGGGAGAAAGTTGTAGAAAGTCAACCATCACTGCAGCCCTCCACCAGTCGGGGCTTTATGGCAGAGTGGCCCGACGGAAGCCTCTCCTCAGTGCAAGACACATGAAAGCCCGCATGGAGTTTGCCAAGATGGTGAGAAATAAGATTCTCTGGTCTGATGAGGCCAAGATAGAGCTTTTTGGCCTTAATTCTAAGCAGTATGTGTGGAGAAAACTAAAACATTAATTCACTTTAACAGTGAATTAATGAAACACAAAAAGTGGCTATTTGTAGCTGATTAATTGAGGAGAGTTAATCAGCTATATGGTTGAATAACACTGCTGGAATGTAATGTTCCTTACAAAAGATGACTAATTCCTGCACAAGCATGAATGAAGATAAACCCAGTCAGCTGAGTACATACAGTCATTGTGCCAATCTCACCTTAGCCTGTATCTCCTGTAACTTAGGAGAGCTTGTTGACTGATCTGATCTAGCACAAAAGCTATATATCTTAGAAAGATAAGGCTCAGTCAGTTCCTGTGCGACTGTGACGAATGAAAGGAGGATAAGCAGATCTAGTATGTGTGTTTGTATGTATGTACAGCAGAAAAGTGAAAGCAAGTGAGAGAGCAAGTTGTGAAAGAAAGTTCACATGGGTTTGACTTCCAAAACCCTATAAATGGCACAGTTTGAATCCTGCATGTGCTGATAAGCGCACACCAAACGTGTCTCGCTGATAAACTTGAGCACGCTCACAGCGCATGACGTCCGTTATAAACACCAGCATGTTAAAACTGCTGTATGTATTGTGAACTGCATCAGTGCAGCTTTCCAGCCGACCACAAACATTCCATGCCATTGTTTTCTAATCACTTGTTTTCCATTCATCTCCTGTTCAGACAGACCTCTCATTATTGTCCCATCTCATGTTCAAATTCCCTTCGCCGCACAACAAGATGCAAGCAAGCAAATATCGTCTTCAAAACAAAGGAATACAATGAAACTGCTAAGAGTATTGCATGAAAATCGCAATCTTACACTCTCATGTTTCAGCATTTACATTAAAATGGATTCATTTAGCAGAGGTCTGTATAACAATCAGCCTAAAAAATAAAGAAAAAGAAAAGCACTGCGTCATAAGGAGACAAAATAGTACATCAGTTCATAATTTAAATACTTGAATTCAGACGCTACTAGCTACACTAGCTCAATTTTACATGCAATTCATAATGCAGTGTACATGCTGAATGTCTTACCACAAGGGGCAGTATATCTAACATTAATGTACTCCGTCTATGGTCAGTTTCCACTTGTTTTTTGCGCATACACTTTTATATATTACGACAAGGATTTATGGTAAACTAAAACATCATTTCTATTAAAACTTGTATGTCATATATTTAAATATATTTGTAATTACTCATATTTAATGATGAACTTGCAGTGTAATACATATAAAATATATTAAATATAATATAAAATTAAAATTATAATCATCAAATGTGCTGTAGTATGTTAGTCAACACATCAAAATAAGTGTACTTCTTTTAAAACATGACAAGAGATTATTAAAACATGATTTAAAATGTACTTTAAAGTAAAACTTTTAATTTGACACACTGTAAAATAAAAGAATTGTTGGTTTAACTTAAAAAAAAAAGTAAGTTACCTGGTTGCTTTAAAATTTTGAGTTCATTGAAATTATAAATTTGGTTTATTTGGTGAACAGAAACTCAAAATATTATGTTATCTGAACCACATAATTACTGAAGTTGATTTGACAAAATAAAAAATGTTGTTAACAAATAATTTACAGTGCATTATTACAAAGTGCATTTGTTAAAAGTGTACTTAAAGAGTTAGTTCACCCAAAAATGAAAATAATGTAATTAATTACTCACCCTCATGTCGTTCCACATCCGTAAGAATGGAGCTTTACGAATCGAATCAGCGGTTCGGAGCGTCAAAGTCACGTGATTTCAGCAGTTTAGCCCTTTGATAGGAGATCCGAATCACTGATTTGATTCGTAAAGCTCTGAAGCAGTGTTTTGAAATCGGCCATCACGAGATATTGTTGAGAAGTTGTTTCATAATATTAAGGTAGAACCACTGAACTCACATTAACTGTTTTAAATATGTTTTTAGTACCTTTATGGATCTTGAGATTTACAAAGGCATTGCTGTATAGAGGCCTCACTGAGCCATCGGATTTCATCAAAAATATCTTAATTTGTGTTCCGAAGATGAACAAAGGTCTTACGGGTGTGGAACGACATGAGGGTGAGTAAGTAATGACAGAATTTTCATTTTTGGGTCAACTAACCCTTTAAATGGGTTAAGAACTCCACTTAAGTGGCCTTTTATTTAATTAATATATTATCTGAAAGTACAGTTTAATACACATATATATATAGGCCTACTTTTAAGATTTGAAGTACACTACACAATTAAGCACACTTCTTTTCCATAAAGGCTGTCATGTCAGAGAAACAGATATAAAACATATAAACACCTCAATAACAAATCTGGCTTCATTTAGTTTGTGCAAATGTTTGAACGTAACTTAATCACCTCAAACTGAGCTTTATTATCATCATATGAACACGAGAGCGTTGGTTAAACATTTGCATCTAATTTAATGTACTAACGCAGATTATATTTCAGTCCTCGGTTTAAAGGAAAAAACGGAGGGAAAAAAGGTGTTATTCCAGTTGTAAAATATAATTGTATATGCCGTGTTTGAACTTTGCTCCCGAGAGTTAACTCTATTCATTTCTGTGCTTTTGAAACTGTAATATTCACGCCGCTGTAGCGTTTAGTCACAGTAATGCACACACGACAACTGTTCACTCTGGTTTTAACTGCAGTTCTCCTACAGCGAGGTCTTCGGCTAATATCAACATCGGCAGTAAATATCACATACCTTGAATAGCCACTCGAGACTTACATGAGTAAGTAATGTATGTTCACCTGGGTCTACGTCTGCGAGTCATGCTCTAAAAACAAACAGCAGCAGCTCTGAGATTTCAGCTCTGCTCACTGGAGGTGACCTCATGTTTGTGTTTAAATATATCCTCTAATATGTATTTTCTTTTCATTCCCCGGGTGCAGAGTTCATTGCGTAGATCTTGTTTCCGCAGTCTGTGATATCAAAACACAGCTTAGATGACAAATCTTCGAGTCAGAGAGATGGTTAGTGGATAGACTAGTCATTTCATTGCTAGTCAGAAACAGACTCTGAATGAGACAGATGGCTATTAGGCCTTATTCAGATTAGTTTTAAGTAGTCTGAAAAGGAAATAAACTTCATATTATTTTTGTTAGCGCACCTCAGTCTAAATGATTATATCAGATTTTAGGGGTGCGACAATAAGACTATTTAAACAACTTTTCATTTTTATTAGCAATTTTACAACATATGTTAGTAAAAGTGAAAGATGTTCAGTTAAAAATGTTGATACTACCTAATCTGTAAATTAAATTAGAGTTGTGATCCTTCCTGTTATGATCATACTATTAAATTTATTCAGATTTTGCTCTGAAAACATAGCAAATCCCCTCTTTTACCCAGGCAATGCAGACTTCAGATACTCTGACTTAGTTTTCTTTTCGAGGCGAAACATTCCCAACATTAGCACAAAGGCTTGTTTGAGTTTGTGCAGCATTTCAATTTCAAGTGTCAATGAGGATGTCAGAAAGTGACTTGATTGATGGCCAGTCAAAGCTGTCAATCGTGATCAAACTCTTAAGATGTATATATCGTTCAGTCTGACATAAGTGACAGCTGATGTCAGTCGAGTTTTACCCAGGATTTCCCAGGGGTCATATCATATAATCTGACAAGAAACAATCATAAGGACAGAAAAGAGTTGCACAGTATACACTGGCTTCAAACGTTGAGACGGAGATAATAGCTGTCATTTGTGAAACAATTTCCAATCTGATCTCATAAGAAAACATACTATTTATGTTTACTATTTATAATATTTTAAAATACTATTTATGTCTTTTAAAAAGGCATCTGAAATAATAAACTAAGTCCAATGTTGTCAAGAATATTGATTTGTCTATACACATCGATACTGAATATTGTTGGCGTTACAGCTAGGGCATGAATTTCGGCATGGGGTTGCGTGCATTTTGCATAATTTTACTAATTCCTGCAGATTTTATGCTCACACCCAAAGTGCGTCACATAAACCCGCCTCTCAGTACTAAATTTAGTTCTTTTTCACTGCTTACTGCACTTACACAGTCAAACACACACAAAATAATGTCAAAATGTCGAGTATTCCTGTAAACACAGTCAGTGAAATGTTTAAGTGAATGTAAACAGTTGAGAAAGAAAACGCATGTGTAACAGTATAATGGATCCGCGCGTCAGCTCTTAAAGTGACAGCAGCCTAATAAACCTGCTGCCAAATTATGAGATAATATTAAAAATATCTATATGGCAGTTTTTCCCCATGGTTTCGATGTCAAAATTGTAGCCAGTGAAAATGCTGAGTGGCTAGTAACTTTGGAAAACCACTAGCAACAGTAAAAAAGTTAATGTCAAGCCCTGGATATAAACATTTTTTTTTCCTCAACTGATTTATTAACACTTACATTAAATATTGAAAACCAGGTTAAGTAAAAATATAGTGTATATGCAATATAATGCATATATTTATCAAAATGCTGCTCTCTAGAGTTAATTTTTTTCTAGCTGACTGACTAAAAGTTTATGGTTATTGAATGTAAATGTGACGTCATGTGACATATCGTTCTCAAGATGTTTCACTGACATGTTTCCGCCGATTGAGGGATTAGATTATTCATTTCAGTAAATTGTACTGTATCTTTCAACATTCCTTCTGATGTTCATTCATGTTTATTTTGTGCTATAACTTGTAGTAAAGAGGACAAGATGATGTGTCATGGCACATTAATGAGTGTCAAAACAATATTTATCGTTTGAATTTCGCAATAAAACTGATAGAATTAACTTATTTACACTATATAAACATTTTAATACAAATAAGGCTACAAATAATGTTTAGTGAAGTTTTGTTCATGCATAAACTGAAAACAGCACAGATTAATAAATGATTCTTGGGATTTAATAATACTGATATCAGTTAATCAAAATGATAATCGATTAAAACAGAGAAATCAATATTTTGAACCCATTCAAATGATGTGATTTGAATGGAAAATACATTTTATTTATTTATTTATTTATTATTTTTATTTTTTTTAAGTAAACATAAGCTAAAATGCACAAAAGTGGTGCAAACATTTAGTGAATCCGCCTGTAAGAGTACAAAACACGTAACATGTTGAAATCTCATTTACTTTTGCTGCTAGAAGTGCCAAGTTCAACAAATGCGCTCAGAGTCTGAGTCTGTCCATCTAGGCCTGAGTCCAAATTCAAAACAACTTCATTCACCTCTAATGTTATTGCTACCTACAGCTCATAAGTCAACCTGTGAGCTTTGAAAGAGCCAGGTACTTGAGTTTAACAGGCTTCAGGATGGCTGGACTGCTGGGCTGTAGTTTATAGATCAGGAGGGGCGCTGGGAAATGTCGTGTCTGAGTTGTTGCCACACGTGTCGACTGTCAGCAGGTCTTTTTAAGGAGGCCAGAGGCCCCAGGAGATATGACACGCACACACGCACACACACACACACACACACACACACACGCACACACACACACACACACACACACACACACACACACACCTACACACACACACACACACACACACACACAAAGCTAGAATAAACAAGACTGTTTGTTAGTTATTTCTTAGTTTATACTCTTGTGAAAAAGAAGTGAACTTTAGTATACATTTAAAAAAGTGCTTATTATAGAAATAATACACTTAAAAAAAAAGTAAATATTCCTTAAAGGATTAGTTCCTTCAGAATTCAAATTTCCTGATAATTTCCTCACCCCCATGTCATCCAAGATGTTTATATCTTTCTTTTTTCAGTCGATAAGAAATTACTGTTTTTGAGGAAATCATTCCAGGATTTTTCTCCATATAGTGGACTTCACTGGGGTTCAACGGGTTGAAGGTCCAAATGTCAGTTTCAGTGCAGCTTCAAAGAGCTCTACATGATCCCAGATGAGGAATAAGAGTCTTATCTAGAGAAACCATTTTCTTAAAAAAAAAATTAAAATTATATACTTTTTAACCACAAATGCTCGTCTTGCACTGCTCTGTGATGCTCCATGCATTACGTAATCACATTAGAAAGGTCACGCGTGACGTAGGCGGAAGTACTGAGCAAGTGTTTACATTGCGAACATGCAAAGACTAAATCAAATGGCAAAAAAGTAAAACAACGATATCAGATGATTTTGAAGTTGGAGGAGAACATGAGATGGAGTTTTTCGCCCTACCGCGGTACTTCCACCTACGTCATGCGTGACCTTTCCAACATGATTACGTAATGCGTGGAGCATCGCAGAGCAGTGCAAGATGAACATTTGTGGTTGAAAAGTATATAATGTTTTTTTTTTTTTTAGAAAATGACTCTTATTATAGACTCTTATTCCTCGTCTGGGATCATGTAGAGCTCTTTGAAGCTGCACTGAAACTGACATTTGGACCTTCAATCCGTTGAACCCAGTGAAGTCCACTATATGGAGAAAAATCCTGGAATGTTTTCCTCAAAAACCTTCATTTCTTATCGACTGAAGAAAGAAAGACATAAACATCTTGGATGACATGGGGGTGAGTAAATTATCAGGAAATTTTAATTCTGAAGAGAACTAATTCAATTCAATTCAATTCAATTCACATTTATTTGTATAGTGCTTTTCACGATACATATCATTTCAAAGCAGCTTTACAGAGAATGCATGTCAACATTACAATTTAAAGAATGCAGTTAGCAAATAATGTAATAATTTAGGCAATTAATTTACAATTACTGTTAGCAGTTTAACTGAACGTAGAAGCAATGAGCTCCTGAAAAATAAATGACATTAACAATAATTAGGATATAGAAATTGTGCAACTAATCCTTTAAGTGTTTTAAGAAACAGTCATGAACGTCTACTCTTTTCAAATGCACTTAAGTGGCCTATTATTTAAATAATATTACATTACCTGCAACTACAGTTTTTTTTTAAAACACATACTTTTATTATTTGAAGTACATTCAATACAATTAAGCATACTTCTTTTGCACAAGGGTAGGTTCTTGCTATTAGATGTGATGAAATATAATTTAGCTCTAGATGTAACCACACACTCAATAGCAAACAATAATTCATAGTAGCTATGAATAATGTTTAAAGTTTACAGTGAAATCCTGCCAGACAGTGGCGGTTGGTTGGCTCGGGGAGGTGCAGTGTGGGTTACTGTTGCTCCTGGGTTGTTGATAAGCCCAGCCCTGTAGTCACTGTCTTCCTCATACCCACTTCCACCCTGCGCAGATCCATAACCACCATGCAAGATGTTGCGGTTAGTTTTAGCTCGGTTTGAACCGACGAGCACATCAGAAGCTAACGACCTAAACCACTGTCAGTTAACTTGGTCATGACTTCTGAAGTCGAGGTTTTGTAACTGCTGCTCAGAGGGCAAAGCACATCAAAGCCCAGATGAATTGTGTTATGTAAGCTTAGCAAGGCAGCCATCTACAGTTATACCACTGTGGTGTAGTAAAAATATACATGAACATAATTTATGCACTTGCAGAAGCCTCAAAAATAATTCATTTGTTGTTGGTTCATTGACCTTTTTGGTGTGTGTGGGATGAAACGTGTACAAAGAAAATGATAATAAAAAATACTGTTGGTCTTTTAATCAGTTGCACTTAAAATCTTCATGTTCAAATAATAGCCTATACACACTTATACACTTACTGGCCACTTTAGGTACACCTGTTCATCTGTTTGTTAATGCAAATATCTAATCAGCCAATCACTTGGCAGCAACTCAATGCATTTAGCCATGTAGACATGGCCAAGACGATCTGCTGGAGTTCAAACTGAGCATCAGAATGGGGAAGAAAGGTGATTTAAGTGACTTTGAACATGTCATGGTTGGTGTTTGCCAGGTGGTCTACTGGGATTTTCACGCACAACCATCTTTAGGGAATGGCCAGACTGGTTCCAGCTGATCGTTACAATCGAGGTGTGCAGAAGAGCATCTCTGAACACACAACACGTCCAACCTTGAAGCATATTAGTCTGGATTTCTGCCACCTCCGCAGTGAGTTACCAGATCTCTGTCCAATATGGCTTTGGGATGTGCTGGAATGAGAGATTTGCATCATGGATGTGCAGCCGACAAATCTTCAGCAACTGCGTGATGATATCATGTCAATATGGACCAAAATCTCTGAGGAATTTTCCAGCAGCTTGCTCATATCAAGTATTCAATGCAAAACCGGGTCCAACCTGGTAATAGCAAAGTGTACCAAATAAAGTGGCTGAAAATTGTAGTCAATTGTACAAATTTAGTTCTATTAATATTCCAAAAAAAATAAATAAATAAATAAAGGATTAGTTCACTTCAGAACTCAAATTTCCTGATAATTTACTCACCCTCATGTCATCCAAGATGTTTATGTCTTTTTTTTTTTTTCATTCAAAAAGAAATGAAGGTTTTTGAGGAAAACATTCCAGGATTTTTCTCCATATAGTGGACTTCACTGGGGTTCAACGGGTTGAAGGTCCAAACTGCAGTTTCAGTGCAGCTTTAAAGGGCTTTACATTTTTCTAAAAAATAAATAAATAAATAAATTTCTATCCTTTTTAACCACAAATGCTCATCTTGCACTGCTCTGCGATGTGCCATGCATTACGTAATCATGTTGGAAAGGTCACACGGAAGTACTGATCCACTGTTTACAAAGCAAACGTGCAAAGACTAAATCTAACTGCCTTTAAAAACAAAACAAAAAAACAACGATGTCAGACAATTTTGAAGTTTTAGGAGAAAATGAGATTTTTGATGATTTTTGAAAATGAGATGAGAGTTTTTCACCCTACAGTGCTACTTCCACCTGCGTGACCTTTCCAACATGATTACGTGATGCGTGACGCAAAGCAGAGCAGTGCAAGACAAGCATTTGTGGTTAAAAAGTATATCAATGGATTTTTTTTAGAAAATGACAGATGGTTTCTATACATAAGACCCTTAAAGTACACATGAAATCAAAATTGACCTTATTTATTTTGTTAGCTCAAATTGCTAGTTTTGTGGTGAACAATTCTTCCGTGCAAGTCAATCCACACACAAAAAAAATGGTTTGGCTTAGTAATATTTAATTAAAATCTGAAAATGCTCCTCCCCTCTGCAATGGTGCCCCTTCTCTAATGACGTCAGTTTGATGGCTTGGGTTGAAAACGCGTAAACCACTCCCCTCCAACCGTTAGTGTGCTATGAGCGAGAGACGGAGAGGAGGAGCGCTAAAGTAAAACTCTGCCCTCTATTCAATATTCCGTTTCACTTGGAAATACGTCACAAAACTGGAGAAAAGTCGTTTGCAACCTCCGGTTCATGCGGACTTTAAGCCCAGAACACACCAAGCCGACGGTCGGTGTGTTTCGCACCATCAACGGAAGTTGGTCCTCGTCGCCTTTTTTCTGGCCGATTCGAAATGTTGAATTGGCGTCGGAGCTCATTGGTCCATCGGGCCATCTGATTATTCTGATTGGCTGTTCAGCTACTGCCACCTGCTGGTTCAGAAAGGCATTTCATCTCACGCAGGCGCAGAAGTGACGTGCTACTTGGCCGTCGGCTATCTAGCGTTGGTTTGGTGTGTTAGGCCAACTTTGGACACAGACGCTGCCAACGTGAGCCAACCAAACATTCTGCTTTTGTCGCTACTAGTTCGTTGGCGTTGGCTTGGTGTGTTCCTGCCTTTATTCCTCGTCTGGGATCGTGTAGAGCTCTTTGAAGCTGCACTGAAACTGACATTTGGACCTTCAACCCGTTGAACCCCAGTGAAGTCCACTATATGGAGAAAAATCCTGGAATGTTTTCCTCAAAAACCTTCATTTCTTTTCAACTGAAGAAAGAAAGACATCTTGGATGACATGGGGCTGAGTAAATTATCATGCAATTTCAATTCTGAAATGAACTAATCCTCTTAACTAAATAAACCATTGGAAATCATTATGTTGGTTTAACAGTGGTTTGGTTTCAGTTACAGTTGGTTAGCAGAATTCATCTAATGTTATATGATTTGATCTTAACTTGCTCTCCTGCAGGTATGGTGATGTCATTGCTTAAAACATTCACCAGTCTGAGAGAATATTGTACTGATCAGTGGTAATTTCCTTTGTTGACCGATCTTCTTTAATGTTCTGGGATGTTAGTTGTTGAATTTCATTTTGTTGAATAAGCCACTACGGTGACGAGGAAATGCCAGTGTTTTCAGTTCTCCTTTTTGTTTTTTTTGTTTTGTTTTTTGCTAAGATCAAATGGACTTTAAATGTTGCAATTTAAGAGCTTTGTTCTGTTGTGTTTGTCTTATTGCATAATTTAAGAAGTATGAAATATCTACAAATGGTTACATTGCTCAACTGCTCCAGAAATTCCCCTGCCATTTTTTATTTTTTTGAGAAAATAACAACAAAGTTCAGCATCAAGATGGTACTCATATTGGACTCTTAGCTTCTCAAATAGACGCCACATTGCTATGCTGGTGATGGACGAAGAATCAAGAAAAGGACAGCAGCAGAAGAAAGCTCCCATTCACACATTCATTTCAATGAAGTTAATTATCTGTTGCCTAATTGCCCCAAGGGCCTTTTGGACATTACCATGTGTCCTGGGAAAAAAGGGGGCTTCACATAAATCTTTTACAACAACCACCCCCAAAACAAGTTTGCCTGTCCGCCATCGAGCGGCTGAAAGCTGAAAAGCGGCATTTAGGCCGGTCCCAGTGGGAGCCGCGCACAATGATGCCTTTTGCGTGGTGGGAGAGAATCCGCTCCGGAGTCAAAGCACAGTGTTTGCACCCCCAACCCCCAACGATTTAGCCTATTTCAGCTCCAAAACTTCTGCCCTGACTAAGCACTACCACTATACACCTGGATGAAGAGAAGGAGGGAGAGGGGCTCATGCAAACAGAGGCCAGGCAGGGAGACAGTGGCCGCTTGTTCAGCCAGGATTGGTTCAGGTGTTCGGGACACCTGCAGGATTCAGGTTTTCCGTGCGTACTTTCCTGATGTTGTTTTAGCCTCTTCTGTTACAGTTCTCCTTCCCCCACTGGAGGTTTTTCACACCGTGGTCCGGACTTTCAGACTGCATATGAAGGTTAAAGTCAGATTGTTTTCACTGGTAGAACCGACAGGTATTTAAGCATGATGTCATATATTTCACCTCATGATGCAACTCATTTATTGACAGAGGAGCTAAAACTGTGATTTTAAGAGATTTTCATGGAAAGATACATTCTGATACATTTCCATGACCCGTAAAGTTGTTCATAATTACCGGATTTTTATCATTTCAGTCAGAGAGGGGGTTCTGGAGGTGATTGCTATAGCTGAGGGCTTTCAGATCGAGGGCCACAAGGGGGTGCTGTGGGGTCCATGTAATAGTTTGGAGAAACAAAGTTTAAAATGTACAATAAATAATAAATAATTATTTACTCAATATATGTTATTATATAAAATTATCATTAACATGTTATTAAATGTTTCATTCAACTTTCTAAAAACTGGTTTATATTTTATGTTACTCGTTATTTTATATATCTTACTCAACACTGGGTAAAAAAAAAAAAAAAAAAAAAAACTTAATGGAAACAAACAAACAAACAAACAAACAAACAAAAAATGCAGATAATATACATGAATATATACACTACCAGTCAAAATATTGGAATAATTGAGGTTTTTTTGTTTTGTTTTTGAAAGAAGTCTCTTCTGCTTACCAAGGCAGCATTTATTTGATCAAAAATACAGTAAAATCACTAATAATGTCAAATATTATTATAATTTAAAATAGCTGTTTTCTATGTGAATATATAGTAAAGTGTAATTTATTCCTGTGATCAAAGCTGAATTTTCAGCATCATTACTCCAGTCTTCAGTGTCACATGATCCTTCAGAAATCATTCTAATATGATGATTTGATGCTCAAGAAACATTTATGATTAAAATCAATGTTGTGCTGCTTTATATATATTTTTTTTCTTTGTGGAAACCGTGATACACTATACCATTCAAAAATGTGGAGTTTTCAACATTTCATAATAATAAGAACCAGTATCAATAATTGAGCACCAATAAAAATGTATAATAACTGAACAGCAAATCATCATATTAGAATGATTTCTGAAGGATCATGTGACACTGAAGACTGGAGTAATGATGCTGAAAATTCAGCGTTGATCACAGGAATAAATTACACTTTACAAGATATTCACATAGAAAGCTGCTATTTTAAATTGTTATAATAAATGCAGCCTTTCTTAATTATTCCAAACTTTTAACCGGTAATTTTGCTGCTATAATATTTTAAAAATTCACATCTCTCCTCAGAAAGCTGCACAGTGTAAGGTACACTCTAAAAAATGTTTGGTTAAAAACAACCCAAGTTGGGTTGAAAATGGACAAACCCAGCAATTGGGTTGTTTTAACCCAGTGGTTGGGTTAAATGTTTGCCCAACGTGCTGGGTAGTTTTATTTAACCCAACTACTGATTAAAAATGACTATATGTCTGGCTTAAAATGAATCCAAAATAGGTGGGAAATTAAAAATCAGACACATAATTACTAGAGGCAACAATAATAATCAAAAGGTGTACATTTATTAATAAGCAATTTAATAAATGTTTATTGTTTATTATTCATTATCTTATTAATAAATGCTCATTTATTAAACATATTAATAAATGGTAAATTCCAGCATATTTTGGGTTCATTTTAAGCAAACAATACAGTAATTTTTAAACAATAGTTGAGTTAAATAAAACTACCCAGCACGTTGGGCAAACATTTAACCCAACCACTGGGTTAAAACAACCCAATTGCTGGGTTTGTCCATTTTCAACCCAACTTGGGTTGTTTTTAACCCAGCATTTTTTAGAGTGTATAATTCATTTCTGTAGCATAAATAGTGCAGTACAAGTTACTCACCAAAGTTTGTTACTTAGGGTCAGGGGTTTGTTCAGATCCCTGTATGCGCATTAATAAGACCGATCATCTGTTTGCTGTGGACGGCGGATCATTTGGGTCAGTTTCACGTGTTCCCTCTGCTCGTCCAGCATGAAATTCTCATTAATATGTCAGTGGCATTCTTTAGCTCTTCTGGAGAACATCTGCAAGCCACAACAAAGGTGGTGACGTAGGCAAAACACACACTTCTAGTGCATGTTTGTGTCTGTGTGTTTCATGCTCCAGTGGCACACTGAGTCGGCGGCACAAAACCTGCGGCCCATGGCAACCCCGCAGCCGGAGCAGAGGAAGAGGCCGTGACCTCTGACAGCTGCCCCTCTGGATCTCTGAATGAGTCCCAGCCTCATAATCCCCTCCTTTCTCTGCCTCGCTCCAGCGTTTTCTCAGACAGGCCTGAGAGCAGTGTAAGACTGTTCTGCCAAATCCCACAGGCCTCACAGTCGCCCCAAAACCTGCATTAATTCCCTGTGAGGTTCTTGCTTCTTGAAGACACACAGAACTTGCTGAGAACTTTGACATTTTATTTCATGTGCAAGTGTGTGCGTGTGTGTGAATGTGTGTGTGCTTACTTCCAAAATAATGAATCATTCAGAATGAATGTTTTTATACATTAGATAAACTATAAAATATAAACACAAAAAGCATTGATATTAGGTTTTTGCATCATTTTCTTCTACTTCTGTCACACAGAAAAGCATGAAAAGTTGATCAGTTCAGTGATTTTTATCACAAATAATGGGTGATTGCGATGCAAAATCCCTCTTACAGTAATTAACAAACAGTCTTGAATTGATTATTGCTTTTAAATTGGATAAATTGGTTAAAAATAACACAGATGTTCAATAAATACAGTCAGACTTCACAATTTGTTAACATGAGTTAAAGCATTAGGCATCATGAACGAACAAAGAGCATTTTTACAGCATTTGTAAATTTAGCTCAATATTAATTTATAAATAATTAATGTTCGCTCATTATTACTGCAACTACACTGGAAAAATATGGTCTCTATATGGTCTACTTTGTAATTTGTGAAATATACCAGCATGAAAACTGTCTCAAAGAAACAGCATAGAATTAAATATAAAAAGTTATACAATATTTTCCCGGTTTCACAGACAAGGCTTAGCTAGTCTTAGACTAAAATGCATGTTTAAGCTGTTTTAACTGAAAGCAACTTGTACTGATATCTTAAAGGGAACCCCTGGTATTAAGACTTGTATGGCTTAATATAATGTAAATGATGTCTCTTACTGAAATATATAGTAGAAAATGTTATTTACATATTTTGGACAATAGGGGGCAACAGTATTTTGTTTAGGCGCACAGTGTGATCTACGTCGATGACGTCACATGGTTGCTTTAGGTGAGCTACTGATGCTGGAATATAATATACGATGCCACATTGTGCAGCTTTTGGTTGTAATTTTCAGTCGATGGGCAACAAGAGAAGCGATGCAAGTCTTCACTGATTTTCTAGCGATAAGAGAAGAAAAGAATGGGAAGTTGTGAAGAATGTGGACTAATAACACTTCCTAAAGATTGTTCTCTGTAATTTAGCCCTAAACAAAATGGCGCCCGCCATTGTCCAAAATATGTCATGGATTTTTTAAATAATGTAAATCTTTCATGGGTTTTCTACTACATATTTCAGTAAGAGACATCATTTACGTTATATTAAGCCATACAAGTCTTAACACAGGGGTTCCCTTTAAAATATGTCAGTGCCATTGTTATGTCTCAAGATGCAGATTCTTTCTAAGGCACATTTATAAAAGTTACTTAAATATCCCACTTGAACTAAAGCCTAATTCTGTCTTAGGTTAAGCGCTGTCTGTGAAACCGGGCCGAAACGTATTAGTATGCAATAATGAAAAGTAATCTAGGTTTAATAAATGCTCTAAAAGCATTGTTTATTGGTATTTCTCACTAGCTACTGCATACTAATGTTAACCAATTTATGTTAACCAATTAAAACTTATTATTATTAAAACTTTATTAATATTACACTCTGCCTGGGTTAAAACAACCCAAGTTGGGTTGAAACTCAGCGACTGGGTTGATTTAACCCAGCAGTTGGGTTAAATGTTTGCTTGCTTAAAATGAACCCAAAATAGGTTGGGAATTAAAATGTATTAATATGTTTAATAAAGTTAATAAGTTTAATAAATGATAATTAAACAATAAACATTTATTAAATTGCTTATTGATAAAAATCTTCACCTTTTGATTATTATCGTTTTCTCTAGTAATTATGTGTCTGATTTTTAATTTCCAACCTATTTTGGGTTCATTTTAAGTCAGCCATATAGTCATTTTTAAACAATAGTTGGGTTAAATAAAACTACCCAGCAGGTTGGGTCAAACATTTAACCCAACCACTGGGTTAAAACAACCCAATTGCTGGGTTTGTCCATTTTCCAACACAATTTGGATTGTTTTTAGCCCAACATTTTTTAGAGTGTAATATTAGGAATAGAGAATATTTCTGCCAGCTATTACAGTTCAAACTGTAGGTCGCTTACATTTGCTAAGCAAAGTAGCACATTAATACACAAAGTGCGCGGCTTTGAACGTGGCTAGAACCAGAACTCCCCATTTTACCCTAATAGTAATTCATCAAGCTGATAACAGCCCACTATATCCACATTAACTGGTGAACAAAGCTCTGAAAGCAACACAGCTCCCCAACCAGTATTTATTCAATTCTCTAGATTGTCCTCCCTTGTGTCTTTCTAATTTTCGGCTAATGAATTTCAGCTGCCTGTGTTGAGATGTGACTTTTCCGCCAGCCTGATTGAACAGTTAACGTGATGCATCTTCAAGGCTAATTAGGGAGAGAAAGGAGCTTGTCATTAATATTGATCCTGCTCTGCCTCGCCCCTTTAGATCAGTTCACCTGCTTTCCCACGGCTCACCCTTATTAAGCATTCAGGAGAGGGCACGTGAAATAAGACCCTGGAAATCCAAGTATAGTACATCTGGGTTAATCTCCAGCATTTAGGACAGAACCGCACCAGGCACGGAGAGAGAGAAAGGGAGAGAGACTGAGATGGGAAAATGGGTCAAATTGTTTTAATGAGCTTGATTAATTGGCATTTCCGCTTGATAAAAAGAGCAAAGGTGCACCACCAAACGAGAGGAGCTCTTTTGTTGGAGGGCAGATTATATAAAGGATTTCATCATTTCCTAAATGCAATTAACATGTTTCACAGTCTAGTATGGGAAACTGCTACGTTATATAACCAGAAACTGAAAAAAAAAAAAAAAAAAATCATGTCAGTCATTCTGACAGTAACGTTGAGTTTTTCCCCAACAGTGTTTCATAACAGTTTCTGAAAACTTTTCAGCGTTGCACTAGGTCACTCTCTCTCTCGCTGTCACTCTTCATCCTTTCACCCTTTTTTGTCAATATATCTCTATCACTTTAACTCTGCCTTTTTGTGTGCTTCTTTTCTGGGTTCCTACACACTGTCCCCTCCCCGCCGTCCCGAGGGAGCAGCACAATGCCGTGTGGCGTTTGTCACAGTGTAGCGGCTGTGCTCTCCGTCCCCCTCCTCATCTCATCTGCAGCTCAAAGCAGGGTCACAGCATTCTCACGCTGCTCCTCACACACACACACACACACACACACACACACATTTCTGTTATTGGCCTGGGTATTTCCAGAGCTACTGTAATGAGTTATATTTTATGAAAAGCGATAAAAGTTAAGTTTCGACACCTACAATATAAGCATAAACTGCAGTGAGTTGTAAGAAACTTTTGGGAGTTTTACACGCTTTTACTATAAATAGTATGTGTGATCGGGTCATTGATGGATAAGGTTTTTAAAGTGTAAAAAAAATGTAATGGAGATATAATTAATTTTGAAGTTTTATTAAGTGTTAACAATGAGATTGTGATTTTTTTTTTTTTTTTTTTTTTTTATCAATTAACACTGCTTTTGTCATTTTTTACAAGATGGAAAAACATTTTTCACCAAAAAAAAGTCATTTGGTTTAACCAAAATTATGGTTTTACCGAATGACACTTTTGGTTATACCGAAAGACGATATTTTCAAACAATGCTAACAGGCTGATATCTAACAAAAGGACAATGAAAAATTTTATATATAGCACAAGTTTTTAAAATATTACAACATTTTCCATGTTTTATTGCGGTTGCACCGAATGACCTGATGTTTCGGGACATGCGTATGATCAAGTGAAAACATGAATTTTTCAAATAGTTAAAAGAGAGTGAGTTACTTTGCTTCATGACCATGTGTTCCTTTGCAGGTGTCTGAATGATGTCACATCCTGTCACATGATACTGACCACATGACTTGATCCAAATGGTCCCTTTATATTGGTTACTCCGAATGACATCAATAAAATTTATTTTTCCGGACATTCTTTCTCATAACAAAGCAATGACTTCTACACATAATTTTAATACCATTTTGCACTATGTTGATATATGATGTTATAAAATAATGCCAGAATAAAAATTATATACATTTATTACATTTTAAGAAATTTTAATCACAAATGAAGTGGCTGTATTTGCCTTTGGACGGTTAAACCAAATGACCTTTTGACACTTCAACATCTTTAAAATATCTTTAAATGTAGCAAAATATAATTAAAACCTTTGGGACTCAATAAAAGAGATCTAGTTGTACTACCTTACATACTTTGGATGTCACATCTTTGTTTTTTTTATTATTATTAAGGCCTTTGGACAAACAAATGACCCGTCACGTCATTCACCCGATCACATATGAATAAATGTTGCATTTTACAACAGTTTGAACATGGAACAATCAATTTCATAAAGATTCAAACGTGTGAATGTCAGATACTAGTTGTACTACTTTCACAAGTGCAGGAAATGACATAAAACAGGAAAATATTAGTTTGATATTATCATTAGCAGGATTTAGTCAAAAATGAGATCTGCTGTTTCAGTGTTTATTATAGTTCCACAATTCATTCTGTAGACTATCTCTTCATAAAATATGAATCATGTTTGTAATGAGGATCAGTGCTGATAATACCAATGCTGCCAGTATCATATTGACACACTAATGCAGACCAAACATTTAATATCACAGTCACACATCTGTACAGACAGCATTAATTCCACTAGTATCTTCACAAGCTTCATTACATCATGTTAACCCTTGTGAAAAAGATGTACACTTTAGCATTCTTTTAAAAAGAGTACTTATTACAGAAATAATGTACTTGTAAAAGAATATACTTTAGTGCAAACTGACTGTAATTCCATGTCATTTACACTTGACTGAAAATGTCTTAGAGCAGGTCAAACATACGGGTGTCCAATCTGGCCCAGGGGATGATTTGAAAAATAATAGAAAATAGACCATAAATTGGAACGGTTTTAAGTTTTATTTTGGCTGATCTCTATACTTGTACACTAATTCATTTGTGTGGAAAATTACAAAGGCTGTAAACAGTACATTAACAGCTGAAGAGGAGAACAGACCAGCGGAGCAAAAAAAAAACCCAAAAAAAAAAAAAAAAATGCCAACCGGTATCGGAATCAGACAATGTGCTTGTAAAAAATCAGAATCAGCCATGAAAAATCATAAACTAGGCATCCCTAATAAAAGAACAAAACAAAACAAAACAAAACAAAACAAAACAAAACAAAACAAAACAAAAAACAAAACATCATTTTAAAAGTTTTTAAAAATTCTTTTCACTGTAAAAAAAAAAAAAGTTTTCAAAGAGCAGTGTGTTTTTCTATATTTCTTGCCAATTAATTTGTAGATTGTATGGTTAATTTTAGTGTAGGATAAATTTCTAAGGCTAAGGTTTAAAAAAGAATGGATACTTTTTTCCAATCCTAAAATGAGTTAGACACCGCTGTCTTAAAGTTTAAATTTACATTAAATGCAATTAGTTGAAATTTAGAGTGTTTTTTGACCAACTCAAGTAGGACTTAAATACATCTTTATTTGTAATTTCAGAATTACTTCTATTGTATTTGAAATAAGGTTAAAGTACTGCTGAATGTACTGACAAGCGTTTATGATAAACTGAAATATACTTTAATGTCATTTCTATTGAAACCTGTGTCATAAATTTAAATATATTTCTAATTACACATTTGTAATGATGAAGTTGTAATTTAGTACATTTAAAATATATTAACTTTAAATGAATAACACTGAATAACACACTAGTTAAAATTATAATCATGTTCTTTACATGTGCTTTAGTATGTTAGTCAACACATCAAAATAAGTGTACTTCTTTAAATCAGGACAAAAGATTATTAAAACAATGATTTTACATTACAAAGTGTAGTTTATAAAAGTGTGCTAGGAAACAGTCATGAAAGTGTACACTGAAAGTACACTTAAAGAGCCTTTTATTTCATTAATATTATATTATCTACAAGTTTAGTTTTTAAATATATAAGATTTGAAGTGCACTACAAGTGCACATTCAGTACACTTCTTTTTCACAAGGCACACTTCATAAACAGTGCATGTAAACAGGGCCTAAAACTAACTTTTTTTGCCACACCTGCCAAAGTGACTTAAAAAAGTTTACCAGACATAAATATTTTTACCATTTTTGCAAAAACAGGCAGTTATGACACCAAAAGTTTAGATACGAGTGAAAAGTCACAATTGTCTATTTCAATTTTGATACCAATGCAACAATTCTAAGCCTAACTAATATTTAAAACATTATTAAAGGCAAGTTTTAAACAGTCATAAAATAACTAATCAAATTACAAACAAAAATAAATACAATAGAGCTAAGACACAAATGAAATAAACAGTGCTTTTCAGGTAGGGTGAATTGCCCTAAAATGGGACACCTAAGGGTTAGTGTTTGTGGGTTCTGCATAAATACATGAATGCCAGTGAAACTATAGGTTATCTGAAGCTGTGGTGCCATGTGATCAAAATCACATAGCGTCTCAAATGTCCAGTCATATATGAGACTGTAGCAATCATCAAAAAGGAAGGACTTTGTGTGAAAGCCACCCAAAGGTCAATGACATAGAGTTTTGACAAACTTGACATTAAGGAGTATAAATTAATTTTAAACAAAAAAAAAATCATGATATCTTTTGGTCTAATGTGCTTATGAAATGTATGTCCATCAAAAAATACTATAACATTGTATGTGTAAACTATATATTTTATATTTTTATCAAATTTCCTAGTGTCCCACTTTAGGAAATGTGGTTTCAAAAAGTGGGACAGTATGATTGCCTAATGTGGGACAATACTTCAGTCAGTCAAAAATGTGTGGTTGGGCATGGTTTGTGGGACAAAAATGGTTATTTACAGTGTTTTAGTGTTGCTTTGCAATAATAGAATGGTTGTGTGTGTTTGTTGTTTAGTAAAATAGAAAACATTTGGCCAAATGGTCTTAAACATTTATGCAGTTCACAACATTTTTATGAATTTTGACTCGAGGTTAAGTCTAGCCTACAGTTTGTTCAAGGTTTTTTTATTTATTTTTTCTCCAGGTTGCAATATTTTATATTTTGCCTTCATATAAGCCTAGGCTATGCCTGTTGAAGAGAACAGTGAAGAATTCTGACTGTGCATTTAACTCTTTTCTATATATAACATAACATAGCCTATGAAAATAGTTGCCTAATGTCTTTACAATAAATGCATCAAAACTATCATATTGTATTATTTATCTGATGATGTTCAATTATCAATTAATCCATCCATAACCAAAAGAATTACTAACTTTAGAATATTTTTACTATTCTGCGTGAATCAAATGATTTTGGCCTTTTATCATAGACTTTGGCCTTTTCATAGACCTTTTATTATTATTATTATCATTATTATTAATATAATCATCATAAATTTTGGCCTTTTATCATAGAATTTTCAGTGTCCCACATTAGGGACACAACTGTCCCACATTAGGAAGCACCAGATTGTTTTAGACGACTTGCACTAAGAGCACTAATATGTCTATAATTTATTTTATGAATGTGTTATCTCCATATTCTCTTTTGATTTGATTAGGAGACATCCTGGGGTTTTTAAAATGGCTTTGTGTGTGAATTTAATGTTTTGGCTACAAATCGCAATATTTCACAGAAGTCTGAAATGCAAAAAATGTCCCACATTAGGGCAATTCACCCTAGGTCTAACAGTAGTATTAGGCTACTGTCACTTTAAGACCAGATGCACGGATCCAATATACTGATACATGCATTTTCTTTCTCGACTGTTTATGTTAATTACTGTTTACTTGAATACTCATCAAGACTGGCATTTTTTGGACATAATTTGTACATATTTGTACATTCAAGTGCAAAAAGACGTAAAAGAGAGCTCAATTCAGTATTCGTGCACTGTCTGGGACTGCACGCTTCAGATGTTTGTAATTTGAGTTTTCTTTCTTGCGCTTGAATAGTTTAAGAATTGCTTCATTAAATTTCGTGATGATGCCGCACTGACCCGTCAACTGTTGCACGGGTCATTCACATGTGTTCACATTCATGTTCTCACAACATTGCATTGTTAGAATTCATGAAATTGGTACCCGCCAACTGGCGATTGACACCGTTTCATATACTCGCCAACGACTATTTTTACTCGAGTGTTGATTTTAGGCCCTGCATGTAAATGTCGTTTGGTTTGATGTTTTCAGAATGTCATCTCATTCTACTCTCCCTGCCTTGCTAAATAGTTGACATTTATCAATGCAACAGTATTCCCCTTCCCTCATTCCTGATGTATGAGTGTGAGTGCAGGCCTGGCACACGGTCCCTCTGACCCCCTTCAAATGTGGAGCGGAGCCTCATTCTTTTAGCAGGGCTTGGCCGGCACGGATCCCAGCGTGTTCCTAGATGGTTACACAATTCATTAAAATACTATTTCAGGACACAAAGCATGTGGCTGTTACTCAAAGAGCTTTCCTCGCACAAAGCTGGAGAGCCACAGAAAAGCTATCATTGTTTCACGAGCAGAGTCCTTCATTACTGCCAGTCCATGTCATTCACAAGCGCTTCGGCACAAAGGAAAGCGTTTAACTCGCTCACCTCTCAGTGCGTATGGGAACCAAAACAAAAATTCTCTTATACTTCCCGTAATGCGAGTTCATTTATATAATTACTGTTTTTTTTTTTTTTTTTTTTTTGTGTGTGTGTGCGTGTGTTACTCAATCCTGAATGAAAAGGAAATTATTTCTTTTCCATATGATATTGTGTTGGGGTTATTCTAGATTATACAAAGGTTTGTTGTCAGTTATTCACTTTAGATGTTCTTTCTTATGCAGGTAAGTTTTCAGTAATTAGATAATGCATGCTCCATGGCGTTTGACAGATCACGAGCACCCATAAGTTCACCCAGATGGACATTCGCACACACACAAACACTTTCTTTGATTTCAAGCAGGCCGTTTGATAAGTATAGACAGCCTAGAGCACTCGCCCATAGAGGCTGCTGAACGTGTTCGCTTGATGAACCGAAGGCCAGACAGCGCCTGCCATCTCCCTTTGACTCATTAAAGGGCCTCAGGATCTGCTCTTGTTAGCGGTCATTAGCCTGAGGAGTCCCTGGCAGCACATACACACATGCCCCCTAAAAATACTGCTGGTGTCAGAGCTGGTGCTCCATAGGGGGAAAAGTGAACCGCAGGAAGAGCAAAGACTGCTGTTACACTGCATTTGAGAGTTGAATAATGACACGAGTTGAATAATGATTATGCTACTATATAACCTGCAAACACAGCAAAAATAGACTACATTACATGCACATCATTATACTGATTGTAATTGGAATGTGTCAATATTCAGATTAGAGTCGTTACCCAACAATATTCAGATTTCCCAAAATCTGATTTATCTAATTCTAATTCTATTCCAATCTTAAAAGTACACTCTAAAAAATGCTGGGTTAAAAACAACCCAAGTTGGGTTAAATATGGACAAACCCAGCGGTTGGGTTAAATGTTTGCCCAATGTGTTGGGTAGTTTTATTTAACTCAACTATTGTTTAAAAATGACTATATGGCTGGCTTAAAATGAGCGCAAAATATGTTGGAAATTAAAAATCAGACATGTAATTACTAGAGGCAACAATAATAATCAAAAGATGAACATTTATTAATAAGCAATTTAATAAATGTTTATTATTTAATTATTATTAATTAAACATATTAATAAATGTTATTTTCCAACCTATTTTGGGTTCATTTTAAGTGATCAATAAAGTGATTTTTTAAGTTAAATAAAACTACCCAGCAGGTTGGCTTAAAGATTCAACCCAACAGCTGGGTCAAAACAACCCAATCGCTGGGTTTGTCCATTTTTAAACCAACTTGGGTTGTTTTTAACCCAGCATTTTTTAGAGTGTATATTTAAAAAATCTGTTCTTGGAGATAATACAATATTGATTATTTGAAAGACCACTTAAAGGTTTAGTTCACACAAAAATAAAAATTCTGTCATTAATTACTCACCCTGTCGACCTTCGTTCATCTTCAGAACACAAATTAAGATATTTTTGATAAAATCTGATGGCTCAGTGAGGCCTCTATAGACAACAAGACAATTAACACTTTCAAATTAGGGTGACCACCCATCCCGCATTTTGCAGGACAATCTGAAATTGTCTTGCTGTCAATGGAGGCCTCACTGAGCCATCAGATTTTATCAAAAATATCTCAGTTTGTGTTCTGAAGATGAACGAAGGTCTTACGAGTGTGGAACGTCAGGGTGAGTAATTAATGGCAGAATTTTAATTTTTGTGTGAACTAACCCTTTAAGTGCACTTAAAGAGAGCATACTTTCATGACTATGTTTCTTAATGCACTTAAGCACACTTTTAAAATGTGCACTTCGTAATAATGCCAAATAAAAAGTTTTACTTTAAAGTACTTTTTACTTTGTAAATTTTAAAGTGTACAAAAACATTACATTTAGTTTGCACTAAATTATATTCTTTTAAAGTACAACAAGTATTTTTTTTGTAAAGGTATGCTAAAGTGTACTTGTTTTTCACAAGATTTTAACACATGCATTCTGACACTCATAATACTTACATCTCAACATGCAGCAATAAGCATCTGCCTCACAACCTTTTTTTTTTTTTTCTTTCGCTTTAGTTTTTTTCTTCTTTTCCCTCCACACACACAGTGGGCATGAAAGAATGTTTACAAAGAGTCTGTGTTTGTGTGAGTGTCTTTCTCTTTCACATTTAACAGATGAAAAGAAAGCACTACAAATGACAGTGCTTTTGATAAATACATCTGTATTCAGTATTCAAAGATGCGTTCGGAAGAAATATATAGCGCTCTCTCAGTTCATTACAAAACCTTTTTGACACTGCTTATGTGCCATTGCTGTTTGTAGGGATGATAATGATTTCAGAAAGGTTTCTTTTTATTTGAGGAATGTTGTGATTGTGGCCCTTATGTAGAGACTTATGTCTATTGCATTTTTAGATGGCTTGAATTAGGGCTGATGTTCATCTATGTACACAAGGTTTTGTAATGTACTTGAACACTTACGAGAGTCAGCTGTGGTTTCAGGATGGCTACACCCAAAGTACAAACATAAATTTTATACCTGCCAATGCTCGGTGAACTATGACATAACTATATAACTATAACTTATGTGCAACTATGTGCAAGCCATAATTATTTATTTTATCAGTAATCTGCATTACTTTATTTCAAATATATTTTTGGCCCCATCACAATGAACAGCATATTCATTGTGTTTCAAGTTAAGCAAGTCTTTTAGTGAAATCCATCACAAACACATAAGGACACATTGTGATTTTGTTTCTTAAAAAAATTGAAAATTCTGTCATCATTTACTCACCCTCATATCATTCCACACTATTAAACTATTCAATGTCTTTCATGTTTCAAAAAGTTCATAAAGGGATTGTGAAATAAATCCTTATGAATCAAGTGGTTTAATCCTTCTGAAGAGACTTTATGTGACAAACAGATTTAATTTAGGCTTTTATTCACATATAAACATTGATCAGTGAACATAAACAGAAGCTCAACCCTACCTGATTTACGTGTGAGAACAAACCTCACAACATGCTGCACAACACATGCGAATGAACCTCATATGAATGTTTTGAAATGTCAGAGTTTTGGGTGAATAGATGGAGGTAAAGACATCTCTCTAAATAATGACAGAATTTTCATTTTTGGGCAAATTATCTCTTTAAATTTTACTCATGTTAATTTACCCACTTATGCTGGCACCGCACTTTTATTTTAGCCTGATTTTGGGCCCAATTTTCACCCTGCAACGATGGGAGGGATGGGGGTTTATCCCTTTTTGTTTTTTTTGCTGCAAAACAGAACGCACGCCAGGAGATCCAGCTGACAGCGTCAATTGTCCATCACATTTGTTGTTCTTCTGAAGTAACGTTTGATCACACAAGTTTCTGTGGAATTGCCACTGTGAAATCGGTACTACAATCGGCTGGTGTGTGGTCTCGCGGTCTGGCTGAATCATCTAGTGTGCGCGTTCGGAGGATTATAATGTTAAAAAACAGTTGAAACTGCTCTGATGTCTGTGGTCTACCACGGTTTTAAAACTGGCTAAGATGGTTAAGGCCTAGAGAAAATGTTAGAAGATGATTGAGTTGCAGCATGTGACTGACATCATTCTTGCAACTTGACTTAAAATATAACAAAATTATCTTGCATACCGAAATGTTATCATCGCTATTCAGCAAAACCAATTTTTTGTTCCATTTGATGCTTGCTGACCCCGGCTACACGTTTTCATATTCCACCTCAATTAAAATACACTAAATTTTTTACCCCCTCATAATTATGACGTTATATTTCTTATTTTATTTCTAACTTTAACACACACAATTATCTTTTTTTTTCTTTTTTTTTTTTTTAGGAAGGCATGGGCTCAGCCTGACCCAAAGACTATTTGGGCGTTTTCCTTTCAGCTAGCTGATTGTAATGAACTGTGAGTCACTCAGCTGAATTCAGTGCTCTCATTACTCAAGACTTGTTTGCGTCCAGCAGTTACCACCACAGCATGAGAGACCCTTAAGCCTTCAGAGCGACAGAGGGGATTTAGACAGAGCTGAGATCAAAGAAGTCACCCGTACACACACATGAAAACACAATAGTGTTTCAAAGACAGCTCTAGACATATTAATCACGAACATATGAAACGAACAGGGACACGGTGCACCATGAATGAACCGACAAATAAGGTTTTTTTCCCACATGCATACTGACAGCAGGGTTATCATCGTTAACTAAAACTATTAAAAAAAAATCTGTTAATTAAAATTAAACTTAAAGGTGCCCTAGAACTTTTTTTTAAAAAAGATGTAATATAAGTCTAAGGTGTCCCCTGAATGTGTCTGTGAAATTTCAGCTCAAAATACCCCATAGATTTTTTTTTTTTTAATTCATTTTTTTAACTGCCTATTTTGGGGCATCATTATAAATGAGCCGATTCAGGGCTACTGGCCCTTTAATTCTCCTGCTCCACGCCCACGGAGCTCGCGCTTGCCTTAAACAGCATAAACAAAGTTTACACAGCTAATATAACCCTCAAATGGATCTTTACAAAGTGTTTGTCATGCATGCGTCGGATTATGTGAGTATTGTATACTGTTATATTGTTTACATTTGATTCTGAATGAGTTTGAGGCTGTGCTCCGTGGCTAACAGCTAATGCTACACTGTTGGAGAGATTTATAAAGAATGAAGTTGTGTTTATGAATTATACAGACTGCAAGTGTTTAAAAATGAAAATAGCGACGGCTCTTGTCTCTGTGAATACAGTAATAAACGATGGTAACTTTAACCACATTTAACAGTACATTAGCAACATGCTAACGAAACATTTAGAAAGACAGTTTACAAATATCACTAAAAATATCATGCTATCATGGATCATGTCAGTTATTATTGCTCCATCTGCCATTTTTCGCTGTTGTCCTTGCTTGCTTACCTAGTCTGATGATTCAGCTGTGCACAGATCCAGACGTTAATACTGGCTGCCCTTGTCTAATGCCTTGAACATGGGCTGGCATATGCAAATATTGGGGCGTACATATTAATGATCCCGACTGTTACGTAACAGTCGGTGTTATGTTGAGATTCGCCTGTTCTTCGGAGGTCTTTTAAACAAATGAGATTTATATAAGAAGGAGGAAACAATGATGTTTGAGACTCACTGTATGTCATTTCCATGTACTGAACTCTTGTTATTCAACTATGCCAAGATAAATTCAATTTTTCATTCAATGGCACCTTTAATTAAAATAAAATATAAATATTAGTTGGATCCGTGATTGTGATTACACTTTTTTTAACTGTGTGTAACGTTGCTGTTTGAGCATAAACAGCATCTGCAAAGTTACGACGCTCAAAGTTCAATGCAAAGGGAGATATTTTCTTTTCAGTTGCATTTAGCAAGAACAAAGGAATGTGTATATATTATTGATAACATGGTTAAAATGATGTAACGATATCTGTACATTTTTCAGTACTTGTTTCGATTGTGAACAACTGTATTGTTTGAATGATTCAATGACTCACTCATAAAAGTCAAATAGACCGCATACTGGTGTAACCTGCTGAATCAGTCAATGAATGAATCTTTTCAGTGGACAGAATCAAAACATTTGGTTCAGTGAGAACACTGAATCAGACTCACTAACACTAACATTGCACATTTAGAAATTACATTACAGCTTTCCATAAAACTCTACCACACAGCAGAATAAGAGACTATTGCCACTTCTGAGTGCAGAACATTAGTTTCAAGGACAGAACAATTGAACAGCCTAAAATACCCCAACAGAAATAAATAAAGTGGCGAGATGGGATTGCTCCAGGCTTTTCTCAGTTAGACAGCTCGCCACTGGGCCTGGCACTCCGTCTGTAATGGCTTTGGCATTTGCCGTTTCTAAAAGACCTCCAGATTGACACTTCTAAAAGACTGCTGACTTTCACAATAACACCAGCTCTGGAAAGAAAAGAAGCAGCAGATGATAAGAAGCAAATGTAAGTACTCAAAATTAATCAAGAAATGATTAATCTTCTGTGTTTTAATGTGATTTCCACTTAAAGGTCATTTCACAATTAAAATTTAATGGTAGCGTTTCTGGTGCAGTTGCTAAATGCTGTTTTGGCCATACAAATTGCAGACTTTGCTAAGACTTCAGAAGGCAAAATCAATTAAAGCTAAAGGCAAACTTAAACTAATCAACATTCAAATGACTATCTAATGCATCCCTTGCACTGGCATTTATCTTCTTTAGTTTGTTATCTTGTGCATGTTCTTTAAGGTTGAAAAGTGCACTTTGTATTTGATTTTAAATTGTCTGATGGAAGGGGAAGACTTACATTAGCATAGCATGTGGCTCTGTGTGCAGTGCATGATGGGTATCTGTCTAGATTTCTGAGAAGGGACAGAGAAGGGAAAGTCCCAGGCAAAAAGAGGAAACTCCCCTAAATAGCCAACAGGCACAAGACAATCATGATAATATCTTCCCTTAAGACTTAATCTGACTGTGTGAGCCTCTGGTAACCACGAGAGGCTTCAAAATGATCATTACTGTGTGAGAATCTCTGTAGGGAAACCAATTGAAGATAGTGCCATATGTTTGCAACCAGAAAAGAAGAAAAAACAACAACAACAAAAAAACAAAACAGAGATAACACATTTTAAACGACATGAAATTTGCAAAAACATGACTGACATAACAGCTGTAAATTCAAATTGACTGAGAGAAAAAAAAAAAAAAAAAAAAAAAAAACTTTAATGATTTTGTACCCAAGACACTGGCTGTGTTCCAAAACCTAGTGAACTCCCTATGTAGGCAGTGTTTTAAGATGCCCTAGGTGTGCTCCTGACATGAAGGCTGTTTCAAAAAGGTAGCCAGTGCAATTATGGCACTTTATACATACTCTAAGGCATAGAAAAGGCAGTGCCATAATGCAATGCAATGAACTTAGTGGAAAAATACACCCAAGATGGTGGACAAAGATAGAGAAATAGTACTGTTAGTCTAATTAAAAGCCCTTGTGAAAAGGAAGTGCTCTTAATTGTATTGAATGTGCACTTCAAATCTTGAATATAGTGTGTATTTTTTTTTTTAATATCTGTACTTGCAGATAATATAATATTAATAACATAAAATGCAAATTAAGTGTACTTAAAGAGAGTACACTTTCATGTTTCTTAACACACTTAAGTAAAAGTGCACTTTGCAATGTTAAAATCAAAGTACATTTTAAATCATTATTTTAATAATCTTGTCATGTTTTAAAGCACACTTAATTTGATGTGTTGACTAAAGCACATGTAAAGTACTTGATTATAATTTTAACTGTAGCATGTTATTTAGTATTACATTTAAAGTTAGTATATATTTTTAAATGTACTAAACTACAACTTCATCCTTACAAATGTGTGATTAAACTATAGTATATATTTAAATACATGACATACAAGCTTCAATAGAAATAACTTCAAAAGTATATTTTGTCAGTGCATTTGGCAGAACACATTATTTATACACCATATTTCAAAGACAAAATAATTATGAAATTGCATATAAAGATGTACTTAAGTGGGTCAAAAAGCACTCTAAAATTCAGCTAATTGCGTTTAATCTGAATGTAAACTATACTATGTTTTCATTTAATTATAATGAACATGCCATTAAGTGTCTGACAACATTACATTCAGTTCACACTTGTGTTACTCTAAACACATATATTATTTCAGTAATAAGTCTTTTTAAAAGAATGCTAAAGTGTACTTTCTTCCACAAGGGTAAAACAACTATTTTACTTTTGCAAACACCAAACTCTGTTGAAATCTTTGACTAAATCATTCACTTGTTTCCCATGTGCTTTGTGTAAGTGGTGTTTTTTTTTTTAAATTGATGTATGCATATTGTCATATTGTGTGTCACTTTTAAGACATGTTCTTGCGTTCAAAACAGTTAGTCAATGTCTCGAAATGCATTTGAAACATTACACTGTTTTTACTTCACACACAGCAAATAAATAAATAAAATAATTAAAAACCAACCCCTTATGTTCGCAATAAACAGCGAAACATCTCACTACAGTTTGGAAGTGAGCCAGTGCTTCAGAAATGTTCCTCAGCTTCCCATCAATCCCCATGTTAAATTGAGAAGAAACAACACAAAATGTGTTTTGCTGAATATCTTTAGGCTCTCCTCGACAGCACCTCAAAATTACAATCTGGAGTTTAATTAACAGCAAAAAGCAAACACTTCGCCAGCTGCTCGACAAAGCTTCACTAATCATGGGGTTTAATAGAGCTTGTGAAGTCTCTGGCATCTTCATGATACATGACACTTACATGTGCAGCATCCCACATGAAATATGACCTGAAGACATGTCTGTATCCAGACAAATGTATCATCAGACGCATTGATTTGCTAATGACGTTCAGACGGGCAAGTCCTCAGCTGCTTTGGAAAAACTCTTTCCTTTATTCAAGCTTGTTTAGACTCTTCTCAGATTACACTGTTAACCGCGGCCTTGTGTGGGAGTCATCGGCATTATGCAGAGACAACGGAGAGCATGGAAAGCGCTCTGTGATGTAAACTCTTACTCTTCAGCTCATGTGTGATTATAGTGGCTTTGGTCTTGCTCAGAAGGCGTTTATAAATATGGCCAGTCACAGGTTGCAATATTTGGGGATTATTTACAGAAAACAGCCACATATTTGGGCCTAATAGTGCTTGGTCCCCATGGGACAAATATGAAATATGACCAGTCACTAAAAGCATAGTTTGTTTCAATGTTCATCTAGCGTTTCTGCTTCCCTCAGTCCCTTCCCGTATTCCAATTATCTATAAAGGCATGCTATTTTTCTTTTCCATAGGTGACAGCATGAGAGAGAGAGGGATTTATTCATTAGTTCCTACATACATGTAAGTTTAGGCACTGAATTAAATTTGTAAAATAATATGCGTAATATATATACATGTAAAATAATATGCGTAATATATATATATATATATATATATATATATATATATGTGTGTGTGTGTGTGTGTGTGTGTGTGTGTGTGTAATTTATGAGAGAGTTGGATTTATTTAGAAGTTGCTATATTTATTCAGGCATTTAAACTATATATATATATATATATATATATATATATATATATATATATATATATATATATATATAAAAAAGAGGAAAAATAAAATAAAATAAATAAATAAATAAATAAATAAATAAATAAATAAATAAATAAATAAATAAATAAATAAAATAAAAGTGACAGCATGAGAGAGTGGGATTTATTTTGTAGTTTCTGCATGTACTTAGGCATTTAAATTATATTTGTAAAAAAAAAAAAAAAAAATATATATATATATATATATATATGTATATATATATATATATATATATATATATATATATATATATATATATATATATATATATATTTATATATTTATACAACAGTTCTGTCTGGTTCTCGAATCTGATTGGTTGATAGCCATGCGATATTTCAGTGATAACAGCACTCCTACTGCCTTTTCACCGTTTGTATCACTCCGCTTGAAGTGACCGTCATGGCGGCCGATCAAATCAATCGTAATTTTTACAAATACTACTTCTTGTACCACGAACTGTAGTTTTAATAGTTTTTTAGGCGAGAATGTAGTTGTTTAGACCTGAAATATGTGACTCATATTTAATAACAGAGCCTATTTTACAATTTGTTTTGACGTTTTCGGAGATGCAAGCTCGAGCGCATCAGCGGCCGTTCAGTGCTTCTGTAACCACCGAGAACAGCTTCATCTCGGCCAGTGCCTCGGGGATTTGCTGCTGGCTCTTATAGTGGTTAAACACGAGACATAATTCAATTTACATAGAACGGGCAATCTTTGGTCTTATTAATCTATTATTTGTTACAGAGCAAGTCGAATTGTGCTATATTAAATTTGATAATAATAAACGTTACGTTACATCCTTATATAGCATATTGGCTACAACTAGACGGGACATATCAGACTCTTCTCTGCTTCAAATACGTAAAACATTAAACTTTATAAACATATGGTTTTTTGAGTAAAGAAAACGCTTTACATTTTTTTTTCAAACATCAGATCTTTATTTACCTTTGCATTGCACAGCGGAGATGTCCAAACTGCGTGCGCACTTCATTCAGGAGGTGAGGCGGATTAATGAGGCTTGATTGACAGTTTGAGGATCCAATGGAGTTAGGAGGTTTTGTCACAAGGTCTTTAAAATCCTTTTCATTCGTTAAATATTTGTAAAACCCACATACAAGCGTAAATGGTGACCTATTTTTTTAAATAACTAGTGCTTTATGTTTGACTGAACTGTACAATTGTGCTTATTTGTTGTTCTAAATATTATTGTTAATAAACATGATTTTATATAAATATGTCCATTAAGTAATATGGATTGAGTGAACATTACATTAATACGCCATTAGATGGCGGCAACATCTTACAGGAGAATGAGTCAGTGAAGCACAAGAGACTTTTAAATTGAAAGGAACTTTTGCAAAAGGAAGTTGTTTTAGCGCTGTGGTGTAATGGATTTTATGGAAAATTCCCAAACTGTAAAAAAGGACAAATACAAAGATCGCTTTCCTCAGCGGACATTCAAACGGACTTGTATAAAGGATATAATATTATGGACATCGACTTGAAGAATGAATGTAATGCAATATACCAGACACAGGTAATAGCCTACTCTCTCTCGCGCTCTCTCTCTCTCTATTAGACCTTATTTACCAGAGAAACAAGCGCGCTGCCATCTTTATAAAATTGTCTTTGAACTTCCGTTTTGCGGTAGCTCTGTACATTTCTATGGCATCGCTGCTGAAGAATAATTAGCTGATGAAGTGGATTTACCAGTTGTAGAGTTAATGAAAGTTATCATGAGCATTGTTATGTTTAAAGCAGATGTCTTAACAAATGTCAGTAGGTTGGGAAGATTTTAAAAGGAGCAGTTCATTCATAAATGTAATATCGCTGTGGAAATACAAACCGGAAGTCAAAAGACAACGAGCGCAACGCTGAAAAGGGGCGGGGCTACATAAGGTCTATACTGTACAAAATTCAATGTGTTTCAATGAAGCGATTCAACGTTCCTTCGTTACTAGTTCTAAAGTGACGTTTTAGAGTTAGTAACGGAGGCTTGGTCCAACTGTCAAATTGAGATTTGAATCCGTGGCGGAAGGAAGTAGTGCTGCACAAAAGAGGGTTTTAAAGACACTCCGTTGTTGTTCTTATTTATTTACACACTCGTGCCGTCGAACTGTTGTATAAACGCAATATCACACTCGTAGCCGTGCGATATGGCTGTATATCAGCACGCTGTGATTACCTACGGCACTCGGCCTGCGGCCTCGTGCCTACGGACGAATCACAGCGTGCTGATATACAGCCATATCGCACGGCTACTCGTGTGATATTGCTCATATATATATATATATATATATATAATTTATAATTATTAAAGACATTTGCCTGGAATAAAATAAAACTAAAATAAAGTAAAACTAAATAAGTAAAGTAAAGCTATATAAACTAAAATAAACTAAAATAATAATAAAATAAACATTTTTCTAGTGAGATCAGGCAATGATGATTTTACTATTAGACTGAATGCTTCAGGCTTTGAACTTTTGCATGTTTTGTTGGTGAGTTCAAAGTATCACAGAAGTGACCGGTCTCTCAGAACATCTGTGTCTGTGTGTTGGACAGATTATTTGAGAAGCTACGCTGCCCTGTAGCGAAACAAAATTTGTGTAATTTTTGCATTAGGATTCATTTGCATGTTTATCAGAAGGCATCATTCTCCTTTTTATGGCCTTTGGCATCTGCATCACACATTCACTCTGATAAACTGCCCTATAACGACAAACTGAGGCATTGTGGGTAATGCCTGCCACAGCATGCTGATTTCTAACCTCTCTGTTGTATTAGTCTAAAGGAATCCACAAACATTGTGATTTTTATTCATACTATTAAATATCAGCAGGGGTTTCGCATGATTGTTGCCATCATCATAACAGAAATCAGAGCAGAATTTAAAATAAGATAAGGTGTGGTGTTTCCTTCTGGGATGTTAGAGAAAATGGCCAAAATAAAATAAAACTAGCAACACAGACAATTCCTTTCTCCTATAGTTTCATATAATGCATACTATTTTAATTCTTATTGTAATATGAACATATTCAATTATATAACCAATACAAAAATAAAAGTCCTTAAGAAAGTATTAAAGTGCTGATAAGAACAGTGCTGTGCTGTGACCTCTGTAAAGTACCATGATCAGGATGTTTGAGCAAATCTGCAAGTCATCGGTCCAGACCCCACGCAATGCGTCAGGACGGGACATCGGCATGAAGTGCGTGTGCAGTGACATCATGTGGTGATACGAGTCATTACGCCTCCTATTCTATTGTTTATGCTATTCTATTAGCATAAATGCCTTTGGCTACAAATAATCCATGCGTTTGTAAACATCTGACACTCCATAGTGCAGCAAGATAAACATTCTCTCTAGAATATTGAGATTATGAGTAATGCATAGAACTGAAAATCACTAGCATATGATTTGTAGTATGCTTGACTTAACTTCCATTACACTCAGCCCTAAAGACCTGCTGGAAGAAACCTTTTCAATATGTTTCATTATGAAAATAATCACACCACTGCGCAGAAGAGGGAAGTTAGAGTGTATCATTGTATTATTTCTCTGGGTTAATGAAAAGTCTTCTCCACAAGCTTTGAAGAAAAATATTTTATTTCTTTATAAATCCACATAGAGTACCTATGAAAGCATAAAATTCCATCCCATATTTTTTATTATTTTCTCCTTGAAATCAAATGATTAAAATCAGAGATGGCTGAAGGTGTACTTCACATACAAATACGTCAACGGTCAATTGGAGGGAAAAAAAGAACAGTATTTATTTCAGCAGGTCAGCTATCAAACAGGCCTACGGAGTGTTTAGCATGGCCTACACTGCTTTCACAGAGTCTGTTGTCAGATATAGAGTTCTCAAAAGCGCCTTACCGTCAATCCTCGTTGATACAGGAGATTCGGACAGTTTTAGTGCATTGTGATAATCAATGTTCAGCCGATGCCTCTCCTGTTTGACCTAATCTCCAGATCCCAAGAACACACTCCCCATGTTTGTTAATCAGCTGAATATTGATCCATGTGTTCAGTTTCCCAATAAGAGAAGAAAGAGAGAGTCATTAGCTGAGACAATACAGAGGAATCCATAATAAAGTGCTCCAGAAGGTCCACAAATGTTAACTCAATACCGACTCATCAATATTTCATTGAACTTTGATAAGTTTGAATCCACACAAGCCTTCGGGAGAACATTAAATCCACACATTTCAATCCTTTGGCACTGGACCATTGCAGAGATCGGAGCTGCTTCTTCTATTTAACAATGATATTTTGTCATAATATTTCCCACATCTTCACAAAAAACAACCGCAACGTATTCCCAAAGAGTTTTCTTGTTTCGTCCCATAAAATTATTGGATGATTCTTCTCTCTCGAGGCAATAACCTCTGGTTTTAAAATGAAACACTGCTCATATGCACCGAAGAGGTACATAATAATATCCATGGTCTGGGGAGAGTCTTGCATACAGAATTGAACACGGAGAGCTTGTTGTATCTGCCTTCCGACCCCAGCTTGTCCTATTAATAGATTGGATCCAATCCCATTTAATCTGGCATTCTGTTTTTAGCTTCCAGACAGTGAGTTTGCCTTGAAAAAACAACAAAGGCAAGAGATCAGATTCAGCAGCACAACACATTTAAACGGGTATATCGGCAAATAAAATGCAAAGGAATAAGTGAGGTCTGAGCGGACAGGTCTGAATGCATTCAAAAGTAAAAGACAGTGACCTCTTGCAGAAGACATTCCATCTCTGATAAAGTGATTATTACACATCTATATTCTTTTTATGTACATTTTATATACTAAATACTTTTCGTGTGTTTAAGCCTTTATATGCTCGTTTGTGTAGCTAAAAAGCATAACATGACACTAGCAACACTAAGGTCATGGGATCGATTCCCAGGGAACATTGACATTATAAGTGGCTCCCACTGAAATCTGATCACAAGTGGCGACAGAAGATGCACTTGTGGTGTATAAACAGTGACCTGTCTCTCCTGACCACTGATGATCTGATATCAGGTATAAACTGGGCCTAGGAGAATCACTGAGTGTGTTTGATTTCAGTCAGACTAAACAAACAATTTAAAACGTGATGTAAACACTTTAGTATGACTGTCGTTTTTTGCGAAGTCTGACTTTCCAAACTGGGGTTCGGGAATTGATGGAAAGCTAATAATTGATTAAATCCTAAAATTGAAATAAGTCACTATCAGGAGGTAAATACTTTAGGTCAATACTTGGGGGTCTCTGAAATAACTAACCACTAACTAACTAACTAACTAACTAACTAAAATATCAAATACACTATATTGCCAAAAGTTTTGGGACGCCTGCCTTTACATGCACATGAACTTTAATGACATCCCATTCTTAATCCGTAGAGTTTAATATGGAGTTGGCCCATCCTTTGCAGCTATAACAACTTCAACTCTTCTGGGAAGGCTTTCCACAAGTTTTAGGAGTGTGTTTATGGGAATTTTTGACCATTCTTCTAGAAGCACATTCGTGAGGTCAGGCAGTGATGTTGGCGAGAAGGCCTGGCTCACAGTCTCCGCTCTAATTCATCCCAAAGGTGTTCTTTCGGGTTGAAGTCAGGACTCTGTGCAGGCCAGTTCCTCCACACCAAACTTGCTCATCCATGTCTTTATGGACCTTGTTTTGTGCACTGGTGCGCAGTCATGTTGGAACAGGAAGGGGCCATCCCCAAACTGTTCCCACAAAGTTGGGAGCATAAAATTGTCCAAAATGTCTTGGTATGCTGAAGCATTAAGTGTTCCTTTCACTGGAACTAAGGGGCCAAGCCCAACCCCTGAAAAACAACCCCACACCATAATCCCCCTCCACCAAACTTTACACTTGGCACAATGCAGTCAGGCAAGTACCGTTCTCCTGGCAACCGCCAAACCCAGACTCATCCATCAGATTTCCAGACAGAGAAGCATGATTGGTCACTCCAGAGGACACGTCTCCACTGCTCTAGAGTCCAGTGACGGCGTGCTTTACACCACTGCACCCGACGCTCTGCATTGCACTTGGTGATGTAAGGCTTGGATGCAGCTGCTTGGCCATGGAAACCCATTCCATGAAGCTCTCTACACACTGTTCTTGAGCTAATCTGAAGGCCACACAAAGTTTGTAAGTCTGTAGCTATTGACTCTGCAGAAAGTTGGAGACTTATGTGTACTGTGTGCCTCAGCATGCGCTGACCCCGCTCTGTGATTTTCACTAACAGCTGACCGTGGAATATTTAGTAGTGTGGAAATTTCATGAATGGACTTATTGCACAGGTGGCAACCTATCACAGTACCACGCTTGGATTCACTGAGCTCCTGAGAGCAACCCATTCTTTCACAAATGTTTGTAGAAGCAGTCTGCATAACTAGGTCCTTGATTTTATACACCTGTGGCCATGGAAGTGATTGAACACCTGAATTCATTGATTTGGAGGGGTGTCCCAATACTTTTGGCTATATAGTGTATCAAGGGGTAAATACTTTAGGTCAGTACTTGGGGATCCCCAAAATAACTAACTATCTAAAAAAGGGCGTACATTTTTTAGGTCAATACTTGGGGAATCCTGAAATAATTCAAAACTAACGAACTAACTAACTAACTAACTAAAATACCAGGGGGTAAATACTTTAGGTCAATACTTGGGGATCCCTGAAATAACTAACTAACTAACTAACTAAAATATCAAGGGGTAAATACCTTAGGTCAGTACTTGGGGATGCCTGAAATAACTAACTAACTAACTAACTAACTAACTAACTAACTTAAAATATCAGGAGGTAAATACTTTAGGTCAATACTTGGGGATCCCTGAACTAACTAACTAACTAACTAACTAACTAACTAACTAAAATATCAAGGAGTAAATACCTTAGGTCAATACTTGGGGATCCCTGAAATAACTAACTAACTAACTAACTAAAATATCAAGGGGTAAATACCTTAGGTCAGTACTTGGGGATGCCTGAAATAACTAACTAACTAACTAACTTAAAATATCAGGAGGTAAATACTTTAGGTCAATACTTGGAGATCCCTGAACTAACTAACTAACTAACTAAAATATCAAGGGGTAAATACCTTAGGTCAGTACTTGGGGATGCCTGAAATAACTAACTAACTAACTAACTAACTTAAAATATCAGGACGTAAATACTTTAGGTCAATACTTGGGGATCCCTGAACTAACTAACTAACTAACTAAAATATCAAGGGGTAAATACCTTAGGTCAGTCTTTGGGGATCCCTGAAATAACTAACTAACTAACTTAATATATGAGGAGGTAAATACCTTAGGTCAATACTTGGGGATCCCTGAAAAAAATAACTAACTAACTAACTAACTAACTAAAATATCAAGGGGTAAATACTTTAGGTCAGTACTTGGGGATCCCTGAAATAACTAACTAACTAACTAAAATATCATGGGGTAAATACTTTAGGTCAATACTTAGGGATCCCTGAAATAACTAACTAACTAAAATATCAAGGGGTAAATACCTTAGGTCAGTACTTGGGGATCCCCAAACTAACTAACTAACTAAAACTATCAGGAGGTAAATACTTTAGGTCAATACTTGGGGAACCCTGAAATAATTCACAACTAACAAACTAACTCTAACTATAAATTCCTGTAGCTCAAACAGTAGATTCATGGTGCTAACAACGGCAGGGACATGGATTCGATTCTTAGGGAATGCATTAACTGATCAAATGTACAGCTTGAATGCAATGCAAGTCGCTTTGGATAAAAGCTGCCAAATGCATAAATGTAAATGTAAACTAATGTATATAAATAAATCATGTAAAATTAATGACTACCTAGATAATTACAATTGTAGCTTGGCTTTTTCCAGCATGTACCTTAACAGTGCTATTTCAGCAAATATTATCACACTAAACTTAATCTGTATCAGAGGAAACGGCACTCAAGGATACGCAAACAATTTTATCACAACATTGGCTGAGCTTGCATAAACAGACAGAGCGGGTGCTTATACATAGCGCATGCTAATTGGACATTTAACGACTTCATTAACTCCAACCATCATCAACTTACTCAGACTTTCCTCCCAGATATAATGCAGAACAAAGCATCAAAGCAGCAGCAAGGACAAGGCCTGATATGTTGCGGCAAGCTAGTTATCTGCAGTGAGCTCGCTAATGCTAGGCCTCATTCAGACGGCTATTTTTAGCGCAGCGTGCTCTGCTGCAGCTTGGAGGGATTCTGGTTTGCAATGGCTGTCGGCAGGGAAGGAGAAGAGAGGTTGTGGCCCATTTTGCGCACAACAAATAGTAATTACCTTTTACTATTGGTCTTCTGGTATTCTACAACATCCCACCCCACAGATTAGCCCATTTGTCTCAATATCTGAGACACTAGGCCTTATCTCAATCTCTAAACCCCCATCACAATACTCATATCGGCCCTTTTTCTTCCATCATAGTGCCTTTCTCTATCTCCGTAGCTCTTCTATATCTATCCCCACGTCCTAATCTTTCCCATTTCACACTGAGCAAAAGGAAATGTAAATCCATCTGAAGCTAATAGGAGAAGGAGCTCTAGTTGTGCTCTAATTTTAGAAACAGGACCTGCATTTCAATCAATTGTGGTCCATCAAAATGTTAGATCATGAATCAGTACTCAATTGAGCTACAGGCAGGGTTTGAACATAATACCCGCCAATCGTGGCAGGTAACGCATAAACTCACTAGCTCATAACTCATAAATGACTCAAACTCATTACCATCGGGTGATGATTCATAAACGATGCCCTTCAAGCAGGAGCTTCAAACATTAGCAAAACAAAGCATAAAAAAGTGCCACATCTTTAAAATTTGCATGCATTTAAAATAACAACAAAAAAAATAAAAATAATGCAAAAACAAAACAAAACAAACAAACAAAAAAAAAAAAAACCTAACTATTATTATATTGTAAAAAATGTATTATTGTAGAAATTCTGAATGGCCGGTAACCTAAAACGTTAGTAGTCAAAACTGAGTTAATTTCAAACCCTGGCTACAGGTGAATAAAGCGAAACATCAAGCACCTCAACACTGTACGATCCAGAGGTGCTGACAGGAGCTACGGGGCGTTTCAAAATCAGATCAAGATCTGGAATAAAAGATGGATGTTTTTGCAGGTCAAGAAAGGTGATTTAACTCTTATGTTTGAGAAAAGTCTTTCAACCTGATCAGATAGTAACTCTTTGTTCACCTAATTGTACAGGCAGCACAAGGCTCGCTGCAGAAGCCGTTTGAAGTTTCCCCTGACAGTGACCCTGACATACACCTCTGCCCTTCAACTCTCAGTCATGCAGCGTTCGATTTCTGTCCATTGGAGGTGCTGTTTCTCAATGAAACTGATACGCTTCCACCTGTGCTTTCATCCTGGCCCATTCAGGGCTCCTCTGAGGCTCCTCAATAGAAGGCAACCATGACCAATTCACTGAGATGGCTCTCTCCTGGTTATGTTAAATGGACTCTTGATTCTGAGAGCTGAGGTGGTCCATCGCCGGATATTATCCACACTGCTGTAAGCGTGAGGAACCTGGCCAACTTAGATTGTGCCTCTAAGGGCATTAGGGCTTTGACTGAATACAAACTGAAGTACAAACCAATGCCTCTAGTGTTGCTGGTGTGCTGGTGGTTGATTTAACAAGAAGGAAAATAGCAGGGAAAAGTGACTGAAATATAGTTTTCTACTTTACTCCCCCTTCTGAAACCACCGCTACATTTACATTACATTACGGAGCCCACCGTGGCATCGACTCCACTGTCGTTTTGCTTTCTTATAGAAATAAAAACCATTTAATTCAGTTGGATAATGATAATGTAAACTATTGTAACTGTGCTCATCCAGCACGGGCTGCAGAGTTGCACACAGTGCAGCAGGAAGTTCACTGAACACCTGACGAGAGTAAGGTGAGATGACTAACAAGAACATGGCGGAGGATTTGTTGCACAACAGAGCCTAAACATCTGATAAATATCTTATCTTGTAGAATGCGCACTCAGCACTGCCACTCCCTATAAACAGAGTACGTGCGATCGCAAATTCGAAAGTGAAAGTAAAACGCGAGCTCCCTGATGTGCACAAATTAGGCTACATGCAATAGCCTGTCTCCCAAAATCAAACCTATCTTAGGCTGGGCTATTGTAGCCACCTCTTTGCTGTGGTCTCTGTTTGCACTTTGAATATTGAGAGATTTTATTGAAGTGTTATTTATTTTTGTTATTTATACTTTTTTTATTTTTTATTTCTATGTTCAATTTGTGGAAAGGAGTTCAATTAGGAGGTCACACACAGCCTCAATCAGAAGATCTGGAAGCTCATAATTCACGTACAGTAAGGTGTAAAGAGACATATGAAATCATACAGCCTTGTCTCGTTCTTGTGAACTAAGTATCTCATCACACCCCTAGTATATATGTATGAAGTCATGTGGACTCATAATACTGTGGTGAAGTGAGAATTCAGATACAGCCTCTGCAGAATACCAGTATTTAGACACATGACCTGTATCTCGCAAGGAAAAATAGTAATATGTGCTATTCCATACTCAGCAGGGATATGCATAAAATATATATGAGCCTAATGTGCTGAAATGTGCAAACCAGATGATTTCCTCCCATTTTCACTGCAAACATCCCAACTAGGAATAGCATTTCAATTTTACGCCTTTGTAATTCAAATGCATCCTATTGAACTAAACAACTGTCAGGCTATCAATTTAAATAGTGATCTCAAGTGCACCGTACCATTCGGGAAATCTTTTTAGGCCCATTGCCCTGACGCAGACAGACAGCAGAGCCGGTATGCCTGTAATTTATCCATTAAATGAGGTCTAATTAACAGAAATGGAACATCTCTGCATCATCACTGTAGTGTGGGGAGATTCTATCACATTGGCAACCAGTTACCTAGCAACAAACCTTAACAGATAGAGGAGAAGAGAAAAAAAAAAAACATCCTCACCTTGGACAGGAGAAAATCCTCAGTAAGGCTGCAGGATGCCGGCAACAGAAAACAAAACTGAATGGGTTGAGGTGTGAAGAGAATGGGAAGGGAGGCGGGATTGAACCCTGTGTTATTGCGATATGGAGTCATCCTCTTTTACGGATTTCCCATATTCTGGGTTCAAGTCCACCACCGTGGTGCCTTTTAGTGCTCCATAACCCCCTTCTAGACCGTGAGACCCTTCTTGTCTGTCTGACCCAAGCGGGACAGAGGGCTTGCTGGAGGAGCCCGATGAGGACGACGACCTGGGTGGAGGGCCCGATGCCGCCCCCTGCTGGCCTCCGTTGGTCTGAGAACAAACGTTACTGACGCGGGCGGCCTTCTGCTTGTAGTGCTGGCTGTGAAGTTTATACTTCATCAGCAGGATGAAGATGAAGACGAGGACAGACGCCACGATGATCCCACCGATGACGATTATCATGGTGCCGCCGAGGAACTGGTCGTGGATGGAGCGGCAGTGGCGGAACTCACGCTCTGTGGTGAAGGACACGCAACCGACCAGACGTGTACCGGTGAGGGCCGTGATGCCGTCATCGTAGACGGCCAGGACGCAGAGCTCGTAGTCCCGTGACGAGGCAAGATCGCTCAGTATGAACAACTTATGGGAGGCGGGAATCATCCTGAGAGAGAAAGAAAAGATGACACCTTGATCATTAAAAAGTTAAATAAATACTCTATTAAGTTGTTTTTGCACCAAGGCTGCATTTAACTGATAAAAAATACAGTAAAAATTGTAAAATTTTGAAATATTTTTATAATATTTAATTTTTTATGTGAATATATTGTAAATTTTAATTTATTTCTGTGATCATAGCTGAATTTTCAGCATCATTACTCCAGTCTTCAGTGTCACATGATCCTTCAGAAATCATTCAAACTGCTTGCATATCATTTATGTATAAGAGGAACAAAAGGGGGCCTGAGACACATCCTTGAGGAACTCCATTATTAATAATGGTTTCGTCTGAGAGAATCACATACATTTCTACCCTCTGAACTCTGCAGAAACAGGACCAAAGCATGCACATCACGGTCAAAAATGCTCAAGTTAGGTTCTCGACAAAGGAAACAATAAAAAACAGAAACAAGTCGGCACGCCAAGGCTCCAAAAAGGCAAAAGAAACACACAATACTAAATGTGAAAGTCTAATAATTGTTTCATTGCTTTATTATTATTTTTCTTTCTTTCTTTCTTTCATTTTTTGTCATGTGATCCTGTCATGTGATCTTTGGTTCAATTTTTATTGTCTGATGAAGAGCCTGCATGCTCGTAACGTTATCGTTGTGTGAGAGTACATGTTTCATTTTTTGCATTTTTGGAGCACTGGTGTGCCGACTTTTCCCCTGTTTTTTACCCTCTGTTGAACCAGGCTATCGCTATACTAAAAAAAAACATGATACGTAATTTATATTGAGCGCAGCGTTAGTTCAGTCAGGCCACGTAGGCATAGTGCTGCGACCAGCTGACGCGGTCAGCTGTCAAATCGCTCCAATCATTCTCCTATTAGACACGGGACATATATACGTGGCATTACTGCTCGGTAAGTATGCTCAAACCCTCCCTCCCTCCCCATTATAAGCATGAGCACCTTCTGGTTGTCGTCTTCTTTTGTTTCAGAACACTAAGGCTTTCAAATCCTGGCTGGCATGGACCTCACTGCTGAGAGACACTCATCCTCATAACCAAGCTGCAGTATAGGCGTCCCACTGCCACATCTACATGATTACCATGTTCGCTTTTAAAGACATTACTAAGTGTCTTAATTGTCTATGTATTTCCAAGCTGATGGTTAATGTTAAAGCTCTTGTATGTTCAATTAATTTTGGAGCAAGAACCCCCAACCATACCGCCAAAGATAAATTGTGTTTCAATAAACTCAAGTTGCCAAAGTAGTCTTGTCTGAACTAACAGTGTTGAATGATTAATTGTGTTAAAAGCTTTTTGGAGATCCAAGAGTACCAAACCACACATTTCACCTTTCGTCAATCTGCTTCCTTATAAAATCTGTTAAATAAAGAAGTATCAGTCAAATAAGATTTCATAAAACCTGGTTGAAAATCATAAATGAGATTATTCTTGTTAAAATACTGATACATCTGTTTATACACAAACCTTTCTAAAAAATTTGAAGCCACACTAAGAATTTCAAGGATCATATCTGTTTCCTTTCTTGTATAATGGAATGATCTTGACTATCTTCATGTCAGATGGGACTATACCCTTTTCCAAAGAAAGATTCACAATAAACTTAACAGTTGGAGCTATAATATCTGCAGCATCTTCTGACCTAAATTTCTAATGTGTTAAAAGTATTTTTAAAGTAGGCCTATTTTTCATATATTTTTTTATTTTATTTTAAATGGTATAAATATTTCACAGCATTGCAGTTTTTACTGTATTTCCATCAAATAAATGCAACCTGGGTGAGCAGAAGAGATTTCTTTCAAAAAACATTTAAAAACTGTATTCCAAACTTGTGAACTGTAGTGTAAATAAAAGTGAAAGTTAAGTGAACAAATGTTCTGAGAGTTTCAGTTTAAACTCCACAAAATTCAATTGAGGGCAGATGGTTGTCATGAACACACAGTTTACAATATTGCCCATGCTGTCCAAAGGGAGACACGTGTCAAAGTAGATTTAAGCATAACATGTGCTCTGTGCCATCTGCAGCAGAGAGATTGTGTCTGCCCTGGGATGCACGCTTTTTTTTTTTTTTTTTTTTTTTTTCATTTTCTGTTGACCTTTGTGCTACAGGACAGAGTAAGGAAGTGCAACAGTGTTGGAAGACTTCCACTGGCTACATCAGGGGTCAGTGAGTTCGCATAAGGTTGAACTTTGATACGTTAGCAAAAAAGGAGAGGGGGTTTTGAATATGATTGTAATTAAATTTAGCTATCAAGGTCTAAAATGAATACTCAACAAGCAGCAAATGCAAGCTTTGGTGAGTAAATAAAACATGTTGAACTGTAAGAATTATAATCAGACTCTCGCTGATGTAACATGACATAATGATGTCACAAACTGCTTAGTAAAGAAAACAATTTTAACTTAGTATAAAACTCATTCAACTGTTTCAAGTTACTTCATGTAGTGTACAATAAATACTGTATTATACTGCATATCAATAAAAAATGACACTTCATGCCAAAAACATACAGTAATCACACAGGTCACTGATCATATGTATGAAAACACAACCCAAGTGCCCAGACAAAAGATTTCCCCCTTTTCAATAATGCAGGTGTTTTAAATTTTTTAAAGGAAGGATTTACTGATTTAAATTTACTGATTAAACATGCACTATATTTTCCCAGCATAACTCTTTCAAAGATTAAAATATTTGATAACGCCTAATTTGAAGCCTGGATATATAATATATTATAAAAGTATTTTTAATGCATTAATTGTGTTTTCTAATCCACCTTATAATGCATTATGATTTAATGAGTAATTGTGACCACAGTTATGATACATTATGCATTAAAAAACAAAGTGTGTGTAGCAAGGAATCTGCAAATATTATAATGCATTAAATGTTAATGCATTGCAACGTTCATTATGAGTACATTTATAATGCATTTTAAAGGCATTATAAAGTGTTACCATTTTTTTTTTCCTACCCAGTCCTAATCCTGTGAGCATGAGTATCATGTTTTTGCAGGTTTGCTGAAGTTATGCGCAGCATGCATTACTCCGCGAGGCTCTGTCCAGCGCTGCGGTTGGCTCTGGTGCACTGAGGTGAGAAGATGAAGACCTGAGTCACGCTGCGTGGCTCGCCCTGGGTGACGTGCTGTGTATGTGTGATGTGTGTTTGTGTGACCGTGAGCATGACCGCATATTTTTGCATTTGACCCCGTGGGTAATTGGCCGAGCTCCTTTCGCGAGTGAGGGGTTGACGGTCAGGGTAATGGTGCATGAGTGTGTGTGTGTGTACTGGACACTGTGGAGAGCTGCTTGATAGTTTTGATTGCTATTGACAAACAGCCACATATGAAATTACATATCAGCAGTGATTCGAGCCAATGTTTTCTTTTTGATGGGGATACACTTTTATCAGAGATTGTAATACATGCCAATGCAGTAAATATTATGTTTTAGTGTTATGTTTCAATAACGAGAGCATGTCAGATCAAATCTGAGTATTATTATAACAGCTTACTAAGGAAATTTTATTGTAAGTAAATAAATAAAAAAAATAACCAGAGCATGTCAAATCATGAATCCAATCTGAATGTTATTATAACAGCTTATTAAGGATATGTTTAATTAATGTAAAATATAAAAATAAAAAAATAAAAAATAATTTGTTAAAATAAATTATTTGAAAAATATGTATTACATTATTTAGTAAAAAAAAAATTATTAAAACAAATAATAAAATAATATAACATAAATAAAAATAAATAATAAAAAAATAATTAAAGAAATTAATTAAAATTAACCAGAGCATGACAAATCTTAAATCCAATCTGAATATTATAACATCTTATATATATATATATATATATATATATATATATATATATATATATATATATATATAAATAAATAAATAAAAATAGGAGAGCATGCCAAATCTCTTAAATCCAATCTGAATATTATTATAGCATCTTACTGGACATTTTAAATATTTACTGGACATTTATATATGTGTGTATATATATGTGTGTGTTATTAAAATAAATTATTTAAAACACAATTATACATAATTTAATAAAATAATTCAAAATAAACAATACAATTATAAATAATTCAATAAACTAGATTTAAAAATACAATATGCATTATCAGTAAAACTTCCATGAATAACTTAATACTGTAAATGTGTCTGATTTTACACTTTAAGTGACCATTGATTAGCTGTCCTATTATTTGTTTAACTGCATTTGCATGTTCATCCACACACATTGTTTCATGTCTCGTAAGCGTTAAACACTGTTAACAGCACCGTCAGTGAGTTTTAATAAGTGTTAGGTTTCGAGCAGCTACAGCTCTGCACCGCCACAGTTTCATGTGCTAATGAGCAGATACAGGAATCTCTTCAGTCTGTTCCTCTGGATCCTCTCACAGGGCATTTGATGGATATATATTGAGAAAAATTCCTCTCACTTCTGGCAGCCGTTGGTCCTTTTAAGCTGCCGAGGGTCAGTCTGCTGCACCTCTGTCTCTGGGCTGTCACTGTAAATGGAGAAGGGGGTTCGAGCTCCTCTGAAGATGTGTCACTTGGCACAGAGACCCTGTCATCTCACTGTCTTCTGAAGGAGCTCGTACAGCTTAATTACCCACTTAAAAGCGGCTTAAATTAAAGATGAAAACATGCAAATAAAGAGGGACATAATAAAGGGAGCAAGAGAGAAAAAATGATGAATGTGAAAAAGATAATGACAGCTAACATTCTCAAGCAGAGACCCTCGTCATTTTTTTCTACTTTATTGAATATTATTAAATTGTGGTACTTTTATTTGAGTTGAATAAAAATAAAGTATTCAACTTCACTACATTTATTGTACTTTGACAAATGTGCCAACAGAGCAACAGGGCGATCTGGCACTTTTCTGCGCTTCAGCCAATAACAGACAGGTCTGATTTTGAGTGCGAAACCAATCAAAACTTCCAGTTTAGCTAGAGGGGGGGGGTGTTCAAACCACGCTTTGACATTCAATTACTGACGCTTGCGTTTTGAATCAGTATTGCTAACGTTTCAATATTTAATGAATGTAAGTGTATGCTCACTTACATGCTCAGTATGCTCATATTCTGGCAGCTCCTGAAATGGGTCATACCATTGATATTACCAGAGCACTGAGCAGTTGAAGTAAATAGAAAACAGTTTGGAGAAATAACAATTTAAGTGTCTAAATGCATGTACACACCTCAGCTGAGATGTAAAGCTTGCCCTCTTTAACAATACAGTTAAACTAAATGTATGAAACAAACTTTATATGAAGCTGAAATAACCTCAACATTAGCAACAGTGAAATAAGATTCACATAAAAGTGTAGTTCATTACTAGAGCAGCTGTGGGCTCCTGGCACATTTTTGGTAGATGCGAAAAAAGAGCATTTTATTTAACATGTTTACCTGTACCCCACTTTATTTTTTTACTGGCACTTTTCTATTCATACTGTTTTAATCCCTCATTTGTTTGATCGTCTCTCTCACTTACCCTTCTTTGCTTTTGCCTTACTGATGATTTCATCTTTTAATGATCTTAATTGGTCGCTCTTGGCAACAGGGATAGCTAGTACATTTGCTTAGCATAGTGTCAAACACAACAATTTATAAGATTAATATCAATATGTTGTGTTCCAAAATCACTGTATATAGCCTATATATACACATCAGTTGGTTTTAAATAACTTCTGTGGTCCATGTTGCTTCTTAACACAGAGTGAGATATATAAAATATAAAATTCTATGATAAAGGCTATGATGATTAGTGCTGCATCATAGACATTATTCTTTTGAAAATACCCAATATGTCTTGAAGAACACAGATAAACACAGGCATATCCTCACAATCGTGTGCTATTCTCTTCATGTTTGATGTTTTATCAGTCAAAACATCTCTATCTGCATGTTATTTAGCTGTAGCAATATCTGATGTCCATATAAGGGATTTCCTGGAACGTCATATGTTTAATATTTCTATGAATCTCACTTGTGGACTTTCTGTGCGAGGGCGCCCTCTGGCTTCCAGTATGAATGAAACAGAAAAATTACATGAGAGTGTATAAAAATAGAAAAATAACACTAAAGTACTTTGTAACGTAGTAACTTCAGTAGTTTTTCAGCAACTACTTATTTACTCTTACTTGAGTCATAGTATTTTTCAGTTCTTGAAAAATAAAACACACACAATTACACAATTACCCTCATATCGTTTCAAACCTGTATGACTTTTTCTTTTGCGGAATATAAAAGATGATATTTTGAAGAATGTTATTTACCAAAACTGTTTTTGTCTGTAAATATATCTACATAACAATTTAATAAATAAATAAATAAATACATTTTTTTATGTCTATTTGATGCTTTTCGCTTTTCTCTTTTAACACAATAATGACTTTGATGTTCATTATGTGTGATTCATTTAAGATTAATTGGAGGAATTAATTGTCACATCACGTACGTAATTAGATTAACCACTTGATGGCCATATATATATATATATATATATATATATATTAGGGGTGTGACGAGATCTCGCGAGACTAATATGTGACAAGATTTCTCGTCGAGGCGAAAAGTAGTCTCGTGATGTTGCCATGACAGAGTGTTAGGATGATTAGGAAAGAATATGCCACCGCTACGTTTACATTATGCCTCTACTGTCGTTTTGCTTTGTATTTAAATAAAAAACATTTAATTAAGTTGGATAACGGTCGCCGCCGCTCCATATTTACAGAGTTACCCGCGATCGTGAAAGTGAAAGTAAACGCGCGCGCGCATTCAAACGCGATTTCAATACACCGCATTTTGAAAGCGGCTCCCTGATGAATGCAAATATCTCTCAATATGAAAGCTATTTTAGGCTGAGCAGTGTAGTTGTAACCATCTCTTAGCTCTGTATGAGAGAAAAATTCGGTCTTATTTGCACTTTGAATATTGAGAGAGTGTGATTATGGTTGCACTTATTGTAAAGTGTTACCATAAAAAATTAATCACAGTTTTCTCTTAATCTTATTAAGCACAAACAGTAAGGTTTCATTTGTTAACATTAGTTAATGCACTGTGAACTATCATGAACTAACAATGACTATTTTTATTAACTAACAAACAAAGATTAATAAATACTGTAGCAAATATATTGCTCATTGTTAGTTGATGTTGGTTAATACATTAATGTTAATAAATGAGACCTTATTGTAAAGTGTTAACATTTTTATTTATACTGTTTTTATTTCTATGATCAGTTTGTGGAAAGGAGTTTGGAAAGTCAAAAGTTGTAGAAGCTCATAAATCATGTACAGTAAGGTCTGAAGAGACTGAAATCATACAGAAGAGAAGTCAGTCAGTTGAGTTTGTGGCAAAACCTTTTACAGTGCTTGAGTATTGTTGTCTTTTACTGCATATGATAATTCATACTAAGAAAGTAGAACTGAAATGACATTCATTACAAGATGATTAGTTAAAACATTTCAAATACACCTGCAGAATATTTTTGTATTTCGCCATTGAGGATTTCTTAAAAATAGTGTGTAAAAATCTCGTGAACTCAATCTCGAGTCTCGTCTTGTCTCGTGAGATACCTGTCTCGTCACACCCCTAATAATATATATATATATATATATATATATATATATTAATGAAATAAAAGGCCACTTAAGTATTGATAACTATGAATATGTTCCTTAAGACACTTAAGTACACTTTTAAAAGTTGCACTTTGTGATAATATCAAATTGTTACTTTAAAACAGTTTTACTTTAAAGTACATTTTACATATGTTTTAATAATCTTCTGCCATGCTTTAAAGAAGTACACTTATTTTGATGTGTTGACGAACATACTGAAGCACATGTAAAGTACTTGAAATGTATTAAAATTGCAATATCATGTAATAGACTGCTGCAGGGATGACGTCAAAACCTGAAAGAGATTTACCTATGGGTTTTTATAAAGGGTTTTACAAATTATGAGTAAAATAAGGTCTATGGTAAACTTAAGTTGACAATACTTGTACATTTTGTTCTCCGTAACCTGCACACACTCACACCCCAAACAAACTTATCTGGCTACTGATTAGAAACATACATATTTTTTTTTTAAATAAACAAAACATCATCTTTTTTTTTTTTTTTTTTTTTTTTACATTGTAGAGCAAAACTTCCAAGTTTCATCCAAGAAGAGTCTTCACTTTCCAGTCAGTGGCTTTAAGAGAGCGTCTGGGGAGAGAATGCACGTTGATGTAAATGTACTCCATCTGACACCACACCTTGCACTTCATTCAGGTCTTCATTTGGCACCATGCACACTGTGCCTCCAGCGCTCTTTCACCCAGACATCACTTCAAATTTAACCTGTCTTTTCAGCTCAAAGTTTACACTCTATATTCTCACCTCAGCCACCATCTCGAAGTCATCTCTACTCTAACCCGGCTCGCTGTCAACAGGGAGTCTGGCGCATGCATTCTTAATTGATTCTGAAAGACTTTTAGATTACTCCGCAGTTCTATAAACCAAAGAACTCCCCTCGCCTTTTCCATAATTAATAGCAAATTGCTTTCTGTATGTATCTTTTCTTCTCTCTTAATCTATCCACAGGGATTATTGCAGGAGTTAATTACATCCTTACAGATCCCTTCAATGAGAAATCATGGTCGTCACCGACGGTGGGGCCATGACTGAATGCTAAAAAGGGAGCGTTAATGTAGTCGTTTCTGCATAAAGGCCGTCATTGTCAACATGCAACCCAAAATATAGGGCGGATTTCCAGACGGTTGCTTGTCCTCTTAATATAGTACAAAGCAAAAGATTGGGTTTTGAATTTGAGACATATTTCAACATCAATGCAAATACGGCTTCATTGTAATCTTTCCGGAGCATCTGAAACGGGGGCAAACACTTGACATGCAGCTTCTATTGTTATTCTGTTATTATTGTCTTCCTCAGAGCACCTCAAGCGCTGTGATTTATTGAAGGGTGTCAATGCGTCTGCTTGTGCAAAATTCAGTTTGAATTGCATCAGGGTGAAACTATTACAGTGGAAGCCAATCTGTCTGTGCACTAATGAAAATCCTTCAAGAGCTTTTCTGACATGTAGAACAGATACCCTAAAACAGCTGGTCCCGTTGGGAAGGGTTCTTTGATTAGCACAGAACAAAAATATGGCTGTATTTCATACATCGCATTCATGATATTATTGTGTCTTTGTTGGCTGGCAATCATCGAGGTCCATTTGTATTCATCAGAGGAATTGCAATGTTTCATCCGCTATCTGAATAGGATTCCGCCATAAGCCATTAACACCCCCAGTCTCAGATGCCAGCCTCTCCCTTTGAACAAAGACAGAATCAATTTGTTTATCTAATGCAGAATTACCCAGATTCAAAACCCATTTGGGGGGATAGACCATACACAGTGCTCTCTCAAATGTTGCGTTTCAAAAGAAGAGATTTTTACTACAAAGCTTTGAACAATGTGCAATCGGCAAGTCTTACATTTATGAATTAAACTTAATTTGGACATTCAAGCCTGAATTTTTGATTTATAATTATGTGAATCTTAAACTGCATGCTGTAATCTCCATGTCACATTGCAGTGTTTTCATAAATATATTTTCAAAATACTTCAGAAAGCTGAAATACTTTAAACCGTATATGTACGTCGTCAACCAGACAGTTTACTAACACAGAATCAGCTGTGAGCTCGATGTTTGACTTAAGCAACAGCAGAATGGGTGAATAACTATGTATGCCACTTTATTTTTAACTTTGTTCTATAATAATTATTATGTTGATGTTGCTGCAACTGGGAATACATTAGAAACACAAGTTGATTTAAATTAGTAGATCAGAGGGAAGAGAAACCATGAGCTGGCTCTGATTAAAAAATAAAATAAATTACACACTATCTGCAAATAATTTCTTTATTATTAGTGAAATCATTGTATTTCTTATGGAAAGTATCTGGAGAAGTGCATCAAAATATCATTGGGGCGTCTGACAACCTTCAGTGTAGACAGTATTGATTAAAATAAAAGCAATTTAGCCTCGACAAGTTCTGACATGCAGCTCACGTCCTTCTAGACGCTAATGTGAGTACTGTCTACAGTCTTATCATGAATAAAATCAGTGCAATGTAGGAAAGGTTTGTGGAATGATGACAACAATACTCCTGCCTTTATGACAAAAAAAATATTTTTGTGTGAAGGCCCTTTTACATCAAAAGGAAATGAGTAAACCTCAGGCTCAAGAAAATGCATATTTACGCCTGTACAGTAGAGGGCGTAACTCAAACAAACCTTTCGTTCTGGATTAAAGAAGAATAGGATACAAGAGAAGGAAGTTCAACACTCTTATTTCTAAATCTAAAGTAATTTCTGCTTTTTAGTATGGTTGAATTAGGTCATTGAAGGTCAGCAGCAAAGACATTGGTAAATAAAGTGAGATTAAATACATAAAGTATATTTTTGTAATTTAATATAGTTAATTATTACAGGTTTGCCTTAAATTCTGAGATTGCATTTCACTGTTTTCATTCATTTTGAGGAATACTGAATGTTTTCATGCAAGTGAGATATTTAGTCTAGAACTACAATAACCATCATGTTCACACAGTGCACCCAACACCTCTGCAGTTTCTTTCTCTCAACATGGGGACATGAGAGCTGTTACTTTTTTGAAAAAGTAACTTAGATATTTTGTTGTAAATTGAAAATGTAATGCATTACTTTAATAGTTACTTGAAAAAGTAATCTGATTATGTAACTCAAGTTACTTGTAATGCATTACCCTCAACACTGGAACAGACGACAACATTGTCAAAACGATCCCAGTCCACACGGATCTGAAAACGACTAAAAACGCTGCATTCTGCTGTCAGGCCAGTAGTTGGCGATGTCATCATAGACTGAACGAGTAACATGCATGCGTGTGACATCACCATTTTCACAAATTCACTTTTTTGTAGTTTACACGATAACGGTATCGTTTTCAAAAGTTTGCATTTCCAGGCCCCCAAAACGTCACTGTCATGTAAATGAACGGCCAAAACACATAAAAATGTTTCCGTTTTTAGTTGGAAATGGTGTTGTGTAAAAGGCCCTTTAATTAATTATAATAACCCTGACTAAAAGAACACTGGTGCAAATCATAGATAACAGATACACAGAAAGTTACGTTGTAATCTCTAGATTCTGAGATGAAACTCACCTGTATATGAGGATGTCATCGGTGGAGCTGTTGTACTGGATCTGGTACATGCGGACTCCAGGGATGTGGCTTTGTGGAGGCCAGCGGATCATCACTGAGCTTGAGGTTATTTCTGAGACGCTGACCCGCTGATCAGCTCGAGACTGGCCTCCGCTACCACTACTGTTGGACTTTATGGAAGTCGGCATGTCCGAGGGTCCCGGCTCAGGCTCCAGTTTGGGGTCGTAATGCGGCGAAGGGTTCACGACTAATTCCACAGGAGCCGTAGCTTCACCGGCCGCATTGGATGCTATGCAGGTGAACACGCCGGAGTCTTTCACAGTGGCCGTCAAGATATCCAGGGAGCCGTTATCGTAACATATGGTGCGCGAGGTGTTGCCGATCAGCTTCCCGTCTGGACTGACCCAGTGGACGGTCGGCTCGGGGTCTCCGACGGAGCGGCATCGCAGACTAACCTCTTGACCCTCCATCACGAACATCTTGGACGTGTGCCGAGTGATCATGGGCGGCTCGCACACAAACTCCTCCTCGCGGATCGTCCAGAAGTATTTGCCTGCAAGCTCTCGCGGGGACGCGCACGTCTCCAGATCGTCCTCCCGCGTGAGGCGCCGTAGCCAAACCAGCTCGCAATTGCAATGCAACGGATTCCCACCGAAACTGAGCACCAGCGCGGTCAGCGGCGAGCCTTTCAGTTTCGCGTACACGGGAATGCGTAGGAACAGAGGATCCGGGGGGATCTTCTTCAGCTTGTTGGACGTCATGTCCAGTCTGGCCAGTTTGTGAAGATTCGAAAATATCCCTTCGGGCACGAACTCGACGAGATTGTGGTCCAAACTAAGGGTGTTGACGCTGGCCAGCATAGCTATAGTGTCCCATGGCAAATCCACCAGATTGTTATAAGAAAGATCGAGATCTTCGAGAGTTTCTAGGAAATCTTGAAAGGCTCCATCTGAGATGCTGTGAAGCTGGTTATTTGCAAGTATAAGGTGGCGCAGATTCACCAACCCCTGCAAATGGGTGTCGTCCAGCACCGTCAGCCGGTTTGCGTCCAGATGCAGAGCGTGCAGATCCTGCAGGTCTGCGAAGGCGTACGGCTGGATCTGGCTGATGGTGTTTCGGGAGAGCGTGAGGTGTATGAGGCTGCTCATGTTAGCAAAATCTCTGTGGCGCAGGGTGGTGATGAAGTTGTCCATCAGTCGCAGCTCGGCGGTCTGCCGGTCGATATTAGGCGGTACGAAAAGCAGGCCGGTTTTGGCACACAGCACTGTGTATGAGGGCAGCAAATTCTGGCAGGTGCAGCGTTTGGGGCACAGCATGGCATAGGATGGCATGGAGAACAGAGCCAGGCACAGCAGCAGCAGTCGCTCCATGGGTGCACTCCTGCAGGAATCAGAGCACAGAGAAAAACGGTTTAGCTCTCATGCTGAGTCTCTTCCCTCTGTCTGGGAATCTTTCTTAACGCTCTATAACTTTCCCAAACACACACACACACAAACTCTCACATGCACGTTTAAGGGAAGGTTTGTATTAAACATGCAAAGATTGTTGGACACAAAAGCTAAAACTGAGCAGACATTGCAGCTGCTTGTGAGGTTATACTGTTTGATACCTACTTGCATGTATCAAAAAATTAGCAAACGCCCAACTGGACTTGTATTCGCTCCTTATGCACATTTCCCTAATTAAATTAGCACATTAACATTTTTATAACAACATGATGTATGCTTTTTCTACAACTGCAGTTGAAAACTGACTTATTATGCATGAAACCATTCTTCTAGCTGTATTGTTTAAAGGGACAGTACACCCAAAAAATACATTTCTGTCATCAGGTGGATGCATGTTTCAACAGACTAAATCCAGAAGAACTGTGGCCGTGTCTCCAAGACACTTGAAGAAACAGACCTGCAAAGCTACCTGAAAAATGATGCCCAAGTGTACCTGGACAAAAAGCCAAAAGCTGTTTTAAACGCAAAGGGTGGTCAGACCAAATATTGATTTGATTTGGCTAATAGAAGTTAATTGATACATAAAATCTATTTATGTCATTATTTTTGAAAGCATCCTCACTTCACAGCACTTAAAGGTGCTAAAGAGGATGTTTTGTTTTATACATTTTTGCAATATTACTTGAAACTGTCTTTACTAACTGATAAAAGACTATTTATTAGGTGCACTGAAAGGAATAATATTAATATACATCATCTGTGCACGAGGTAGTGCCTTAAAAACATCAGCCAATCGTTTACGCGATCATCGCGTAAACGATTGGCCCTCTGGCTTGTCAATCACTGCCGTGACGTTCCTTGTGAGAGACGTGCGCGGCTGCGCGCTCCAGTAACTTTACACACTCCACAGGCGCCGCATGCAATGTTTTTGTCCGGAGACAGGAGTAACAACTGCAGATTATGAGTTACCTGCGGTGAGTCCGACATAATGAATCCACTAACATGACACAGCGAATGCCGGTGGTAAACACTCGTGTTCCAATACTCGTGCACAAGTTTTGGGAGGCGTTCCCTCGAAAGGAGGGGGGTTGTTCTTACGCATGCGCTCATTTCAAAAACTCAATAACAGTCTTTGGTTTCTCAGTCGACGAAAAGATCCTCTTTAGCACCTTTAAAGTGCCTAAATCTTCTCACAGTACTGTATCTTTGCAGGTTGGTTTCTTCAAGCATCTTGGAGACACGGCCACAGTTCTTCTGGATTTAGTTTGTCTCAGTTTCATCTGTTCATCTGTCATTCGATGATGGTGAGATCAGATCATACCGGCTATTGTCAGACTCCTTGTGCATTCAAAAATCTCACCGGATTATTAAAATTAATAGCAAAATATATGTTTAGAAATGTGAACTGATATTTCCTACTGACACACTACAGCAAAAGATATAAATAACTGGCTTAAAACCATTTTTGGTGGAAATACTGACATGCCTAAGACTTTTGCACAGTAGTGCAAAACAGGAACAGGCTTTCATGCTCATGTCTTTGGAAACCTGTATGACTCTCTTTTTTTTCCCCCACTGAACAGAAAAAGAGTTCAAAGTAAAATGTCCCACCAAGTGCTTCTCTTTTCCATACAATAGAAGTGAATGGCTGTCAAGCAAGATTCTCAGGGAATCACATCAAATTAAATTCGTCACATAAAGCTCTAAGACTTTGAATATATAGTGCGCAAATCCCTTCAACAACTTTTGACACTTTTTTTCCTCCATTAATGAGTTTGATCCACTTGCATTCCATGGGGAAAAAAGTAGCTCAGGCCCTACAAGTCATATAGTTTTAAAATATCTTGAGGGTAAGTAAATGATGATAAAATATATTTTTTTTTAGGTGAAGTCCATCTTTTATCAAGTGTTACCTGCATGTTTTAAAGATTATGTTTCTAGTGCTGGCACAGTCGCTGCGAGACTGAGAAACTGCTTATTTAATTTCGTAAAGCTGATGTTGAACACAAGATTACTAGATATTATCGCGCAGTCTGGATGTGTTAATGCAGGCATCTATTCTCGTGTTATATAAAACTGCTGTCTCTGCCTTCAGTAACATATGCAGGATCTGCAGTGGGAGAGAGAGAGATAGATGAAGAGGAGGGGCTGCTATAATTTCACACAAAACCAATGAGAAAGAACACGAAAAGGAGAGAAAGAGTTGGAGGACATCACCCTCGGAGACGGCTGGTTTTAATAGCCCTCGCTGTGCGAAAGTCAGGATATTTGACACCCGCCTCTGCCCCCCTGGAAATTCATATGTGGTTACAGCGAGGCGATAAAAAAAGGCTGTGAGAATATGAATTATTATTCTATGCCATTGCTTTTGCACGAATGCTAATATCTGATTTGTGGCTCTTTGTTTATTGCATGTGCATACCATTCCATTTTAATAACTTTTATGTAAAAGCACATAAATGCAATTATTTTTCACTGCTCGCAAAGCCGTCATGAATATCAAGAGGTTCAGGCCTGCGGTTTATCTGCCAAGGGATCTCTGACTATAACAACCATCTTCAGGAGCACTTTACCTCTCTCAACCAGTAGGAGGGAACATTGAGCTTCAGTCCGGGTAAAGTGTGACACAGGAGTGCTTGAGTGCGAGATGGTGTAGTGGCAGTGTGATGCATTCAGGCGAGCTTAAGCTCCCTCTCTCCATTACACACAGAAAACAGAGTCACGGAAACCCTCAAGAGAGAGCCATTATCCAGACAACTAACTAAGAACAGCACTAAAGCAGTCTCTCACTTTAGTTTGCACCGGCTTTTTAGAGCCATATGCATTTGCCCTCGCGGATATAGACATGCACCTCACGTATAAATGGAAAGGCATGACAGACTTACAAATATTGCACCGTGGCTGAGACCAGTGATATTTTTATTTCCCAGTCTCAGTCAGTGAGTCAAACACAGCACGGGCAGGATTACAGGAAAAATGGAGGATGATTACACGCAGCCGCCTCCTTAGGACGCCCCATGCTCGCGTTTAATTCCAGAAACACGCTGACAACGTGATACTGTGTTGTGTTGTGTCATTATGACAATGCAAGAAAAAATGGATTTATTCTGCATGGGATGAATGGATATCAATTGAATTCGGTGCAATGCATGAATGAATTTCAGTGCAAGTGGACAAAAATGTGGTTAAAAACACCTCAAAGCGGTTCTAATTAGGCAAAGAGGAAATGTCAACATGGTCAACATTTTGCCCTGGCATCTCTCTCTCTCTCTCTCTCTCTCTCTCTCTGCATATCGACAGGATTCATTAATATTTCAGAGAGGACACAGGCTGCTCTGGGTATTTGACACAGTGTGTAAAAATTAACCGTACTGCACTGCTGCCTTTCTGCGGCAAATGAAGGGCAAGCACACATAATGCATTATCATCCGTATGAATACTTTATAAAGACTTTGGAGTATAATTATACAAGGGATTTGTCTTGGTGTGCAGTACAGACATAAAACATGGTAACATACGACAAGACAAAAGGATCGGAAGGCAGAAAAAATGCACATCCGGGTGATGAAAGCTTAAGTCATAAATAATCATTAAAATGACATTTTTGTGACTATCAAGGCCAAATGACTATACAGCAAAGGTGGTTTATACAGACATAAATTTGTTGGTTAGAAAAATGTGATGTGCATTAAAAATGGAAAGATGCAAGATATTCCCCCGGTTTCACAGACAAGGCTTAAGCTAGTCCTAGACTAAAATGCATGTTTGAGCTGTAACTTAAAATAACTTGCACTGACAAATCTTACAATGTGTCAGTTCCATTGTTTTGTCTCAAGATGCACACCAGTAATGTGTTCCCTTTCAGTCGGTCACGTTCGACGTACGTCAGTAGTGACCGACGAATTGGGATATCGCTTAGAGAGCCCTATCATCTTCGTGTAAACTAAAACAAGCCAATGGAATTGGCGTGCGATATTTGCATAATGCGCACCGCCCCCGACAGGTGTATATAAATAGGAAGCAGATGCAATCGCACTCTGTCTTTCGCTTCGGAGCCATTCACTGGTGTCCTGTTTTAGAAGACTCCTTTCTTCGTTTGTTTTATTCTAAAACATTGCCTCAGAAGAGGATTTACAGCGAGCTTTCAGTGCTGGTGAAAGGGCACGTTCAGCGAGGTCGCGAGTCTCCGAGGAGCTGAGCTATAAGCTCGAAAACTGCTGTTTTCACAGCAACACAAAGAGTGTGTGCGTGTGTAGCGATTTGGGCCGGTTCCTCGGTGTGTCAGGGAGTGGTGTACCTGACACATCGCGTCGCTCCCTGGGTGCTTCAGCACGAGTGAGTTGACTTCCCCTTCTAAAAGAGCTTTACAGACGAACCCTGACAGTATGTCATTTCGTCTGTGCGTTAATGGGTGCGGTCGTTCCCTGGTCCCTGCTGATGGGCACAATCGTTGCATCTTGTGTTTGGGCATTCTGCACGCTGAAGCAGCTTTTGTGGATGGTTCATGTTCCCATTGCGGGAACATGACTATCGCGATGCTGAGGTCGAGACTCTCCTTCCTGAAGTCTCAGGAAGCGGGGGTCCCCTCTCCTATGCCGCGTACGACCGTTTTTTCCGGCCCTGGGAACCGGAATGACGGTACGGCGCTGTATAGGAAGGGTGACCGGAGGATTACGGTCAGGGCTTCCCCGCCGAGCGGAAACGCTCCTCGGGCCCCTGCCGCCTCATCAGCACCGCAACCCATCGTGCCACCGTTGGTTTCCGCTGGGCCCTCTACGGACTGTCCAGCCGTTACCTTTGGTGTGCTGGCGGCGGATCGGATGTCGATCGCTGCATCGGAAGGTGAGCCTGAGTCCTCGGGGGAGGATTCGGACGCGCTGCCGCCCGGGACGGTAGCGTTGCCCGAGTCGGATCCCGAGCTCACGGCTGTGCTCTCCCGGGCCGCCTTGTGCGTCGGGCTTGAGTGGAACCCTCCACCCTGTCCCGGCCCATCTCGGTTGGACGATTGGTACTTGGCGGGGGGTCGCGCTGGTCAAATCCAGCGTCCCGCCCCAATGCCTTTCTTCCCGGAAGTACACGATGAGGTGACCAGGTCTTGGCAAGCTCCGCATGGGGCTCATACAGGGCCTGGTCCCTCGTCCGCCTTCACCTCCCTGGACTGCGGGCTAGCCAGGGGGTACGCGAAGATCCCGCCAGTCGAGCGGTCTGTTGCGACGCAGTTGTGTCCAACGGCCGCTGGCTGGCGCGGTGAGCCGCGTCTCCCGTCCCAGGCCTGTGAATTCTCAGCCGGTCTGACTGAGAAAGCTTACAGTGCCTGTGGGCAGGCTGCCTCTGCCCTGCACGCGATGGCCCTTTTGCAGGTCTATCAGGCAAAAGCGCTGTCGCAGATGCCCCAGGAAGGTCCTGACCAACAGCTGCTTGGGGAGCTGCGCGCTGCCACTGACCTTGCCCTCCGGGCAACGAAGGTGACAGCGCGTTCTGTTGGCCAGGCGATGTCTACTCTGGTAGCCCAGCAACGCCACCTCTGGCTGACCTTGGCAGACATGAGGGAGACCGACAAACATCGGTTCCTGGATTCCCCCGTGTCTCCGGTCGGCCTTTTCGGCGACGCGGTGGAGAGCTGTGCCCAACAGTCCTCCGCTGCACAGAAGCAGGCTGAGGCTATCAGACATGTCATGCCACGGCGGTCCGCTGCTGCCTCCACCCAGCCGCCCGTGGCTCAGCCTCAGCCCGCTCGTCGCCGAGGGCGCCCGCCTGCGTCTTCCTCCGCCCCTGCTAAGTTGGCAAAGCAGCAGCCTACACCAGCCAAACAGCAGGGTGCCGGGCGCGGACGTGGTGCCCAGTCCGTCTCTGCCAGCCAGGTGGCAAGCGGTCGGGGAAAACTCGGCCCTGAGACGGGCGACCTGGAGCGGAAGGTTCCTGCCCTTTGGGAGAGTATTCCATCTGCTCTCCCACCCCCGGAGGAGGGCCGGGGGGGATTTTGTGGCGGCTGTCTATCTACCGCCGCTGGCTCTCCGGAGTCCAGCGGTACCCACTTTGCCACAAAAAGAGCAGTTTCCTCAAACTCCAGGTCACAACAAGGGGTGTCTGCCAGTGTGCCAGGCTCCGCCTCGCTGCTGTCAGCTCCCTCCCCATTCGCCAGCAGGTGGCAGTGTGATGGTGCAGACCGCGTCCCGTGTGCCGTCTCCCATGCACACTGCTGCCTCGCAGAGTCCGACCCCACTCCGGGCCGCCCTCAAGCCGTCCGAGTCGGGTCCCTCTCTGCCTTGCTGCCCCACCCCCGGTGCGTCTGTGGTGCCTTTGGTCCCGCTGGCTCAGTGTCTGGAAGCGTGGATAGCGCTCCCCAGCCTGTCCAGTTGGCTCATTCGTACTATCAGACTCGGCTATGCGATTCAGTTCGCCCGGCGTCCCCCGGTCTTCAGGGCTGTCCACTTCACTCAGGTGTCGTTGGACAGTGCTCCTGTTCTCCGGGTGGAGATTGCTGTCCTCCTGGCGAAGGGTACAATCAAGCCGGTCCCTCCAGCCGATATGAAGTCGGGGTTTTACAGCCCCTACTTCATTGTACCGTAAAAGGGCGGTGGGCTACGGCCAATCCTGGACCGTCCCCAGGATTGGTTTGCAGCAATAGACCTGAAGGACGCATACTTTCATGTCTCGATTCTGCCTCGACACAGACCCTTCCTAGGTCGGTCTGCGTTCGAGGGTCGGGTATGTCAGTACAAAGTCCTACCCGACATGGTTGTAGCTCCCAACCGGTTGGGTCTTCAGGTCAACTGGGACAAGAGCAAACTCGCCCCCGGGTAGAGGATCTCTTGTTTCGGTCTCGAGCTAGACTCGGTCGCACGGACTGCGCGTCTCACCGAGGTGCGCGTCCAGTCGGTGTTGAACTGCCTGAGCTCGCTCAAGTGCAGGACAGCGGCTCCACTGAAAGATTTTCAGAGGCTCCTGGGGCATATGGCATCTGTAGCCGCGGTAACGCCGCTCGGATTGCTTCATATGAGACCGCTTCAACACTGGCTCCGCGGCCGGGTCCCGAGATGGGCGTGGCAGTGCGGCACGCTCCGTGTCCCCGTGACACCGAGCTGCCGTCGCACCCTTGTCCGGTGGTTGGACCCTTCGTTCCTGTGGGCCGGAGTACCCCTCGAACAAGTGTCCAGGCACGCTGTGGTCTCCACAGATGTCTCTGCCACGGGATGGGGGGCCACGTACAACGGGCATGCAGTGACAGGTCTTTGGACGGGGCCTCAGCTGCATTGGCATACCAATTGCCTCGAGTTGCTAGCGGTTCGTCTTGCGCTGGCCCGCTTCAAGGAGCTGTTGTCAGGCAAGCACGTTCTAGTCCGCTCACTAAGCACTGCGGCTGTTGCGTACACCTACCGTCAAGGTGGTCTACGCTTCCGTCGCATGTTGCAACTCGCCCGCCATCTCTTGTTGTGGAGTCAGAAGGATCTGAGGTCCCTTCGGGCCACTCGTGTCTCAGGTGTGCTCAACCGTGCAGCCGACGAGCTGTCACGGCAGCATCTACTTGCGGGCGAGTGGCGGCTCCACCCCCAGGCGGTCCAGCTGATTTGGCAGCGTTTCGGCGAGGCCCAGGTAGTCCTGCTTGCCTCCCCGGAAACTGCCCTCCGCCAGTGGTTTTATTCCCTGACCGGCGGCACGCTCGGCACGGATGCCCTGGCACACAGCTGGCCCCCGGGTCTGCGCAAACATGCGTTTCCCCCAGTGAGCCTTCTCGCAGCAACTCATGTGCAAGGTCAGGGAGGACGGGGAGCAGGTTCTGTTAGTGGCTCCGTACTGGCCCACTCGGACCTGATTCTCAGACCTCATTCTCCTCGTGACAGCACCTCCCTGGCCGATTCCTCTGAGGAAGGACCCCCTGACTCAGAGACGGGGCACCCTGTGGCACCCGCGTCCCGATCTGTGGAACCTCCACGTGTGGTCCCTGGACGGGATGCGGAGGTTCTGAGTGATCTCCCGCAAGCGGTCGTAGACACCATCACTTCCGCTAGAGCTCCTTCCACTAGGAATCTCTACGCGCTGAAGTGGAACCTGTTCGTCGAATGGTGCGCCTCTCGCCGAGAGGACCCCCGATCATGTTCGGTCGGATCCGTGCTTTCCTTTCTGCAAGATGGGTTGGAGCGAAGGCTGTCTCCCTCCACCCTCAAGGTGTATGTTGCCGCCATTGCCGCACATCACCATGCAGTTGAGGGTAAGTCCCTGGGGAAACACGATCTGATCGTCAGATTCCTGAGGGGGGCCAGGAGACTGAATCCTCCTCGCCCTTCCTCCGTACCCTCTTGGGATTTGACCCTGGTTCTCACAGCTCTCCGGGGTCATCCCTTCGAACCTTTGCAATCAGTCGACCTGAAACTAATGTCTCTTAAGACAGTTCTTCTGGTTGCATTGGCTTCCCTGAAGAGGGTAGGGGATCTGCATGCATTTTCGGTCGACGAAACGTGCCTAGAATTCGGGCCCGGTGCTTCTCACGTCATCCTGAGACCCCGGCCTGGATACGTGCCCAAGGTTCCTACCACTCCCTTCAGAGATCAGGTAGTGAACCTGCAAGCGCTGCCCTCGGAGGAGGCAGACCCAGCCCTAGCTTTGCTCTGTCCCGTCCGCGCTCTGCGCGTTTACGTGGACAGAACGCGAAGCTTCAGGACCTCAGATCAGCTCTTCATCTGTTACGGAGGCCAGCAGAAGGGAAAGGCTGTCTCCAAGCAGAGGATGGCCCACTGGATAGTGGATGCCATCGCCTTGGCGTACGAATCCCAGGGCGTGCCTTGCCCGCTCGGGTTGAGAGCCCACTCCACCAGAGGGGTAGCCTCTTCCTGGGCGTTGGCTCATGGCGCCTCGCTGACAGATATCTGTAGAGCTGCGGGCTGGGCGACACCAAACACGTTCGCTAGGTTTTATAGCCTACGTGTAGAGCCGGTATCCTCACGTGTACTCGCATCCACTAGTCGGTAGACGTGTTGTACCCACTCTAAGTGTCGGCTTGCAATGCCATTCCCGCCACTGGCCGGATACGTGCATACTTTCACTCCAGTCGCGTTCCCCGCTTGGCGAACCCTGTCGAGTTCCTCCGCCTCCCCCTTCGGCTCGGACATTGCGGAGTGTCTGATGCCAGGCCTACATCCGTCGCTGACGCTGTCTGTTGGCTGGGGCCCATATGTCGTGACCCCTCTACGTGAGCGGTCCCATATGTGTATTCTCCACGGTTTAAAACTCCCTACGGGCCGAGTCCGTGTCTTTCCCTTAGCAGAGCCAGCTCTGCTGTCACCTGTCAGATGAGTCTCCCCCTAACCAGGTGGAGCCATCCCAGGGACTCCATATGCGTACTGCCCCCCCGGGCCAGTCCATGTGTGTATTCCCACGTAAACTCCTCCCCCATTGGGTAGGTAGTGGTTTCCGCAGCGTCCCTTACGGGTTCGCTTCCCCAGTGTGTCTAGTTTACTTAGTGGGTAGTGGTTAGACAGCAGTAGACTCTCTCGGTGTAAGCTCGCCCCCTTCACCGCCAGCCGGTGCTATGGGCGGCTGAGCTTGTGCTGGGCACTGGAAGGGGTTTCGTAACTGTGGCGCTTTAGTTGGGATCCCAATTCGTCGGTCACTACTGACGTACGTCTCCGTTCCCTCCTTCAGGGAACGAGGGTTACATACGTAACCGAGACGTTTTTCAAGTAAATGTTTATAAAAGCTATTTAAATGCCTTAATTGAACTAAGGCCTAATCCTGGTTTAGGCTAAGCCCTGTCTGTGAAACCGGGCCATTATTCAATATTTATTGTGGTCATCAAATAGTCATTGATCAGCTTGGGTGTTATAAAGGTTATACCTTTATTTAAAAGGTTATAGTATAAAAAAAACATCCAAAATACGTATTTATTTTGTAATAAAAGATACACTTTCTATACACACCAAACAGTTTTATTCCTATTTATATTCTGGAGACTTTGACATTTGAGGGATTTGTTCATATATAATGTGCCTGATTTATATATCATACACTCTAAAAAATGCTGGGTTTGAAAACAAACCAAGTTGGATTGAAAATGGACAAACCCAAAGGTTGGGTTGCTTTAACTCAGCAGTTGGGTTGTTTTAACCCAGTGAATAGGTTGCTTTAACCCAGCGATTGGGTTGCTTTAACCCAGTGGTTGGGTTGATTTAACCCAGCGATTAGGTTGCTTTAACCTAGTGGTTGGGTTGCTTTAACCCAGTGGTTGGGTTGATTTAACCTAGCGATTAGGTTGCTTTAACCTAGTGGTTGGGTTGCTTTAACCCAGTGGTTGGGTTGTTTTAACCCAGTGAATAGGTTGCTTTAACCCAGCAATTGGGTTGCTTTAACCCAGTGGTTGGGTTGTTTTAACCCAGTGAATAGGTTGCTTTAACCCAGCGATTGGGTTGCTTTAACCCAGTGGTTGGGTTGATTTAACCCAGCGATTAGGTTGCTTTAACCTAGTGGTTGGGTTGCTTTAACCCAGTGAATAGGTTGCTTTAAGTCAGCGATTGGGTTGCTTTAACCCAGTGGTTGGGTTGCTTTAACCCAGCGAATAGGTTGTTTTAACCCAGCGATTGGGTTGCTTTAACCCAGTGGTTGGGTTGTTTTAACCCAGCGGTTGGGTTGCTTTAACCCAGCGAATAGGTTGCTTTAACCCAGCGACTGGGTTGCTTTAACCCAGTGGTTGGGTTGTTTTAACCCAGCGAATAGGTTGCTTTAACCCAGCGACTGGGTTGCTTTAACCCAGTGGTTGGGTTGTTTTAACCCAGCAAATAGGTTGCTTTAACCCAGCGAATAGGTTGTTTTAACCCAGTGGTTGGGTTGTTTTAACCCAGTGTTTGGGTTGTTTTAACCCAGCGAATAGGTTGCTTTAACCCAGCGATTGGGTTGCTTTAACCCAGTGGTTGGGTTGTTTTAACCCAGCGATTGGGTTGCTTTAACCCAGTGGTTGGGTTGTTTTAACCCAGCAAATGAGTTGCTTTAATGCAGCGAATGAGTTGCTTTAACCCAGTGGTTGGATTGTTTTAACCCAGTGATAGGGTTAAATGTTTGCCCAACCTGCTGGGTAGTTTTATTTAATTCAACTATTGTTTAAAAATTACTGTATTGCTTTCTTAAAATGAACCCAAAGTATATTGGCAATTGACATTTATTAATATGTTTAATAAATGAAAATGTATTAATAAGTTTAATAAATAATAATTAATCAATAAACATTTATTAAATTGCTTAATAAATGTTCACCTTTTGATTATTATTGTTGCCTCTAGTAATTTTGTGTCTGATTTTTAATTTCCAACATATTTTGGGTTCATTTTAAGCCAGACATATAGTCATTTTTAAACAATAGTTGAGTTAAATAAAACTGTCCAGCATGTTGGCCAGACATTTAACCCAAACCCTGGGTTTGTCCATTTTCAACCCAACTTGGGTTGTTTTTAACCCAGAGTATATATCTATAATATGTCAACAAAGTTCAACAGGAATTTTAAATCTTGCTTTATCTAATGTTCAGATTTCTGTTCTGGAAATATATGCAAATTAGTTCCTTTTTAATCACATAATGCCTCATTTGCATATTTAAACTTGTAATGCAAAATTTAAAATGTTAATGTACTGTGATTAATTAACTGTGGAAGTATGATGATATCTATTAGTTAAAATGGTCACCCTATTAACCTGTGGTGGCTTGCCTGAAAAAAGGGGGACAGCAAGATATTCAAACATCATCTATTTCTGTTTACAATTAGATTTACTGTAAAATGCTATTCCAATCATCACATGAGAGGCCATTCATTTGCAGCGGTGCAAGAAATCAACAAATTTGTCCTTCTTTGGTTTCCTGTCACAATGGTTCAGCATATTTCAGCATTTTGTTCTTTCCATCAGGGATTTATTATCATTGAGAAACAGCTGCAAGGTAGGATAGACACAGTTCCAGTCTCTCATGCCCTTATTTAAAGAATTCATTTCACAAGGTCAAAAATGACTGGTATTGCTATCCATGTAGGGTCCCCATAACATATAGTTTACCAGGACCACACACACACACTTACACTTCATTATATAGTAGATGCTTTCCTCGAAAAACTAAATGATCTGAGCAGTGCTATCCACATCAGCTGTATAACTTCATGTGCATTTTATTTCTCCAGAGGATACAGTGCAACACAACAGCAATAACATTTTCATCCGAGAGGTCGTCTTGCTCAGTGTGTGTGTGTGTGTGTACAGCCCTCTAATGTAATGCAGATTACACAGAGGTCTCTAACCTGCCCAAAAAAGATGCATGATGATTGTGTCTGTGTACTGCTGTTACTCCCTCAGTCCCTCTCGCAATCTCTCCCCCCTGCTCTGCCTTTCTTTGCTCATTTACGGCAGAGTAAACAGCAGAAGTAGGCTGTGATATTTAAACAAAGACAGACCTCTTCACTTCTCCACCCTAGCTGACTTCGTGTCCCGCAGAGGACTGGCTGTTTTCACTTGACTATCAAAGGATGATTGTCAGACTTCACTGTACTAGAATGCTTGTTACCCAATGCAACGTTGACTGTACAACTGACTATTCCCTCCTCGTGCATCTGATTGACTTTGTCAGCTTTGTTCTCTAGTAGCTTGTAATGGCCAGCCATCCATGATTTTAATGCACACAGGTGGGAGGTTTGGAAACGGCCGAGGCTGCTGTACTTTGACCATTTGTGTGTTGAATAATTGGGGTTTTAAAAGAGAACGGGTCGAGTAAACGCTCGCCAGGCAATTAGCCTTTGCAGTGCATTAAACACAGGGCATCAACACCTGCATGCATTAAACCTCACAGCCTGCACATTAAAGCTCAAAGGTGAATATTTCACCGCTGTTATAGCCCAGATGTTTGTCACTCGCTGAAATGAACTGTTAATCGATAAAATGCCTCCTACCGTTAGCAAACATCCATAAACTTCAGTGTCCTTGTTTCTTGATTTGCAACATGTTTTATGAACTGAGTATGTGTTGGTCTGACTTAATATGTGGTCTGACTGACACCATTGTACTGTATGTATGTATTAGTATACAATAATAATAAAGAAATAAAAAATGTAATATATAATAGTACAGTAACCTTAATTTAAATAGTGAGCCTAGTTTATAGTCTCATGGGGTTTTGTGGGGATATGAAATAAAGCTATAAAATCTGCAATGATTTATTTCTCCTGTAGTTGAATTTACATGACAGATTTCCCATTTCACAGCATCTTTATACCTTTGCTGAATATTCTCTTGCAATGGAGATCCATAATGTTTATGAGATATCTAATAGTCTATAAAGTCACCCTTTCTCTGTGAAAGACACACACCATCACACCTCAAAAACATCCGTAACTCAACGCGGCCCTTTATAGCAGCGCTGTGAGAAACTGAACTGAGAATCTCTTTCAGTTGTTGAATCTTCATTATGAAAGCAAACAGAAAATCAATCGAAATTGAATTTATGGAAGTAGAAATTCCTACAACTGCTGTAAATGTATGAATTCAGTATGTATTAAGCATGAGCATGTTTTCATACACAGCACGTATACATTAACACATACTCAACATATACATTTATATACATTAACACAACAGTATATATGCAATTTGTGAAAAAAACAGAGGAGGGGATGTTTTGATTTTTATTTTTTTTTTAAATTTGTTAAAAAACACAGTGGAGCTATGTACTATTTTTGGCAGCCGTTACAGAAACATTTTTACAAAAAATCTTCTGATTTAACCTTGAGATTTGAAGTATTAGATAGCTTAGATATTTGCAACACTATCTACAATGACACTAATAATTCTTAATTTCTGATAGAAATGCAAAATCAATCGGTAGTTATTAATAGAATAACGAGACACAAATCTTTACTTTCAATCGCGTTTGGTCCCATTTATTTTCGATCACAGTGCACACATACAAACTTTTAGTCCAAAAGTGCGCACATTTGTAGAAATACACGTTTACCTCAGATTTCATTAGATAGAATATAAGCCGGGCCATACGCAGGGTTTCATATTACTGAGGTAGGAAAATGTAGTTTGGTGGGGGGGTGCGAGAAAATTTAGATTTCCCTGGTGTACATATGTGCATTTTTAAGCATTTTTAATTGGATAACAAAAGCTTTAAATCCATGTCAACAAATACATGCATGCACAGTTTTGAGGCAGCTTTAATCGCATGTGTGGTAACTTCATGACTTCACTTACAACAAAACAACAACGGTCATTGCTCGTAGTTTCTTTTTCGCTTTATTTAAGCTATAATGAAGTAATTATGCAGCGCGCGCTGGCGCATTTGCACATGCAATTCTTGGGTGCGCGCCACGAGCACAGTATAACGGCTGATTGGACAGTCGTGTTATTTTTCTGAGTTTTACCGACATAGCCTGACAAAATCTCATCTAACCGCAGTTCACTGTTATTCAACTGAAGCTCCCTTGTCGTCACCTGTAGCCTACCTTTTCCGCGCTCTTTTGACTTGCGCCTGGTGCTGAGGCGAAGTCGGAATGCACGTCTGAGAAGTGTCCCATTTGTTGTGGTCATAAAGAGACAGTTCTATATAAACGCAGCATTTTACTTGGCGATGTTTTAAAAAAATATTTTTTTTTTTTGGTATTTTATATGTTCTGTTGGTGGTTTGTGGAGTAGCATGAGACATGATTCGGTAAGTTGTACTGTATCTTTCAACATACCTTCTGATGTTCATACATGTTTCATGCTATAACTTGTAATAAAGTGGAGAAAAACACTTGTGCTCTTAAACTGAGGCATTACAGCAATCTGTCACGTCACATTTAAGAGCTTCAAATTGCCATTTATTGTTCAAATTTAATGATAAAATGGACAGAATTTGAAAGCTGAGACTTTGCTTCTTATCAGAAGTAACAAAGCACAAAGATATTTTCCATTATTGAATGGGAGGTGCAACAAATGTTTGGTGTAGGGAAAAAACACAGACCTGGCGACCCTGGCTTGAACTATGGGTGATTCAATGGGTCAAATTGAGCCTTAAAGGTGCCCTAGAATTAAAAATTGAATTTATATTGGCATAGTTAAATAACAAGAGTTCAGTACATGGAAATGACATACAGTGAGTCTCAAACACCATTGTTTTCTCCTTCTTATATAAATCTCATTTGTTTAAAAGACCTCCAAGAAACAGGCGAATCTCAACATAACACCGACTGTTAAGTAACAGTCGGGGTGTACGCCCCAATATTTGCATATGCCAGCTCATGTTCAAAGCATTGGAGAAGGGCAGGACGTCTGGATCTGTGCACAGCTGAATCAACAGACTAGGTAAGCAAGCAAGAACAACAGCGAAAAATGGCAGATGGAGCAATAATAGCTGACATGATCCATGATATCATGATATTTTTAGTGATATTTGTAAATTGTCTTTCTAAATGTTTCGTTAGCATGTTGCTAATGTACTGTTAAATGTGGTTAAAGTTACTATTGTTTCTTATTGTATTCACAGAGACAAGAGCCGTCGCTATTTTCATTATTAAACACTTGCAGTCTGTATAATTCATAAACACAACTTAATTCTTTATAAATCTCTCCAACAGTGTAGCATTAGCTGTTAGCCGCGGAGCACAGCCTCAAACTCATTCAGAATCAAATGTAAACATCCAAATAAATACAATCCGACGCATGCATGCAGTATGCATGACGAACACTTTGTAAAGATCCATTTTGAGGGTTATATTAGCAGTGTAAACTTTGTTTATGCACTGTTTAAGGCAAGCGCGAGCTCCGTGGGTGGGGAGCGTGAGCATTTAAAGGGGCCGCAACATGAATCACCGCATTTCTAATTATGCACCAAAATAGGCAGTTAAAAAAATTAATTACAAAAAAAAAAAAAAATCTATGGGGTATTTTGAGCTGAAACTTCACAGACACATTCAGGGGACACCTTAGACTTATATTACATCTTGTAAAAAAAACGTTCAATGGCACCTTTAACTCCGAAATAGGTTTCAGCCTGACATGTTTTTCCAGCCCCTTTTGATTGACAGGATTATTCAGCCCATATGTATGTGTTTGAGAAAACAACAATGAAATATCTACTTATCAGGGAACTAACAAACACAATTTGTCCAAATAAATTAATATTTGTCATGAAACGTCTCTGTTGTGTGAATGTTGAATTGCGCTTCAGTATATTCATCTTCCTGTGGCTTCAAACCATTTTCCATTTCAATGTCCCATAGCAAGTGACCAGTTCAATTCAAACTCTCATGATATTCATGTAGCCAATTCTTAAAATCTTTATAAAAAAAAAAAGACTGTCCCAGTTAAACAAACAGAATCAACAGTCACCTCAAAAACCAAGAGCATAACTGTACCTTCTATCTGTTTCAGTGCACCCTTTCACCCCACAAAACAATTCCTCTTTCTTTAGCCAAAACAAACAGGCAGCAAGATCTACTAAGGAGGGGCAGAAACACACTCCTGCTGTGACACACACGCGGCGGACACACGCTTGACAGATCCATCAGCGCTGCCTTCCCTCGCAGTCACCGCTACCATGGCTGCCAGGACCTGTATGTCACTCCGATTACACAAACAGCCAAACACCCTCTCCGTCCTTCGCTGTCTCCAGCCTGCCGTCCGCCGTCGCTCAGCCTGCACCTCGCGTGCACTGAGGCCTCCGACGACACGGGGCTGAGACTGTCAAACACAAGAGACGTCAGTCACGGGATTGAGTCGTCGCAGTCATGACTGCCAAAACATTAAATGCTATTAGAACTGCTAATTACTTTCATCATCTTCATCATCATCCCCTCCAAGCACATCCACGATCCAGCCAAGCAACTGCCATCGAGATGAACGGAAATGCTAATGGATGGATGTCTCCAGCTTTTAGAAACCTCCTCGGGTCAGACCAATGAAAAGGGACTGATGCAAAAGTCAATGGCGTAAATGCTACATCCACCAGCTGCAGTGCCCTTGACTTCCACCAGAGGGCACTCCTTCCATCTTGGTGATCTCACCATGGACTCCATTTCCCACAACCCATTGCCTGGACTCATTATGCTTGATTACTTCCACCTGTGTCTCATTATTCTGATTAACCCTGCCTATAGAGGGTATGCACGTGACGTCACCGTCGACCGTTATGACTGCGGTCACGCCCGCTGAGTGGCAAAAGACTGAGCGGCAGCATTGGTTTTCAGCGTGAATGCGCAAAAAACACACAAAACCCATCCAAAACGAAAAAGAGCTTTGTGATTGACTGCATAAATAGCTTTAACACAATCCCTGAGGTATATATTTCAAGACTGCTGAAAGCTACAGAAAAAAGAAGCAAATGGGTCACTGCACTTCACAGAAACAGCTGGACTCCAGCAGAGAAACATGGATTTGCAGTTATCATTTTGTGTCAAATTATTGGATTTTGAGGTAAAATCATACCGTATATATTGTATTGTTATATATTATGTTGACAACTCATCAATTAAATATTTACCATCTTATATTCTGCATAATTGTGTGTTTTAAAATAAACACTGACAAAAACTATACTATAAAACTATATATGTTTTAGGGCTGGACAATATCACGATATAACATTGATATAAGCGATTACGTGGATTTAAGCCTACCTATATTGTAGTTATATAAAATATTCACAGGCAGATTTGCTTTATGTATTTCCCTGGCGTCAAATCAGGCACATATAAATGTCAGGAAACACGACTCCTGGCTACATGTCAATATCCATGGATTTGTTTATTTGACAAGTTGTAAGAAAGACTTTCGAGTCCAACCTTTAGTGTAATTGTTTGTTTTACTCGCGTTTTCGCAGTTTCTCCTATTAAATCCAGTCATGCAGCAGGTTCTTTTGCCACTCAGTCCAGCTGAGGGAGCGCGTCCCGCCGGAAATCGATGCATACCCTCTATATAATCCCTGTGTTTTTTTTTGTCATTCATTGCAAAGTCTTGTTAAGTGTTACACTGCATGTCTGAGCGCTCTTCTCTGGATACCTGTGTTTTCTTGTTTGCCTGTCTAATGGACCTTGTTTTATGTTTGGACTGTTTGACCCATTGTCATTATGATTCTGGATTGTCCTAATAAAGCTGCATTTGGATCTTCAACCTGAGTGTCAGAGCAGTATGAGACAGTAAAACATGCTAAGTTCTTAGAAATGTGCTCTTTTTACTCATATTGGTCTCATAAGGTTAAGACCCTTATGAGACCAGTCCCTTTTGAATCAGTCCCTTTAAAAAAAAAAAAAAAAAAAAAAAAAAAAACCTCTAATAACTTAAAAAATGCAGTTGCATTAAATGTCTTGTGGTGTAACAATCAGGCAAATACAAATATTTTTGTTGAATACTTGTGAATGTACACTCTAAAAAATGCTGGGTTGTTTCAACCCAAGTTTGGGTCAAAAATGGACAAACCCAACCATTGGGTTAAATTTTTAAATGCATTTTTTAACCCATCGGTTGGGTTTGTCCATATTTGACCCAAATTTGGGTTGAAACAACCCAGGATTTTTTAGAGTGTACACTGTAAAAATAATGTTTTTAGGTTATAAATAAAGCAAAGATCAGTCTTTCTACTTTAACATTTCATGTTTAATTCAGTATGTAAAATTGTCATTTCTTTGTAATTATTTAAGAAAATTACTAGCAATTTCTGAGTGAAAATTGGGGTCCTTTTTTTTTTTACTGGTTTTACTGGTCAGGTTTGTGAGGGTCTTAACATTGTTAGACCAAATGATAAATGATAATAAACTGTTATGCCAAACTACTTAATAATGTTTTCTTAAAAATAATCATAATACACTCTAAAAAATGCTGGGTTAAAAACAACCCAAGTTGGGTTTAAAATGGACAAACCCAGCGATTGGGTTGTTTTGACCCAGCTGTTGGGTTGAATCTTTAACCCAACCTGCTGGGTAGTTTTATTTAACTCAACTGATGTTTAAAAATAACTTTATTTATCACTTAAAATGAACCCAAAATAGGTTGGAAAATAACATTTATTAATATGTTTAATTAATAATAATTAAATAATAAACATTTATTAAATTGCTTATTAATAAATGTTCATCTTTTGATTATTGTTGTTGCCTCTAGTAATTATGTGTCTGATTTTTAATTTCCAACATATTTTGCGCTCATTTTAAGTCAGCCATATAGTCATTTTTAAACAATAGTTGAATTAAATAAAACTACCCAGCACATTGGGCAAACATTTAACCCAACCGCTGGGTCAAAACAACCCAATCACTGGGTTTGTCCATATTTAACCCAACTTGGGTTGTTTTTAACCCAGCATTTTTTAGAGTGTAATGAAGCCTTTTTCTTCATTATGGCATTAAGAGAGTGGATGTTATAATAGGGTGTCATCCTGAAATGTCTGTCTTTGTGCACCAAAAAAATATCAAAAATTAATTTTAATTTCAAATCTAAAACATGCTCATCATAGGAGATCTGTATTCAAGTAAATGTATTTATTGCCTTTTTGAATATATTGTCATTGACCCACACAAACAGTTTCTATATACTCATTTTACTTGTGTTGTCTGGTGATATAATTCACTTCCTGTAGTGATATAATTAGCTAAACATCATGTATTTGTAAAACTACAGTCAACATTAGTTGCAATCATATAAGCTCAGCAGGAGCAACGGAGGACTGATGTGATTGTGACTTTTGCATCAATGCTGTTGTCGCAGTTGTTTAGCAGTGGTGGTTCGCCCGAGGATTTGAACCGCTCTGTAGGACGTGTGCTATTTCGCCAGAGGACGAAGGCAAGGAGGACACGGTGCAAATCATCAAGGCATAAAGCACACAACAGTTGTAGACACACTCATGTCTCATATTATAAAAATGCTGCAGAATGGAACAGTTTTGCCTCCGGATGAAAACACTCACCTCAGCCAAACTCTCAGACCTCACGGCAAGTAAACACTCACTTTGATTGGCGATTTCACCTCCTCCCAACCATACTTCTCTATTTCAGATGTGTCAAAAAAAGTAGTAGATATACAGAGAGTAAATAAGGGCACCTACACATTAGAGAAAGGTTTGTGTGAAAACATCCAAGACACCTGCAATAGTGGATGCAATCTGTACATGTTAACTTCATGTGCCCATCCATGAGACCTTGTATGTCTACAGTCATAGCGAGGAAATGAATGCTATTGTGCAACGTCTCAGTCTGGCCTCGCCGGCGTGAATAGCCTGTTATATGAGGCTTCTTTCTGAATCCGAAGGCCCGATCTTTCCTCACGAAGCGAGGAGGGAGAGAGAGATTCATATCAAATTATCATCGCTCAGGAGGTCTTTGTTATTAAATTTCAGAAGTGCTAACTAGCATGGATGTGCGAGTAAAAACGAACATCTCTTCATTCCCTTGGCTGCAGGAGCCGGATCCCAGTATGGACTGGAATTCTAATGCTCGGGTGAAGTTCGCCTCCGGTTACTCCGGCGTTCAGCTGAGGCGGAAGTACGTTAGCGGTCATGTTAGACACTGGCACTTCTCTTCTTGGCAAACATCAAACAAACACTTTTCTTTTCTTGTTTTTTGACTCTCTCTTTCTAGCCCATGGCTAGAGAAACAGTTTCCAGGGATAATGATTGGTCTCTTTTCCAGCAAGATTTGGAAGAGATATAGAGGGGAAAAAAAGGACAGCTAGCGGCCTAAAGACATGTTAAAGGATTAGCTCACCCCCAAAAAAGGAAAATTCTGGCATCATTTATGCATCCTTGTGTCTTTCAAAACCCGAATAACCTTCTCTCTTTTGAGGAACACAAAAGGAGATGTTTTGCATAATGTCCAAGCTGCTCTTTTGCATGTTTTTGTGTGACATAAATCAAAATGAATAAATCATAAGTCAAAAATGTCAGAATAATGCAAATGTTCTGAAATGATAATGAAGAAAGAATTGGCTTTACAAATATGCAATTCTTATTAAGCAGTCCTGCTTCTTTTATTATAATTTCTTAGAAAAATATATTTGTATATATAAATATATAAAGTGCAACAAGAGTCAAATCTGCAGTTAAGCTGTTTATGCAACCCAGGCTCATTGGAAAACCCGTTCCTATGGCAACATTTGTGCAAAATGACGTTATGATGCTTCTAGCATGTTTCATGACACTTTAAAAGTGAAATGTACAGTTTGTGGCACCAAAAGCACATTCAGTTTCACAGATGAATGTTTGTGTGTCAGTTTGGAAATGAAGCGTCCGGTGAGTGGTGCTAAAAGGTTAATGCTCTTATCACATTTGAAAATAACACACCACCTACACTAAACCCGACCCTAAACCTGACCAGTAGCGATAACAAAAGCAAACGTGAAACAAAAACACATTTGCTGAAGTAAACATGCCATTTTAGCTGCTTCCACAAGTTTTTACTGGACTTGTACCCAAGCGCTTCACGTCACAAGTTCAATGCTGTACCAGCTGAGCTTCAGAGCAAGTTTACTACGTCAGAAAAGCCGAACGTACGGAGCTGGTTATGTGATGCAAACGTCAAAATGTATTAGTTTACAAATCGTGCACTATGGTAAAAGTGGTAAAATGACAAGGCATTGTCATAAAGAATCTAAATCAACTAAAACATTTATTGATAATAGTATAAATGTTTTAAAAACCACCTGAACCCAACATAAAAGTCATATAAACGTACAGTACAGTCCAAAAGTTTGGAACCACTAAGATTTTTAATGTTTTTAAAAGAAGTTTCGTCTGCTCACCAAGGCTACATTTATTTAATTAAAAATACAGTAAAAAACAGTAATATTGTGAAATATTATTACAATTTAAAATAACTGTTTTCTATTTGAATATATTTCACAAAGTAATTTATTCCTGTGATGCAAAGCTGAATTTTCAGCATCATTACTCCAGTCTTCAGTGTCACATGATCCTTCAGAAATCATTCTAATATGCTGATCTGCTGCTCAAGAAACATTTAATGTGTACAATTGTACAAAATATTTCTGTACAATATTTTTTTTCAGGATTATTTGATGAATAGAAAGTTCAAAAGAACAGTGTTTATCTGAAATCTAATCTTTTGTAACATTATAAATGTCTTCACTGCCACTTTTGATTGATTTAATGCATCCTTGCTGAATAAAAGTATTCATTTCTTTAATTTCTTTTCAAAAAAATAAAAATAAAAATTCTTACTGACCCCAAACTTTTGAACGGTAGCGTATAATGCTACAGAAGCTTTGTATTTCAGATAAATGCTGTTCTTTTGAACTTTCTATTCATCAAGGAATCCTGGAAAAAAAAGTACACAACTGTTTTCAACATTGAAAATAATCATAAATGTTTATTGAGCAGCAAATCAGCATATTAGAATGATTTCTGAAGGATCATGTGACACTGAAGACTGGAGTAATGATGCTGAAAATTCAGCTTTGATCACAGGAATAAATTACTTTGTCAAATATATTCAAATAGTTCACAGTTATTTTAAATTGTAATAATATTTCACAATATTACTGTTTTTTACTGTATTTTTAATTAAATAAATGTAGCCTTGGTGAGCAGACGAAACTTCTTTTAAAAACATTAAAAATCTTAGTGGTTCCAAACTTTTGGACTGTACTGTATATTAAATAAATTCACTGTGGTTTTATAGTGTTTTCCATGCAGTATAAGATGATAATGAGAGATGACAAATAAACAGAGAAGCAAAATAAAAGATCCTAACACTAATACTGATACTTGCAACAGTCATGCAACAGTCAATGGTTTTCTTGAACAACAATGGCATTGTAGCGACTGACAGGTTAACTATGTTGACTCAGAATCCGCACAAATCCACACACATTCATTCTTCGATGACTCTAAAAGTGCATTATGTCTACCCACACAATTTCAACAAAACAGCAAACCAACCTCCCACACACTCACCTCGTCTCAAAGACACGCTCCCTCACCTTACACACCCACACACTTGAGAAACCAGACAGAGAGCACTCGGAGTAGACACCAACCTCAGGTGGTTAAGCTTGTGAAATCCCACGTATTGTGTGTGAGAACAGGCCGGAACCAACAGCACACTGAGAGCCTCTCTGTTAAACAGTAGATTCGCTGATTGTTCCTGCTCACGTTGTCACTAGGGAAACATTAAATCTTCCTTCAAGGCTGTATCATCTAGTACGCTTTTCTATGTATGTTCTGTATTCAAGAAAATATTTCCCAATTACTTTTGTCCTCAAAGTTGAGATGTGTTAGATGCAGGAAAAATGGTCAAGCGTAAGGATTTGAACAAGTTTCACAAGGGCCGAATTGTGATGGCTTGGGTCAGAGCATCTCCAAAACTGCAGCTCTTGTGGGGTGTTCCCGGTCTGCAGTGGTCAGTATCTATCAAAAATGGTCGAAAGAAGGAACAGTGGTGAACCGGTGACAGGGCCATGGGTGGTCAAGGCTCATTGATGCATGTGGGGAGCGAAGGCTGGCCCGTGTTGCTCAAAATTGCTCCAGAAGTTAATGCTGGTTCTGATAGAAAGGTGTCAGAATACACAGTTCATCTCAGTTTGCTGTGTATGGAGCTGCATAGACCATGCTGACCCCTGTCCACTGCCGAAAGAGCCAACAGTGGACACGTGAGCATCAGAACTGGACCACGGAGCAATGGAAGAAGGTGGCCTGGTCTGATGAATCACGTGTACGTCTCTTAGCTGGGGAACACATGGCACCAGGATGCACTATGGGAAGAAGGCAAGCCAGCGGAGGCAGTGTGATGCTATGGGTAATGTTCTGCTAGGAAACCATGGGGCCTGACATCCATGTGGATGTTACTTTGACACGTACCACCTACCTAAGCATTGTTGCAGACCATGAAGCATATTTTTATAACAAGTGCATGATTGTTTTTCTTCTTGAATTCTCTCACGATATTTCGAATCCTCCATCATCAGTGGATAAGGCACTTTCTGTGGTGTTATAACATGTACTTCAGACTATTTGACTTGCTAATCATAAAGCTCAGAATAGCATGGCAGTAATGGTATGCTGCACGTGTTAACAGAGTAGCTGGGACACACTTATAGCTCACGCAGGCTGTGTAATAGAGACAGAGAGACAGAAACAGCGATAAATCACTCGTCCTACACACAAGAGGCCACACAACGGCAGGTCAAGGAGAGCTGCGCTCCTCTTTTTCACTTTCCCCCTCATTCTGTCATCCATTGCAATGCCAAGCTAAATTAAAAAGTGCATGTCATTTTAATAAACAACTATCTATTAACCACATTAATATCTGGTAATATGTGATTAAAAAAGCACTATATATACACAATAATTCAAAAGTTCAGGGTATTTAGTTGTTTTTGGGGCAATTTTATTCAGCAAAGATGCATTAAATTTATCAAAAAAGACTAATGTTACCAAAGACTGAAAATTTGAAAATAGTCATAAATGTTTCTTGAGCAGCAAATCATCATATTAGAATGATTTCTGAAGGATCATGTGACACTGAAGACTGGAGTAATTATGCTGAAAATGATCGCAGGAATAAATTACACTTTACTATATATTCACATAGAAAACAGTTATTTTAAATTGCAATAATATTTCACAATATTACTGTTTTTACTGTATTTTTGATCAATTTAATGCATCCTTGGCAGGCAGAAGAGACTTCTTTCCAAAAATCTTTCTGAGCAATATTTCTGGGTCACTAATCAAATAAGTAAATTTGTGTTATTGATCGCTCTTTGGATCATTCTGGAGAACATGATCATCAGGTTTTACACAAACATCTGTCATTAAAGCAAAAGAGTGACAAAATAATCTGAAATCTAACCCAGCGGTTGGGTTAAATGTTTGCCCACCGTGCTGGGTATTTTTATTTAACTCAACTACTGTTTAAATTTTACTGTATTGCACTAAAAAATGAACTCAAAATAGGTTGGAATTTAAAAATCAGACACATAATTACTAAAGGCAACAATAATAATCAAAAGGTGAACATTTATTAATAAGCAATTTAACAAATGTTTATTATTATTATCATTTATTAAACATTAATAACTATTTTGGGTTCATTTTAAGCAAGCAATACAGTAATTTTTAAACAGTAGTTGAGTTAAATAAAACTTCCCAGCACGATGGACAAACATTTAGCCCAACCGCTGGGTTAAACAACCCAATTGCTGGGTTTGTCCATTTTTAACCCAGCATTTTTTAGAGTGTAATAATAATATTTGTATTATTTATTTATTTATTTTTGAAGTCTCAGACTACACATTCAGAGCACATTTTAGTGCTTTTCAACTGAGGGAAACATTATTTCATCTCACATATGTTCACTGACTTGCTGCACAAGCTGTTACATCAGGTGCTCGTCGTCGCCTTCAGAACAGAATACCTGTCGACAGCCAATCAGCCTCTTCCCCACCCTCGCAGACCTCCAGCAGCAGGACGTATAGCCTTGGGTGTAGTTTCAGCGGTGGAGTGTTTTAATAGATCACACCTCTGAGAAGCAGGGACCATATTGCATTTGGTGGAGGCAGCAGCAGGGACGGAGATTATTGACCTTGGAGAAACAGGTTGGCTCTACTGCAGGAGGTTGTCAGCGCTGACACTAACCACACAGGTAGCAATGTGTTGTTGTTTTGTTGTTGCCCTGTTGCGCAAGGAGGACACATCGCACATTATTGTCAGAAGCAGCCGTCTTCTAAGATCACAGAAGGGCTTTTTTTCCAGAGAGGTTGTATGAACACTATATGAAATATTACTCATATCTCAGGAGGATGTAATCCACAGTTGATTGTAAGTTCCTTATGATTTCCGCCCCGTGTGGTTAAAAAGGGCCGGAACTCTGCAAATTCAAATTTCATTGCTAGATTAACTTCTGTGATTGTCTGTTCTCAGAAGAACAGCCTCTTCATTTCGCTTCACATTTCCGTCGCAGCATGATGTAACCCAGTTCATGGGAAATAAAGTGAATGCTTCAGTGCTGAAGTGAATAAGCTGCAAGTAGATGGCAAAGTCATTCCATAGGGACGATGCCATTACCCACTTCTTTTGAGAAATGAGCCCTTGTCACAGATACATTATTTACATCTCCCAGTCCTTTTTTGTTCTTTCACCAAAGGGACTGCTTTATTTTATAACACATAAATAGAAGAGAACTGAATGGCATATTGATATCTCAACCGCTGAGATGTCTACTTGATCTACATTTCAGCTCACATTAAAAAAAGTGGACTAAAAACAGAGACTTGTACTGTTTTGCAGATATTGTATGATGATGTAACAGATTTACTTCCTGTGATCCTGTGTAGTCTGTTTTGATTGGATGATTGTCAAGCTTCACTTGCTGCTGTTGTTTTTCTGACCTTAATTCTTAATGTGGTATATTTCTGATCTTAGATTGGGGTTCTCAACCTTTTGTCATTTGTGACCCATTTTTTTATGTTTAAATTCTTAACACTACCATTATATGCATCAAGGTCATATTGTATCTTAGAATTCATGCACACTATTTTTAGCACAGTAAGAAAGCACTCACAGATACAGATATTCTGCATGATATTGATGATTATTTTTATGTTATGGCTGATAACCAATGAATGGCTGATATTTCTACTACATTTTTATATTTTGTCCAAATATGAAAAATCAATCATTTCAAATGATTTCAAAATATACAAGTATGAAAAATGGATATTCATTAGGAGATTTACAAAATATTACATATAAGTGTTTTAAGTTAAGTTATTCATGTTTTCATATAAGTTATTCATGTTTTTAAAGATGCACTTTAAAGTCATCATGAAATCAATTTTGACAATTTGTGTTCTTTATGGAATATTACTGTTTGTGATAAATTATTTATCTGTGTACAGCATTATAATTTTAAATTCATGTTCCTCATAATCTTTAATCAGAATATTTTCTCCTCACTCTTGCAGCATCTCTTCTCTTCTCTGATGATGAGGGCGGGGCAACCTGTCACTCACATGAGATCCACCAATAGCAAACCACAACCATCCAATCAATTCTTGTTCCAAAAGCTGTTATTCTCGGATATACGACACAATAGGGAAGACAAGTATATTGCAACTTTAAGGGAGAGTTACGTTTATAGAGGAAATGAAAATACATCAATTAGGGTTGTCCCTGACTAAATATTTTTTCTAGTCGACTATTAGTTAATTTAAGCCATTAGACTACTAATCGTATGTTTATATTAATTTAATTACTTAAATATATACTGTGGAGAATACTAAACCACAATGAGTCTTTAATATATATATATATATATAGGCGTAATGTAGCATATTCCGCAAAGCGCCGTCAAAAGTAATGATTATGAATGTGTCAGAAAAAAATAGAAAGGAGACATTTTAATTATTTATTAATAAACTAGTGTTCCCTTTCAGTCGGTCACGTTCGACGTACGTCAGTAGTGACCGACGAATTGGGATATCGCTTAGAGAGCCCTATCATCTTCGTGTAAACTAAAACAAGCCAATGGAATTGGCGTGCGATATTTGCATAATGCGCACCGCCCCCGTCAGGTGTATATAAATAGGAAGCAGATGCAATCGCACTCTGTCTTTCGCTTCGGAGCCATTCACTGGTGTCCTGTTCAGAAGATTCCTTTCTTCGTTTGTTTTATTCTAAAACATTGCCTCAGAAGAGGATTTACAGCGAGCTTTCAGTGCTGGTGAAAGGGCACGTTCAGCGAGGTCGCGAGTCTCCGAGGAGCTGAGCTATAAGTTCAAACTGCTGTTTTCACAGCAACACAAAGAGTGTGTGCGTGTGTAGCGATTTGGGCCGGTTCCTCGGTGTGTCAGGGAGTGGTGTACCTGACACATCGCGTCGCTCCCTGGGTGCTTCAGCACGAGTGAGTTGACTTCCCCTTCTAAAAGAGCTTTACAGACGAACCCTGACAGTATGTCATTTCGTCTGTGCGTTAATGGGTGCGGTCGTTCCCTGGTCCCTGCTGATGGGCACAATCGTTGCATCTCGTGTTTGGGCATTCTGCACGCTGAAGCAGCTTTTGTGGATGGTTCATGTTCCCATTGCGGGAACATGACTGTCGCGGTGCTGAGGTCGAGGCTCTCCTTCCTGAAGTCTCAGGAAGTGGGGGTCCCCTCTCCTATGCCGCGTACGACCGTTTTTTTCCGGCCTCGGGAACCGGAATGACGGTACGGCGCTGTATAGGAAGGGTGACCTGAGGATTACGGTCAGGGCTTCCCCGCCGAGCGGAAACGCTCCTCGGGCCCCTGCCGCCTCATCAGCACCGCAACCCATCGTGCCACCGTTGGTTTCCGCTGGGCCCTCTACGGACTGTCCAGCCGTTACCTTTGGTGTGCCGGCGGCGGATCGGATGTCGATCGCTGCATCGGAAGGTGAGCCTGAGTCCTCGGGGGAGGATTCGGACGCGCTGCCGCCCGGGATGGTAGCGTTGCCCGAGTCGGATCCCGAGCTCACGGCTGTGCTCTCCCGGGCCGCCTTGTGCGTCGGGCTGGAGTGGAACCCTCCACCCTGTCCCGGCCCATCTCGGTTGGACGATTGGTACTTGGGGGGGGGTCGCGCTGGTCAAATCCAGCGTCCCGCCCCAATGCCTTTCTTCCCGGAAGTACACGATGAGGTGACCAGGTCTTGGCAAGCTCCGCATGGGGCTCGTACAGGGCCTGGTCCCTCGTCCGCCTTCACCTCCCTGGACGGCGGGCTAGCCAGGGGGTACGCGAGGATCCCGCCAGTCGAGCGGTCTGTTGCGACGCAGTTGTGTCCAACGGCCGCTGGCTGGCGCGGTGAGCCGCGTCTCCCGTCCCAGGCCTGTGAATTCTCAGCCGGTCTGACTGAGAAAGCTTACAGTGCCTGTGGGCAGGCTGCCTCTGCCCTGCACGCGATGGCCCTTTTGCAGGTTTATCAGGCAAAAGCGCTGTCGCAGATGCCCCAGGAAGGTCCTGACCAACAGCTGCTTGGGGAGCTGCGCGCTGCCACTGACCTTGCCCTCCGGGCAACGAAGGTGACAGCGCGTTCTGTTGGCCAGGCGATGTCTACTCTGGTAGCCCAGCAACGCCACCTCTGGCTGACCTTGGCAGACATGAGGGAGACCGACAAACATCGGTTCCTGGATTCCCCCGTGTCTCCGGTCGGCCTTTTCGGCGACGCGGTGGAGAGCTGTGCCCAACAGTCCTCCGCTGCACAGAAGCAGGCTGAGGCTATCAGACATGTCATGCCACGGCGGTCCGCTGCTGCCTCCACTCAGCCGCCCGTGGCTCAGCCTCAGCCCGCTCGTCGCCGAGGGCGCCCGCCTGCGTCTTCCTCCGCCCCTGCTAAGTTGGCAAAGCAGCAGCTTACACCAGCCAAACAGCAGGGTGCCGGTCGCGGACGTGGTGCCCAGCCCGTCTCTGCCAGCCAGGTGGCAAGCGGTCGGGGAAAACTCGGCCCTGAGACGGGCGACCTGGAGCGGAAGGTTCCTGCCCTTTGGGAGAGTATTCCATCTGCTCTCCCACCCCCGGAGGAGGGCCGGGGGGGATTTTGTGGCGGCTGTCCATCTACCGCCGCTGGCTCTCCGGAGTCCAGCGGTACCCACTTTGCCACAAAAAGAGCAGTTTCCTCAAACTCCAGGTCACAACAAGGGGTGTCTGCCAGTGTGCCAGGCTCCGCCTCGCCGCTGACAGCTCCCTCCCCATTCGCCAGCAGGTGGCAGTGTGATGGTGCAGATCGCGTCCCGTGCGCCGTCTCCCATGCACACTGCTGCCTCGCAGAGTCCGACCCCACTTCGGGCCGCCCCCAAGCCGTCCGAGTCGGGTCCCTCTCTGCCTTGCTGCCCCACCCCCGGTGCGTCTGTGGTGCCTTTGGTCCCGCTGGCTCAGTGTCTGGAAGCGTGGATAGCGCTCCCCAGCCTGTCCAGTTGGCTCATTCGTACTATCAGACTCGGCTATGCGAGTCAGTTCGCCCGGCGTCCCCCGGTCTTCAGGGCTGTCCACTTCACTCAGGTGTCGTTGGACAGTGCACCTGTTCTCCGGGTGGAGATTGCTGTCCTCCTGGCGAAGGATACAATCAAGCCGGTCCCTCCAGCCGATATGGAGTCGGGGTTCTACAGCCCCTACTTCATTGTACCGAAAAAGGGCGGTGGGCTACGGCCAATCCTGGACCGTCCCCAGGATTGGTTTGCAGCAATAGACCTGAAGGACGCGTGCTTTCATGTCTCGATTCTGCCTCGACACAGACCCTTCCTCCGGTTTGCGTTCGAGGGTCGGGCATATCAGTACAAAGTCCTACCCTTCGGGCTGGCCCTGTCACCCCGCGTCTTTACGAAGGTTGCGGAGGCGGCCATTGTTCCCCTCAAGGAACAGGGCGTTCGTATTCTCAACTATCTCGACGACTGGCTGATCCTGGCCAGCTCGCGAGAGCAGTTGTGCGAACACAGGGACATGGTTTTAGCTCACCTCAGCCGGTTGGGTCTTCGGGTCAACTGGGACAAGAGCAAACTCGCCCCCGGGCAGAGGATCTCTTATCTCGGTCTCGAGCTAGACTCGGTTGCACGGACTGCGCGTCTCACCGAGGCGCGCGTCCAGTCGGTGTTGAACTGCCTGAGTTCGCTCAAGCGCAGGACAGCGGCTCCACTGAAAGATTTTCAGAGGCTCCTGGGGCATATGGCATCCGCAGCCACGGTCACGCCGCTCGGATTGCTTCATATGAGACCGCTTCAACACTGGCTCCGCGGCCGGGTCCCGAGATGGGCGTGGCAGTGCGGCACGCTCCGTGTCCCCGTGACACCGAGCTGCCGTCGCACCCTTGTCCGGTGGTCGGACCCTTCGTTCCTGCGGGCCGGAGTACCCCTCGAACAAGTGTCCAGGCATGCTGTGGTCTCCACAGATGCCTCTGCCACGGGATGGGGGGCCACGTACAACGGGCATGCAGTGGCAGGTCTTTGGACGGGGCCTCAGCTGCAGTGGCATATCAATTGCCTCGAGTTGCTAGCGGTACGTCTTGCTCTGGCCCGCTTCAAGAAGCTGTTGTCAGGCAAGCACGTTCTAGTCCGCTCAGACAGCACTGCGGCCGTTGCGTACATCAACCATCAAGGTGGTCTACGCTCCCGTCGCATGTCGCAACTCGCCCGCCATCTCTTGTTGTGGAGTCAGAAGCATCTGAGGTCCCTTCGGGCCACTCATGTCCCAGGTGTGCTCAACCGTGCGGCCGACGAGCTGTCACGGCAGCCTCCACTTGCGGGCGAGTGGCGGCTCCACCCCCAGGCGGTTCAGCTGATTTGGCAGCGTTTCGGCGAGGCCCAGGTAGACCTGTTTGCCTCCCCGGAGACTGCCCACTGCCAGTGGTTCTATTCCCTGACCGGCGGCACGCTCGGCACGGATGCCCTGGCACTCAGCTGGCCCCCGGGTCTACGCAAATATGCGTTTCCCCCAGTGAGCCTTCTCGCACAACTCCTGTGCAAGGTCAGGGAGGACGGGGAGCAGGTTCTGTTAGTGGCTCCGTACTGGCCCACTCGGACCTGGTTCTCAGACCTCATTCTCCTCGCGACAGCCCCTCCCTGGCCGATTCCTCTGAGGAAGGACCTCCTGACTCAGAGACGGGGCACCCTGTGGCACCCGCGTCCCGATCTGTGGAACCTCCACGTGTGGTCCCTGGACGGGAGGCGGAGGTTCTGAGTGATCTCCCGCAAGCGGTCGTAGACACCATCACTTCCGCTAGAGCTCCTTCCACTAGGAGTCTCTATGCGCTGAAGTGGAACCTGTTCGTCGAATGGTGCGCCTCTCGCCGAGAGGACCCCCGATCATGTTCGGTCGGATCCGTGCTTTCCTTTCTGCAAGATGGGTTGGAGCGAAGGCTGTCTCCCTCCACCCTCAAGGTGTATGTTGCCGCTATTGCCGCACATCACCACGCAGTTGAGGGTAAGTCCCTGGGGAAACACGATCTGATCGTCAGATTCCTGAGGGGGGCCAGGAGACTGAATCCTCCTCGCCCTTCCTCCGTACCCTCTTGGGATCTGACCCTGGTTCTCACAGCTCTCCGGGGTCATCCCTTTGAGCCTTTGCGATCAGTTGACCTGAAGGTTATGTCCCTAAAAACTGTCCTTCTGGTCGCATTGGCTTCCCTGAAGAGGGTAGGGGATCTGCATGCATTTTCGGTCGACGAAACGTGCCTAGAATTCGGGCCCGGTGATTCTCACGTCATCCTGAGACCCCGGCCTGGATACGTGCCCAAGGTTCCTACCACTCCCTTCAGAGATCAGGTAGTGAACCTGCAAGCGCTGCCCTCGGAGGAGGCAGACCCAGCCCTAGCTTTGCTCTGTCCCGTCCGCGCTCTGCGCGTTTACGTGGATAGAACGCGAAGCTTCAGGACCTCAGATCAGCTCTTCATCTGTTACGGAGGCCAGCAGAAGGGAAAGGCTGTCTCCAAGCAGAGGATGGCCCACTGGATAGTGGATGCCATCGCCTTGGCGTACGAATCCCAGGGCGTGCCTTGCCCGCTCGGGTTGAGAGCCCACTCCACCAGAGGGGTGGCCTCTTCCTGGGCGCTGGCTCATGGCGCCTCGCTGACAGATATCTGTAGAGCTGCGGGCTGGGCGACACCTAACACGTTCGCTAGGTTTTATAGCCTACGTGTAGAGCCGGTATCCTCACGTGTACTCGCATCCACTAGTCGGTAGACGTGTTGTACCCACTCTAAGTGTCGGCTTGCAATGCCATTCCCGCCACTGGCCGGATACGTGCATACTTTCACTCCAGTCGCGTTCCCCGCTTGGCGAACCCTGTCGAGTTCCTCCGCCTCCCCCTTCGGCTCGGACATTGCGGAGTGTCTGATGCCAGGCCTACATCCGTCGCTGACGCTGTCTGTTGGCTGGGGCCCATATGCCGTGACCCCTCTACGTGAGCGGTCCCATATGTGTATTTTCCACGGTTTAAAACTCCCTACGGGTCGAGTCCGTGTCTTTCCCTTAGCAGAGCCAGCTCTGCTGTCACCTGTCAGATGAGTCTCCCCCTAACCAGGTGGAGCCATCCCAGGGACTCCATATGCGTACTGCCCCCCGGGCCAGTCCATGTGTGTATTCCCACGTAAACTCCTCCCCCATTGGGTAGGTAGTGGTCTCCGCACGGTCCCTTACGGGTTCGCTTCCCCAGTGTGTCTAGTTTACTTAGTGGGTAGTGGTTAGACAGCAGTAGACTCTCTCGGTGTAAGCTCGCCCCCTTCACCGCCAGCCGGTGCTATGGGCGGCTGAGCTTGTGCTGGGCACTGGAAGGGGTTTCGTAACTGTGGCGCTTTAGTTGGGATCCCAATTCGTCGGTCACTACTGACGTACGTCGAACGTGACCGACTGAAAGGGAACGTCTCGGTTACGTATGTAACCCTCGTTCCCTGAAGGAGGGAACGGAGACGTACGTCCCGTCGCCACAGTTTCTGTACCCTCGCTGTAGTGCGGACACCAGTTGTCTCCTCAGCGAAAAACAGAGTGCGATTGCATCTGCTTCCTATTTATATACACCTGACGGGGGCGGTGCGCATTATGCAAATATCGCACGCCAATTCCATTGGCTTGTTTTAGTTTACACGAAGATGATAGGGCTCTCTAAGCGATATCCCAATTCGTCGGTCACTACTGACGTACGTCTCCGTTCCCTCCTTCAGGGAACGAGGGTTACATACGTAACCGAGACGTTTTCTGAGTCAGCGTCAGCTGCAAGGATGAAGTTCACAATGCTGCCTTGCTATCTCGCAGTAGTGGACGTGTCTATAGAGAGAAATGCACTACATCAGCAGAGAGTATTTCTTTTTCATTTGAAGTGGTTAGTTTTAAAGTAGACATTCCAAGCTTTCTATAGCTATATTTCTCATGTCTGTGAGGCAAGTAGGCAAGTTTCGGTTCGTTTTTGTGACGCGCTCCACTTCACAGAGACCGAAATGCCAGAAAGCGCTTCCTGTGTGTTTACCTTATTTTACAAAAACACAACATTTTCTTGAGTATATAGAAATAAAGTAGACAGTTTCGAATGATGCATTACTCTTATCTGTATGACCAAAAATTATGTATTTTAAAGTTGTTTCCGCTGTTATCAGGATTACCAGGGATCGCGCCGGCGCTGCACTATACTTCAGCTTCCACACTCACAAACACTTGGATATGTGCCTAATAATAGCACACGTTTATCTAGGTTAACATTAGAGCGAGCAGCCAAGTAAAGTTGCTACTACTTACATGTTTCAAATGATAAGCCACATTTGGGGTCGATCGATGATAGGCGAACATTTGGATTTCCTGCCCGACATTCTCCAACCAATATGACCATATAGGTTGTTTGTCACTTCCCTGAAATATGACCCATAGGAGCGTTTACTAAAGTGGCACTTTTAACTGTTTCCTTTTAACTGCGTCATATTTTGGGTTTCGCGTAGCTCAATTGGCAGAGCATTGCAATAACAATATGCAATCATGTGATCATTCGATTGTGGGTTCGATCCCAGGGTACACATGCTTATAAAGAGTATATGCACTATAAATCACTAAGGTTAGGTTTAGGGGTGGGGTGGGTGTAGTCGTTAATAAAAAAAATTAGTTTTGCTAAATGGAAATGGTGTAAAAGTCCACACAGTGCATTTAAATGAACACACATTTTGATTGGTAATGACAGTCATACTTCATTTCATGACGACTGACATAACACGACACTGTCATTATTTTTACACCAGCTAGAGGGCGCATAACTTTAAAACATAAATATAGGTCATAATAAGGTGCTTGAAAAATGACCTATAGGGTCGTTTTTTTTATGGAGGACAGTCTCGACATTCTGTAATTACCACAAGGATTGTTAACAATCTGTCCCTCACGGACTGCGTGACTTCGCCACAAGGGATTTGTTTTATTTTTCTTCTTCAAATAACCAACTAATACAATTTTGGTCAACTAACCCTCTTCTAGTTGACTAAAGTTTATGACTAAAGCATAAATATCCAATATCAACCTTTACAGATAATAATAATAATAATAATAATAATAATAATAATAATAATAATAATAAAGATAGCATGCATCCCTAACAGTAAGTATAACCTACAACTACATTTTTTTTTTTTTTTTAAATACACTATAAATAAAATTCAGTTCATCCTGTGTCCCCATGACCTAAAGGTTGAGAAGCTCTTTCTTAGATTGAGATTTTATTTTACTCTGTTCTGAACCTTCCACAAGTGCTTTGTTACTTTTAACAGAACAGTTCCTGCAAAATGTAACTGCCTAAAACTGCTGAATATACATAACAGAATAGCAATAATGTTCCTATGCTCACTTAACTAGGATCAATACAGAACGTCTGGCACGATTTCCTTTACTCCCAAGTTACACAGCACTAGTCAATAAGGCAGAGGGAGAAAAAAGGACTGCAAAAAAGGAAGGCGAGAAAGCACAAGTGCGACGAACAGCACAGAAAATGGACGTGTGAGAGATAGGAAAGTGGGCCGGGAGAGAATGGAAGCGCTTAGCCAAGCATGAGTCTGTCTTTCCATGCTCACGATAAGAGAAGCTCTTGTCTTGTCATCGTTTTAGCACGAGTTCACAGCTTTGCCAAGGTATTGTCCTCAGGCTTATTCTCTTCCCGTTCACCCATTATTTAAATTAATCGCTGAGCTTCATTAATCTTAATGACTCCTTTTGGAAGGATCCATATAGAGAGGCGGCTTGCGACAGGGGCGGTTTGAAATGGATTTTGCGATCAAATGGAGCTTTTGTGCAGCGTAGAACTGACCAGTCCTCCGGTTTTAAGCACGAGACACGCTCTAAAGTAGAATTAAAGTTAATGAGACCCATCTTAACAGACTCAAATGACAGCTGCTGAGCCATTTAATCACTTAACATGCTATTGTTCTATAAGGCTATAATTAAAGTATTTATAGGCGCTGCCATTATTGTGTAATTGCAAGATACGGTTCATGTAGTTTGTACTGTTTTGCAATAACCATTTTATATTGAAGTGATAAGTGTGTCATTTTTAAGATGTTAAATACTTTTAATCCCAGTTTAATACAACAAGTTAATTCATTTGAAAAGTGTAAACACCATGACTCATTAGCAATATGAAACCAGCTCAAACTGCACTCAACCAATTGCATGCATTTCGGGGGAGAACTATCCATTTGAGTGACCAATGGCAGACGAGGGGAGTGGTCAGGAAACTTACTTATGCAAACTCTGGCTACATCTACATTAATCTGGTTACATTTGAAAACAGCACTCTCCATCTAGTCCTTTCAGTTTAAAAAACTTTCTCGTCCAGACTGAAAATCATCTTACTGAGCATGCATAAAATGTAATAATAGCTCACTGAGATGATGCCAAGAGACCAAGCGCAATAAAGTTCTCATGCTATTCTTCTGGCAAAATAATTTTGTTAGCAAAATATCTCACCACTACTGTTGTGTTCAAGTCGCACTCAGTCGACATAACATATACGGTCTAAAATGCACTGTTTTACTACAGGACAGCAAGTATATAGTGTTGTCAAAAGTAATGACTTTGGTACCAAGTCGCTATTGAAATTTTCAAAATGTGGAAGATGTCTATTTACAACATTCTTTTGAAGCATTGATCATTGTAGCCAATCACAGACATATCTGTTGAGTGCGTGAACACAATGGCCAATCAAAGGTGTTTAAGAATCCGCTCAACAGTGCTCAAAATGCTAGGGGGAAATGCTGATATTGTCACATTTTTAAAATTTCAGTACTGACTCGGTACCGAAGTTTATACTTTTTACAACACTAATTGCAAGTAAATTGTATGTTATCTTTGCAGGAATGTAATATCAAGGTTGCACAAAATAACATTTGTGACTTTAGCTCTTAGCAGGCACATATTGGAATAAGTTGTCGGTAACACTTTATTTTACAGTGCCATAGTTACATGTTACTACATGTACTTACAATAGTAATAACAGTAAATTAGGCATAATTACAAGTAACTAACCCTAAACCAAACTCTAACCCTAACTGTAGCTCTATAGTAAGTACATGTAGTTAATTAATAGTACTCAGTACTTATTTGAGTAATTACAATGTAACTACAGCACTGTAAAATAAAGTGTAACCAAGTTGTCTAGCGTTACAATATGCGTAACATGACAAAACGTGTCATAGTTTTCAAATACCTCAGTTTTCACGGCATTTTCAAATTTATCCATTTGGGAGAGTATCTTCAAAAAGGACAAAAACACTGTTTCAGTGTGAACAGAAGGCAAAAACAGAGAGAAAAAGAAGCAAATTTCCAATGAATCTGGATAATGTATATGTAGCCTAAGTTTGGTAATGCTAATGGTACATAAATTACACACTTCTCTTTAGTCACACTAAATGATGAAAATGTTTACCACATGATCAGCGTGATATGGACATAACCTGAACATAATTGCCATTTATTTTTCATTAAATGCCAGAGGAAGTGGGATGAAATGCTTATAAAGGCAATCAATATGGCTGGAGGACATGCTTTTATAAATCTATCTTCCCCAGAGTATAATCATTGAAATTGCCATAAACCGCCACACAAAGTATCCAGAAAATGTAGGGCCTTCTTTCCAGTATGACTTTCTAGTATTGGCAATCAACATGATTCTTTGTTTCTGTCTGTGTCAGTGACAACTTCACAAGCACCTTGTTTCTGCCTCAATTCAATATTTATCGAATAAAAGTGGAAAACTTGCCTAATTTCCCTTTCCTAAGGAATTATTGGCATTCTTGCTTGCGGTCGATTACTCTCTGTCGCTGAGGCCGGCCTCTTTTTTTCCCTGTGCTTGTTCGCGTGTGCTGGGCAGCAGCATCCTTATCGTCTGTGCAGCGCTTTAATTGAATGTTTGATATAATACATGATGAGGTTACGATGCAATGACAGTGTGGAAAAACAGACACTGAGGAACTCACTGTGAAATAACCACTAAACTGCTGATATGTTGTGAAAAGAAAAAAATGTAGAAGACAAAGACTATATATAAAGGAGTGCATTAAATCAGATGGATGCAAGCAGGTGGGACATCTAATGGAGTTATGTGCTGATGCGTTTAAAAAAAAAAAAAAACTCCTTCAGACGTCCTACTATCACAAACATAATCATTTTCACCAAATTATGTGATAAAATATTGGAATGTTCTTAAAGGGACACACATGAAAACTGTGTCATGTTGGTCCAAACCTGTAGGACAATAAAGGAGATATTTGGAAGAATGTTTTGAATGAAAGTTAATGGGGACCAAAAAAACAAACAAAAAACAAAACAAATGCAAAACAAAACAAATAAAAAACAATGCAAAATTCTATGCCTATGTGTCTAAAGAAGAAATAAAGCCGTAAAGGTTTGGGGTGAATAAATGATGACAGAAGATTCATTTGTCTGTGTACTATCCCTTTAAGGACCTGGAAATTGTGCAATCTGATATTTATTACGAGGTTTTTTGTGACACTTTTGGTGCAGCCTCTAGAAACCATCAAAATAATGCATTATAAATTCACAGATTGCGTTGTACACCACTACAACTTTCTCAGATGAAAAGTCTGTGGTCTCCAGGCTGCTCCTCAATGCTCCTCGGGTACATTTTTACAAATGGCATGAACCTGCCCTCAGATCAATAGCTTCTGGGAAGTGATCTCAAAAGCCCTGTCTGGGAACTTTCCCTGTAAACCTAATATTTTGTAACTGAATCATAATTCAGTTTTGAATCTTATGTTTGGCCTGCTAGACTGACTGCAGCAAAACAATCAGGTGTTGGTGATGTTTTTTTTTTTTCTTTTTTTTTTTTTTTTTTTTCTCACCACTAAACCAGTGAAATCAAAAACCTGGAGTGGAGCTAAAGTACTTTACAAAACACTTTGAGCGAGGAGGGGAAACTGGTGTCACTCCACTTACATAATCCATTCCAGCAGAATTCATTTTTATATACACTCTAAAAAGTCTTTAAAATACAGCCCTTGGGTCAAAATGATGGAACTTACTGTAGTGTTTTTCACATGTTTTATCCATATTTTGAATTATGATTTGCATTGTGTAGTGTTTTAGGGTTAGATGAAAATTTAACAGAAGGTACTGGTAATTTTCTGTGAGGATATTATTCATTTTAACATGCATTTTTAGGGGCCAAGCACCGATCTGTTAGATTCATTATTATTTTTCTTCCCCAATGGGAGTCTATGGCAGCCCTATCAACGGAACATGAGAAAATGATGAAATTTGGCAGACTTGTAGAGATGCTCATGAAAAGTGATTGGACCAAATTTGGAGTATGTAGAACCAACTCTATAGTGCCACCACCAGTTCAAAAATTCACTATTCTAAAGGTTATAACATTTGAACCATTTTCTCTAGAAAAAAGTAATTTAGTACATCTGATTTGTCTCGTCATGCTGATGCTATTCAACATTTTACATTAAGTCTCCGCCCATTACAGTAGCAGCCATTTTGAAAAGTACAGTATTCCGTTTTTTCGCTACTCCTCCTTCGAAATGTGTCCAATTTTGTCCAAACTTTGATCAGATGATCTTTGGACTGAGCTGCACAGAAATGACTGAACAGAATTTTTTGACCTACTGGTAAAAAAAAAAAAAAAAAGTTATGATGTCATGAAGTTAACGAGGTGGACCCGAAATTGCTATAGAGGCTGTATCTCGGCTAATCTTTGAGCAATCGAAACAAAAATTGGTATACTTGATCAAGACCATGATCTGAGGTTCCATGCCAAATTTGGTAACAGCGCCACCTACAGGTCACGAGATCTGGAAAATTGCTATATTGGCCAATAACTTTTGAACAGTTTGTCAGAAAATCAAGATCTTAGTGTCTATGGATTCCTTGGGCCATGCCGAATCCGTGGATATTGAATTTGTCAACATCGGATTTACCATGTGTCCGCCATTTTGGATTTTGTCATAAATTGCAATATCTTTTAAATAATTTGACATATCTTCGCAAATATTGGTAAGTATGACCATCAGAAGGTCCTGAAGGTACCTGAGAAGTTTCAAGACAGCGCCACCTACTGTTCCACAGATATAATGTTTTTTGCAAAAACGCTTATAACTTTTGAAAACATTTTCCAAAATGTGTATGCTTTATGTCATTTTATTCCCTGGCGAATGCCAATTCCAACGATGTGTCAAATTAAATGTACCTGTCCGCCATATTGAAATAAATGAAAAACAGTTTTTTCGCTACTCCTCCCACAAATTTTGTCCAATTTTGTTCAAAATCAGCTCAGATGATCTTTGGACTGAGCCGCATAGAAATGACTGAACAGATTTTTGATATTCGCTGCTGTTCCCAAGATATTCGTCTCTGAATGTGACCTTGCTTGTGTTTGTTGTCTTATGCTAGTTAGCTTACAATGCTAATTGCTTAGCATGCTAACCAGTTGTCATTCTTTTTAATGTGGCTCTTCAGCTATCAAGTTAGCCATGAGCTTCATTAGCATTAAGTTAGCTTAGCATGCTAATATGGTTAGCATGCTAAGTAATGCTTTTTTTTTGTAAATTCTATCTTACACTAAAAGTTCTCTTCCACAGCCTGTTGAACGTGCATCCTGAAGTAGCTCAATGTGTAAAGCCAGCTTCCTGAAGAGCACTGTACCCAAAGATAGTGGGTTCAAATCCCAGGTGGAGCGGTTTTATGAAATTGTGTGTTTTGATTCCTTTGTTGCCTCTTGGATTAGAAATAAATGCTTTTTATTCATGCTGTGTTCATTTTCATCTAAGCTTCTGTACATTCTGAGTTCATTCTTGCCCGTAATTATGAACCAGCTGTTTCATGTTAATTTTTTGCTGTTTTTCCTCTTCCTGCTCCGTATTGCGCTACAGCATGATGAGCTGCAGAATTATCTAAAGTAAAGTTATTAAATATAACATTCAGTGCGGTTTTATAAAAAATCTTCATTTTGAGTCCAAACTACTGAACTTCACCAGTTGTGTAAACATTCACTTGCCCAGTGGTGCAATGAGATGGGAAATAGACACTGGACCTGGAGGTTGTGGGTTCAAATCCTGCGTGGTGCAACTTTATACAATTGTGTGTAGTGAGTCAATTTGATTCCTTTTTCCTCTTATTTCTTATTCTGTTCATTTTGAGTTCATTCTCACCTCTACTTCTGAACCACCTTTTTTTCAAGTACATTCAATTTCTGCTGTTTTTGCTCTTCTTGCTCCGCATTCCGCTACAACTCAGACATTCGAGTGCTTGAAATGCTTGCTGTGTTGCTCTGCTTTAAAAGTTGCTCTTTTTGCTGTTCTGTTCTATTTGCAGTGCTGCTCTGCTTGCAATGTTGCTCTGTTTGCTGTGCTGTTCTGCTTACAGTGCTGCTCTGCTTGATGTTCTGGTCTGCTTGGTGTGCTGCTCTGCTTGCGGTGCCTTCGGTGCTTGGCCCCGCATTGCTGCTTGCAGCTATATTTTTATTATTATTATTATTATTATTATTATTTGTTAGTCACATATTTTTACTTGACAAAAAATAAATGTATACTGAGTAAAAATGCACATTTTTATTTTATTTTATTTTTTTACTAAAATGGTATTTTAAGCCAAATATTCAAATATTATTATTATTATTTTACAATTATTATTTATTATGTATTAACATGTAAAAATGGTCCAAGTTGTGAATCCTGACCTCCTGAAATAATAACATTACAATGAGTACACAATTGTAATACAATGTTGTAAACTCCTCATGTTTTTGTTATTCGTTATGAAAAAAAATATATATAATTATGTGTGCACACATGTGTGTTTATCGCATGTCAGTATTGTCATGGATACGGCTAGCTATTTTGACTTCAATGTCTGAAAAACAAAAAGTTAATCACAAAAAGAAGATTAATAACAATGCATTTTTATGTCATCATTAAGTTACTTGTTTAAACCTGGCGGGGTGTCCTTTAAAACGGCTAGGACTTTGTGAAACTCAGCGGAAGTCGTACTGTGGCTGATTGCTATTTGATTTGCCACACAGCTTGATTTGTTTTGTGCCACATCATGCTGCAGAAGTGAGAAGATGCCCCGAGGAGATGCTTTTGAGTGTCGGGATTTCATCCGTTAGAAGATGTGAGTTGACTGCACTGACAAAGAGATGAAAGTGTTTAAAATTCGGGCTGTGTCTTTGGGAGGTACCAAGAGGAGGAAGAATATTCCAGTGGGGCAAGAGAGGAGTTGTGTGCACAACCTGTGAAATGAATTATTACCGAGAGCTAATTAAAACTCACGCCGACACGTGCAAAGGTGTGTGTGTGTGTGTATGTATATATATATATATACATGCACACACCTGCATACACAAACCTCTTTGCCTTTAGAGGGTTAGGTATGCACCTCGGAGATGCTGGAGAGACTTTTACACATTAATCTTGTGGTCTAAATTCCTCTAGGTGTCAGAACGTTACACACCACAATGCAGGAGAGAACACAGCAGGACAAATTAATTGAATTCTGGGACTACAATGCAATTTTTTTCCCCCTGATGACCTCCGTGTGTATTAGTCTCAGGTTACTGAGCATATTTTTACCAATGGAGTGTGAAATGAATGCAGGCCTTGATGTACGTGTCTATAAATAAAAGGGGGTCATAGATCTTCTTGAGTAAAATGACAAGAAAGTGAGTTGGTGTGTGTTTGTTCGAGCGTTCAGACTTAGGCTCAACCAGCGATGTTAGTTTCTGTTTTACGATCAATAGCAAAAGAGAGGAACTGGGAAACCTGTTTGGAAACTGTTGTAATGGCTAATTGCAGGATCTAAACTGTGCAAACTATACACATTTTCATTAAGAATGAATTTGCAAGTTGGCGCCGATAGCCTCGTGGGCAGCGCCGACATATAGCGCTGTCCTTTCCGCCGCCATGAAACAAATATATAACTGTGTGTGCGTATTCATGCGTGCGAGCTGGGTTGGTTTACATTATAATTAACGTGCGTATGTGTCCTGCAGGGATGGTGATGATGAGCTTTCCCCAGGCAGGCTGAAAGCAGTGAAGTGGAATGGCACCCCACGACCGCTGTCCCCTACAAAGTGATGTTCATTAATACAACCTGCAAAACAATGTGATGCTGTTTAGATCATAATTTGCTGCTCATATGCTGCTGTTTAGATGTTTGGGGTCTGTAAAATATTTTACGCTTTTGATATAAATCTCTTCTGCTCAGCAAGGATGCATTCATTTTGTCAAAAATACAGTAAAAATATTGTGAAATATTATTATAATTTAAAATGTTTAATATTTAAATATATATTGTAAGATGTATTTTATTCCTGTGATCAAAGCTGAATTTTCAGCATCATTACTCCAGTCTTCGGTGTTATGTGATCCTTTAGAAATCATTCTAATATGCTGATTTGATGCTCAAGAAACTGATTATTATCAATGTTGAAAACACTTGTACTGCTTAATATTTTTGAGGAAACCATGAGATATATTTTAAGATACCCCTCCCCACCACCCCCTTTTCTAACCAGTAGCCTGACTGTGGTTGAGCTACTTTATATTACGAGCAGCTTGTAGAATATTAAACTATGTTTCAAAGCTTCCTCAACAATGCTCCTGATGTTCACTTCTGCATTCTGCTCATGATTCATATTTCACCCGTATTTACGTGATTCTAATAATTATATGAGGACCTAGATAGACTCTGAATCTCTCAAATGCCATGCAACATGTATAGAAAACCTTTACAGCTTAAGAAGGCGACATTGGACTAACATACTGTGCAGTACATACTTTACACTGCCCAGTATTTGTAAAAAAAAAAAAAAAAAAAAAAAGTAATGGAATAAAGTAGGATTAAAGTCAATAGTGCATTTTTTTTTTGTTATTTAAAGGGCGTGTTAGTAATATGTGCCTACAGGTGCGTGCACAACATGCGTACACAAACATAACAATTATTAAAAATAAAATGATTACAATGTATTATTGTTGTGTACATAAAGATAAAAATGCATACACTTCATGATGAATAATCACTGCATGTATCAGGAAAGGATATTTTACAGTAGAAACAAATTAAATTGGCTAATTATTTGAGCAAAACACATGTATTTAAACTGACTCATCAGGTTGAGAGTGTCTATATTCTGCCATGTATTCCACCATGGTGCAAGCGCAACTGGCTTTTAAAGGGAATGGGAGATGATTGGTTTATTGCACGTTACGGCCAAAACACACCCATGACTCATTAAGAGACTAGGTACAACCCTTTTAGGCCATTTTATCCATCGTTAAACTAGCAAAAGTGGATTCAGACATGCCCTAAGTGCACCTGCGCCATGTGCTTCAGACCATGCGCTTAGATCGTTAAAATAGGGTCCTTAGTATGCCACATTGATAACAAGATTAATTAATTTTGATTATGTTGCATGTTCAATTTAGTGTCCCGTTTTAATCTGGAAAATAAAAAAGATATTTAGCAGTAAAAAATAAAATTTCAAAATTCAGTTGTCCAATCAAATAATGATCTTCAGCACTAACATTACATTCAACACTGGAAAAGAAGGTCAGTGCGTTGCATTGTTGGACACAGTATTTCATGTGCTAATCTTATATAATAATGCACATTTTGATAAATGTAATATGTCGTTGTGTGCATACGAAAAAAAATCACATACTAAGTATACATGCAATTTACTGCAGCAACAATACGAGTAGCATGGTAGTATGCTAGTGTGTGTATTTCTGTAGAAAGGTCTGCCTAGAGGGTTTCTTTTTTAAACACAGACAACGCCTTTTCCCTAACACATCAATTCTGTTAAGGCAGAATGAATATATCCACCCGCCAGCGAGAGAGGCGCCGTGTGAGAATGTGTGCCCTTCTGTTTATCATTTCCTTTCTGACCAGCCAAATTGCAGGAGCGATTTCCATGCCACGATTCATCTCCCCTCACCCTTCTGCTTGTCGCTCTCAGAGTCCGACTCTGTTCTCCTCCTCGCTCTTTCATCTGCGTCTGATGGCTTTGAGAGAAATCCGCAGTGCCACTTCCCTCTGGACGCAGAGATGAAAATCACAGTGCTCTATCGGAAATGACAGGCGATTTTCCTAAAATGAGGACCTCATCCGGGTCACATACAGCAGTGTTTGCCCGTGTATTGATCTTTGTTTCTTGTCGTCTTTGTTCAATCGTATGGGACGTGCGTCGCGCTGTAGAGATCTGGTGTGATTACCTCCCACGGTTGTTCTCTACTCCACCCCGTCTGTATTTCTTCTTCTCATTTTCTCCTGTTCCCTGCTGGTGAATCTTAATTAGGATCTGACTAGGCCACGGGCCTGTGAGCATCAAAGAGTAGAAATCAATCCGAGATTGAGAGAGATACGCGTGGAGGACTTCTTACTGTCAGGAGCTGCCATCTGCAGACATGCTGAATCATGGTCCCTCTCACTCCGGGAAAGTGTGATTGCTTTCCCCCTCCATCATTCCTCTTCTACACTCCACTTCTTCCTCTGATCTCTTCCTTTGTTCTCACAACACATCGGTCACTTATCCATTCCCTTCTCTGAGTCCATGTTTTCATGTTTCTGTACTCGCCATCACTCTTTCCTCTTCTCTGTTCATGTTGGTGGTTCCGCTATATATACACATCATATCCCACATGCTGTCCTCAAGCACCGGGTTCGAGGTTTTCTTATTGTCTCTCCTGTTCTTTGTCCTTTTCCTGTACTTGTCTTTTTCAGTTACGCCACTTCCATGTTCTGTACATCTCCTGTCCTTGTCCTGTCTAGTTTCTTTTCTATTATTTTCCTTTTATCTTTTCTGTACAGTTTCATATTTGTCCTATTCTGTCCAGCACATTTCTCTCCATTTCTTTTTTGTCATCTTTCTGTTTCACGCAGTCTAATACATTTCTTTTTCTTTCCTTTCCATTTTCTGTCCTGTCCTGCCCATGTCATTTCTTTTGTTTTTCTTTCATTTGTCTCTTTCCTGTCCTATCCAGTCCCCAGTTCCTGTACTGTTTATCATGTCCCTTTCCTTTCCTTTCCTTTCCTTTCCTTTCCTTTCCTTTCCTTTCCTTTCCTTTCCTTTCCTTTCCTGTCCTGTCCTGTCCTGTCCTGTCCTGCCCTTTCCTTTCCTTTCCTTTCCTTTCCTCCCCCCTTCCCCTTCCTTTCCTACCCCTTTCCCCCTTCCTTTCACCCTTTCCCCCTTTCCCCTCTTCCTTTCCTTATTTTCCCATTTCCTTTCCTTTCCTTTCCTTTCCTTTCCTTTCCTTTCCTTTCCTCCCCCTTCCCCTCTTCCTTTCCTTTCCTTTCCTTTCCTTTCCTTTCCTTTCCTTTCCTTTCCCCCTTTCCTTTCTCCCATTTCATTTCCTTCAATTTCTCCCTTTCCTTTCCTTCCCTTTCCTTCCCTTTCCGCTTTATTTCATTTCCTTTCCTTTTTCCCCTTTCCCTTTCCCTGTCCATTTTCCCATTTCATTTCCTTTCCTTTTCCCATTTCATTTCCTTCCCTTTCTCCCATTTCCTTTCCTTCCTTTCCTTTGCTTTATTTCATTTCCCTTTCCTTTTTCCCCTTCCCCCTGTCCCTTTTTCCCATTTCCTTTCCTTTCCTTCCTTTCCTTTCCTTTCCTTTCCTTTCCTTTTTCCAATTTCCTTTCCTTTTTCCAATTTCCTTTCCTTTCCTTTCCTTTCCTTTCCTTTCCTTTCCTTTCCTTTTTTCTGATTTCCGTTTTCCTTTCCTTTCCTTTCCTTTCCTTTCCTTTCCTTTCCTTTCCTTTCCTTTCCTTCCTTTCCTTTCTCCATTTCATTTACATCCTTTCTCCCATTCCTTTCCTTCCCTTTCATTTGCTTATTTAATTTCCTTTCCGTTTTCCCCTTTCCCCTGTCCCTTTTTCCCCATTTCATTTCCTTTCCTTTTCCCCATTTCCTTTCCTTTCCTTTTTCCGATTTCCTTTCCTTTCCTTTTTCCGGTTTCCTTTTTTTCCCATTTCCTTTCCTTTCCTTTCCTTTCCTTTCCTTTCCTTTCCTTTCCTTTCCTTTCCTTTCCTTTCCTTTCCTTTCCCCCTTTCCTTTCTCCCATTTCATTTCCTTCAATTTCTCCCATTTCCTTTCCTTCCCTTTCCTTCCCTTTCCTTTGCTTTATTTCATTCCCTTTTCCTTTTTCCCCTTTCCCCTTTCCCCTGTCCATTTTCCCCATTTCATTTCCTTTCCTTTTCCCATTTCATTTCCTTCCTTTTCTCCCATTTCCTTTCCTTCCCTTTCCTTTGCTTTATTTCATTTCCCTTTCCTTTTTCCCCTTCCCCCTGTCCCTTTTTCCCATTTCCTTTCCTTTCCTTTCCTTTCCTTTCCTTTCTTCCTTTCCTTTCCTTTCCTTTCCTTTTTCCAATTTCCTTTCCTTTCCTTTTTCCAATTTCCTTTCCTTTCCTTTCCTTTTTTCTGATTTCCGTTTTCCCTTCCTTTCCTTTCCTTTCCTTTCCTTTCCTTTCCTTTCCTTTCCTTTCCTTTCCTTTCCTTTCTCCCATTTCATTTCCATCCCTTTCTCCCATTTCCTTTCCTTCCCTTTCCTTTGCTTTATTTAATTTCCTTTCCGTTTTCCCCTTTCCCCTGTCCCTTTTTCCCCATTTCATTTCCTTTCCTTTTCCCCATTTCCTTTCCTTTCCTTTTTCCGATTTCCTTTCCTTTCCTTTTTCCGGTTTCCTTTTTTTTCCCATTTCCTTTCCTTTCTTTTCCTTTCCTTTCCTTTCCTTTCCTTTCCTTTCCTTTCCTTTCCTTTCCTTTCCTTTCCTTTCCTTTCCTTTCCCACTCACCCTGTTTATTTGCTTTTCATTGGTGTTGTTGTTTTTGCTGTGCCTGGCGACATGGAAAGACAGCCAGAAGGTATCTCTCTAGCCTGACTGTTCTGGTTAGCAGACATCCGCTCCCTGCCCAAACACCCTCACACTTGCGCGCACATACACACACATGCAAAAATGCATATTTAATCACAAAACACTGTGATAAAATAATAGCAGTCAGAAAGATGGGCAGGTCTCCTTACACAGCATGCACACATGCAAGCAAATATAGAAGCAGCTATGCAAATATACTCGTCCGCACACGCTTGTATGTTTCCCATCCAGTGAGATGAAGTGGGTTAGGTTGTGTTGGCTCTTTGGCACAGTGCAGCGGGAACAGATGGCCTGGACTGGATCACGTCCCGGCTACAGTTCTTCAGGGAGTGGCGCGCAGAAGGGCTGGGGATCTTCAGCCATCCGCCAGGCTGAAACCTCCCTCATTTCAGTTTAAGAGCTGACAAATATCACCCCATCTCTGTCTGTCTGTCTCTCTCTCTCTCAATTTTTTTCCTCTTCTCTCTCTCCCACTGTCTCTCTCCCAGGGTGCTGCTTTCCCACCTGCTCTCTACAATTAATCTAACGTCCTCCTAAATCTTAATTTCAAACCCTCTTCCAAGAAGATGGATATGATTTTAACTAATTAATAGATCAAGGTAATGCTTGACGGGACTCTGATCACAGGAGAGAGGGTGGCTTCAGTCCCCTCCCAATGAATTTCCCATTTCATGCTCATTTGTTATGTTAACTATTATTCAACATGGCGTGATGAATTGTAGTGATTGTTCAATTTAATCCTTGTAAGATGTCTTCAATCATCTTTGAGTAATCGTCTGACATGCTCATCAATTATAAATAAAATTGCTTTTTTCTATTATATTCAAATGTGCTTGTATGTGCTTTAAACCATGCGCATTAACAGAGAGTTGGTCACGCCTTTCAGCTATAACAGCTTCTGCTCTTCTGGGAAGGCTTTCCACTTGATGTTGGAATGTTGTTCAAGTTGTGGCAGAGATTTACTCCCATTTAGGCACAATGACTCACAGTCAGCGTTCCAATTCATCTCCAAGGTGTTTAGTGGGCTTTGTCCACACCAGACTCTCAGTAAACCATTTCTTCATGGACTTTGCTTTGTGCACAGGAGGCATTATCACACTGAAACAGAAAAGGTTCTACGAAATTATGTTTGCCATTCTACAAAAGAAAGAAAAACAGTTTGTTGATTTCATAGCAGTATGTGTGATTTTATGCACCTGCTAGTAAAGTGTGTAGCTGATTTAGCACAGTCTGTTAATTAGAAAGAGATGTCCACATACTTTTGGCCATGTAGTATAACCTGAAAAGCATTATAACAGTTGTTTTCTCATATTACAAATAGTCAGTGAAAGTGCTGAATGGTGCATACATATTTGTGTCTCTAAATTGCACCAGTTCTGTTGGCTATATTGTGTTGTATCAGACCTTACAGAGTAAATGAAAGTAAAGCTGTGAAGGGTCGATCTGTTCAGTGGGTTGTACTGTTGTGTACATTGATCTTGATTGTTCAGCTGAATCTATGGCATTCTGAATATAACAATGAATAAAAAATTAAAATAAAAAAGTCACACATCGGTGCAATGTGTAAATTTGGGAGGATCTACTGACAGAAATGCAATATAATATACATAACTATGTTTTCACTGGTGTACAAAGACCTTACATAATGAACCGTTATGTTTTTATTACCTTAGAATGAGCCATTTATATCTACATACACCGTAGGTCCCCTTACATGTCAAGTCTCCATTTTGTGCCGGCATGTTTCTACAGTAGCCCTAAACGGACAAACACTGCAGTTCACAACATCACCGCTAGATGCCGCTAAAATTTACACACTGCACCTGTAAAATATGTTATCTATGAAAAAATTTCAATCAGGATTCAGGCCTTGTCATAGTACAGAAACTCCACTTAAAATTACAAATGACTTACTTTTAGCTTCTGACCAAAGCTGTATCATCTCAATACTAATTTTACTTGATTTTAGTGCTGCGTTTGACACTATAGATCATAAAATACTCTTAGATCAAATACAATATTACATTGGTATTCAGGATCAGTATCATTAAGGTGGTTTAGATCGTACCTATCAGACCGTCATCATTTTGTTTATTTAAACAGGGAAAAATATAAGATAAAATCAGTAAATTATGGAGTGCCGCAAGGATCTGTGTTAGGCCCTCTGCTATTTTCAATATATGCTGCCACTTGGTAATATTATACAAAAACATGGAATTAGTTTCCACTGCTATGCCAATGATACTCAGTTATATATTTCATCACGACCAGATGAAATCTCTAAATTATCCAAGTTGAAAGAGTGTGTAAAGATATTAAATTCAGATTGAGATTATTAATTATTGGACCAAAAATGTGTATACAGAATCTCGTAACTGTAATGAAGGGTCAGCGGAGTGAGGATCCATCTGCAGTTTTATTAAAGTTAAATTCACAGCAACAACTAGTGATGGGACGGTTGATACTGGGGCTCCGATGCTCCAACGCAGTTTTCAAAGCACTATTGTATCACATACTGTACCGATGCTTGTATCAAAATGACAATACCACGTGACTGATGACGTTTGAAGCTTCGAACGTCATGCAGTATCGGAATTCCTTGATGATATGGTGCAGAAAACAAGTCTGACCACCAGATGTTGCTAATGTGCACTGTGTTAAAAGCTTTGAGTAATGAACCATTTTTCGGCACAATTTGACAGAAAGCCTCAAACGCTTCAGAAAGCCTCGGTTTCCCATCACTAGCAACAACAATGGCAAGGACGAGGCAGTAGCAGTAACAGGGACAGGCCGATATTAGGGCAGGCGGCAAACATTCAAAATCCAGGAACAGGCAAGGGTCAAGGCAGGCAGCAGAGAATCAGATACGAGAAACAGTCCAAGTCAAACGCAGGTATAACAATCCGCAATGAAAACACTCAGAAATGATCACCAGGGCAAATCAGTCAGGACACTCTGCAGAAAAATAGCAATTATCTGAATTAAAATGTAATCGACTCTGACAGTATGTGGCGCTGGAACAGCAGAAATAAAGCCGTTTCCCTGGTTACCCCTGTACACAAAGCATCTGTGGTTATAACAACACAGTCTAATAGATTTTTTACTTCGCTTATGAAAATGAATTATAGTTTTACTACAAATAAAACAAAAAAACATGGTTATTGTAGTTAACCATGGTAACCACAAATACTTTATGGTAGGATTTGTAGTAAAACTATTGTTATACAAATAGTATCAATCTAACAAAAAAATCATACTTACCCCACTTTTACTATAATAAAACCTTGGTTAATTTTCATAAGTGTTCACGATAGTTTGCAATGCAAGCAATGTGTTATTTATCTAACTTAAATACAAACAAATAAAACTAGCGAATAATACAAATTTACAAAATAATTGGGGTATGTTTTATACAACTTGGTGTAACATTTAACAGTTAGAAAACTGCGTACATGCGACGTCACTTTGAGGCAGGGCAATTTGCTTCCTCAAGTCCTTTTTGTCTGATGCTTTTATGTCTGATGCCTTTTTTTCTGATGCCTTTTTGTCTGAGTCCGTTTCATCTGATGCCTTTTGGTCTGAGGCTGTTTTGTCCGATGCCTAATTGTATGAGACCTGACACCTGACGTCATTTTTCTTGAGACCTGAAGCCTTTCAGTCTGAGGCGCGATGCCGTTTTGTCTGATGACTGAAGCCTTTTAGTCTGAGTCATGACGCCTTTTCGTTGTATGACTGAGATGTGAGAATGTCCTAAAATGGACACCGTACAAGAGTGATTTCATATGTCACAGACTTCCGACTCTTTGTTTGGTCACATGCTTTTTCAAACCGTAGATCTGCTCTGTGATGATTTACATATGGTGCAGAAAACAAGTCTGACCACCAGATGTTGCTAATGTGTACTGTGTTAAAAGCTTGGAGTAATGAACCATTTTTCAGCACAATTTGACGAAAGCCTCAAACGCTTCAGAAAGCCTCGGTTTCCCATCACTAGCAATAACAATGGCAAGGACGAGGCAGTAGCAGAAACAGGGACAGGCCGATATCAGGGCAGGCGGCAAACATTCAAAATCCAGGAACAGGCAAGGGTCAAGGCAGGCAGCAGAGAATCAGATACGAGAAACAGTCCAAGTCAAACACAGGTATAACAATCCACAATGAAAACGCTCAGAAATGATCACCAGGGCAAATCAAGACTTCGCAACGTGTATGTGAGCTGCTTATGAAGTGTGTGTGTAATGTGGTGCAGGTGTGTGTGCAATCAGTCCCAGGAATGAGGATGTATAGGTAATGAAGTCCAAATGGGAAACAGTCAATATTCCGGTGATGGCTCCCTCTGGTGGTGCGGGGAAGGAGGTGCGGGAGCCTCACTTGTAATAGTAATGCATTATTTGCATTTAGAAGCATGTACTGTTACTTCATGCTCTACAGTTAAAGACCTGGGTGTTATATTAGACAGCAACTTGTCCTTCGAAAATCATATTTCATGTTACAAAAACAGCCTTCTTCCACCTCAGAAACATTGCAAAGCTACGGAACATATTATCTGTTTCTGATGCAGAAAAGTTAGTTCATGCATTCATGCTCTCTAGACTAGATTACTGTAATGCTTTACTAGCTGGTTGTCCTGCATCCTCAATAAACAAGCTACAACTAGTCCAAAATGCAGCTGCTAGATTTCTTACCAGGTCAAGAAAATATAATCATATAACACCATCTCTACACTGGTTACACTTTAGCTCATGTGTATTTAACCGATCTTCTATCGCCCTACAATCATTCACACTATTTAAGGCCACAAACCTTCGGACTTCTGGTTGTACCTAGGATATCTAAGTCCACTAAAGGAGGGAAAACGTTTTCACATTTGGCTCCTAAACTCTGGAATAGCCTTCCTGATAATGTTCGGGGCTCAGACTAACTCTTTCAGTTCAAATCCAGATTAAAGACGCATTTATTTTGCCAAGCATTCGCATAATGCATATTATATCCTTGTACTCCAGTTATATCAGATCAATTGCACATGACTATCTTTGCTTAATGTTATTCTAATTATTCTCCATTTGCTTTCTGTTTTATCTCAGGATGCCCGTCCCGAGGTGACTAGAGAGTACGTCAGCTCCAGTCTGGATCCAGCCTCTTATGAAGACTTCAGATGCTTCAACACTTGTGAAGAGATGACCCCCAACCTTTGTGAGGACTTAGATGATGCAAACTCAGGATATACAGCAAAATTTGGAATGGTGCATGTTGATCCAAATTGTTGTTATCATGTATTCATACTTTAATGAGCTCATTGTTTCTGCCTTAATTAATACGTTGTTTAAATTAATCCATTGTTAGCTAACTGCATGATTTGTATATGTACATTTCTGAAACTACATAATTTGGACACAGTCATCTCTGATAACAGAGGTATCCATAAAGCTGCTTTGAAACGATATGTATTGTGAAAAGCGCTATTCAAATAAATGTAAATGGAATTGAATGTGAATTAAAATCAGTAAAAATGAGATGTGACCTTTTTTCCATTGAACAGACTGCAGGTTTTTCCACTTGCATATATATATTGCACATAAAACAATGAACTCCAAGCACAACTACGCAATATGCATTAACAAGTGTTTAATAATATTTGAATAAAGGGTGAAAGATGTCAATTTTCCTAGCCCGGACATCACTGATTATGAAGGCCGAAATCTAAATTTCATTGGATCAAAAATGATGCCTTCAAACTGCAATGAAAATGTGACTGGCCAATTCATCTGAACCACAGGGACTCCTTTCCCATAAATGAGCCTTATAGGCTGCCAAGCACTAGCACACCTATAAAAACAAACCTTCTTTTCCTTTGATGACCTGCTGCTGTCAGGCCAAGTATAAAAAAAAAAAAACAGTGTCCCCATAACCCTTTATTGGACCGAATTCATCACGCCACTCTGATGGACGATAAGAAAGTCAGAAAGGCGTTGGGTAAAAACATGGTGATGTCTCTCCACCTAGCGAGGAACATCATCAATTCCAGTGCATGAACAGAGAAGGGACGGTGAGTGAAGTCATCATTACCTCCTAATAGACTTGGTGTAATGACTACTTTCGCTCTCTTCTGCTGTTTCTTTCAGCCCCTTTCCCTCTCTCTGATGACAGTCGTCTAATGGAGACTAAGCAGGATCATTCCCCTGCTCCTTAAAACACAGCCCACTGCACTCTTTAATTCAATAGCTCTTTTCCCCTATTCCATCAGGGGCAGTGCTGATGATGTTTACTCCCTTTGAAGCAGACGGCGACGGCAGAACAAAAGGAAAACACGCAATTGTCACCAGTCACTTCAAAAAGCCATTTTGAGCATCAATCTTGTTTTCATTTTCTCTTTTTTCCGTCAGCACGATCCGTGGTCAATAGAGCCGGTAGCGGTGTCAAACTCTCCGCGTCAGGCGAGGTGTTTGGTTAAAGATAAATTGGCAGGGATGTGCTCGCCCTTGGCAGGTTATACATCATGTGGATGCATTTCCTCTTAAAGTTGGATGAACACAGCGGCACAGAGACAGCTAAATACATCAGTAAATACAGCGGATACAGATGCAGGATTGACTGCGTGATTAAATCTAAACTCAAACCCCATTAAGATATCTTTGAAATATGGTGGAGTTATTATTGTACATAAAAAAAAAAAAATGCTGTTTACAAACAAACACTTCCAGATTTCTCAGCCATCAAGGAAAAGAGTGGTTTCAGGTTAACACACATATTAATGTGTGAAATATGTCTTGAAATGATCTACATTTACCAAATTTGATTATATTAAAGGGGCAGTATGTAGTATTGACAGTTAGTGGTTGAATTGAGTACTGCAGCCCAAATTCTAAATATTGGAGAGGGTTGATTCTCCCGCCCCTCCTCCTCAGACTCGACGCTCACACGGGTTGCCATTTTGAGGACAGTCAACAGTAACGAGCGCAAATGACAATGGAAGGCAATGAGCCTTACTCTGTAAGTTGATGAGTTGATTTATCTGCATTTTACAGTTATTCTCAATCTCTTTGGCTCAATTCTCGAACAAGACCTTTTTTTTCTCAAAACAATAAGTTTAGGTCTCTGAACAATTAGTTTCTTGTTCACATCACATCTAAATGCACATGACTGGTTGATCAAAACTGATGAGCTGATTCTCATTGTGAGCCTCCACATGCAAACTGATCCAAAATCTGTCAGACATGCATATATATTTCATAAATACCTATAACATGGAATATTTGTAATGTCTGCTGAATTGGCAAATGGCCTGCAATTGTAATGAAATATGAATAACAATCTTATTAATCAAGTTTGGAAGCATACAGTAGGATATATGGAGTTTGCTCAGCACAATCACTACTATTTTTGAACATGGAGGAACGTCTAAATCCCTAAACACCAACAGCAGTTTATTTTTGTAGAACTGTGTCACATATAAACTGAAAATACACAGTTGCTTGTCGTGGAAGAGCAATAGGAGGATATGTAAGAATGTGTTAGGGGAAGACATACTGTAATAGAATAAACAATCAACTGTGAATTTTCAGTTTACATGCAACAAATTTCTACAAAAATAAATGTGCTGTATAAATAAAAATGTTTGGTCCCACTTTATATTAGGTGTCTTTACTTTGTACTAACATTTTGTGTAAAATAATCATTTGATACAATGCACTTATTGTGTACATACATGCTTTTACATTGTACTTGTAAAAAGTAAAAATACTACTGTTGAGCCTTCCATTACCCCTTAACTCACCCTTAAACCTACCCATACCACCAAACCTTACCTGTATCCACATCAATAGCAGCAATACAATGTTTTGCAAAACAATATGAATACAATAAGTCCACTGTACTTGTTTTTGGATGTAAGTGGGTCAATGGCGTGACGGGTCATTGTTTTTGTCCAAAGGCCTTAATAATAATAAAAACAAAGATATGACATCCAAAGTATGTAAGGTAGTACAACTAGGCAGTGTTGGGGAGTAGTTAACTACATGTAGCGGCGCTACTAGTTTAACTACATTTTTCAGTAGCTTGTATGTAGTTCAGTTACTTTTAAAACAGTGTAGCTTTTCCAGTAGTTAACTACTATTTCCAGCAAGACCAAAAGCTACAAGCTACATTCCGCCATAGTCTATCTGTCCCGCCATAGTTTTAATGAACCTAATTCACTAACGCGGTGTTTTGCATTGCTAAAGCATCCGTCAATTGAACAGAAAACAAAATCGCGACATAGCTCAGTGCGCTTGTCACACGGCTGATCTAATAAAATCGGTTTCTCGGGTATAAGAATGTTCACGGGAGAAGCGCATGATTCACGTCTCAAAGCTTTATCACTGCATGTGCTGTGTTTAACCTGCATTTATCTGTGCATCCAATTTAAGTTCCGGTTCGGTTTAAGTGCTGAAACTGCAGAGTGCAATTGGTCGTTGGCCCTCTCATAGCATGAAAAACAAAACTTATATTAAAATTCTGAATGCATAATATAAAGCGTGCAAAGAGCGCTTCCTTTATAATCACTAAAAAAGTCATAACTCATCTCAGTTATAGCTGTCTACACTGCACAATGAGTCTCTTACATCATGTCTACACTTTGTTAATGAGAGGCTTCGCGAGCGTGCAAACTCAGTGCTGAATAAAAACTCTGGCGTTTCTTCTGGTGATTTTATCTAAATTAAACACCCCTGATTGGCCATTGCGTTCAAGAGATCAACAGTTGTGTCTGTGATTGGCTTGCTCAACGCTGCAAAATCATATTGTAAATAGAAACATTTGAAATTCTCCAGGGCATAAACACAAATACGCACTGGAGCCTTTGCCAATCTGTTCCGCCAATATGATATCCTTACAGTATCAACTGAGGGTGCTCTTGCTTGGATTTGAGGGTGCTTATGTGTGTAGAACCGGGCATGCATTGGTGTGACATTTGTGGCAGTTTTGCACTTTGACTGTCAGGTGTCAGATATAGGCTACATTTGAGTATTGCATCTTTTGATATACATTACAAAATAAAACGGTACACTTTGAAATCATAATTGTAGTGCATTGCGTTGTTTTAAACCCCAAACATTTTACTTGAACATTCTTCATTAACAGTTATTCAGTTATTTGTAATTGGCTATGTCATTTAAAAAAAAATAATCAAAGTAGTTTCAATGTAGCTAGCTACTTTTTGTTAGTAATCTGTAGTGTAGCTAACTACTTTTTCAAAAGGGTAGCTTGACTGTAGTTTAACTACTTTAATTTATGAGTAGCTTGTAGTTTGTCAAACTACAGTTTCAGAGTAGCTTCCCCTACACTGCAACTAGATCCCTTTTACTGAATCCAAAAGGTTTTAATTATATTTTGCTACATATAAAGGTATTTTAAAGATTAAAGGTCCAAAGGTCTGTACAGTCACTTCATTTGTGATTAAAATATCTAACATCATGTAGTATTACAATTATGTGTTGAAGTCGTTGCTTTGTTATGAGAAAGAATGTCCGGAAAAATGAATTTCATTGATGTCATTTGGAGTAACCAATATAAAGGGACCATTTTAGATCAAGTCATGCAGTCAGTATCATGTGACAGGATGTGACATCATTCAGACACCTCCAAAGGACCACATGGTCATGAAGCAAAGTAACTCACTCTCTTTTAACTATTTGAAAAAAAATCACGTTTTCACTTGATCATACGCATGTCCCGAAACATCAGGTCATTTGGTGCAACCGCTATAAAACATGGGAAATGTTGTAATATTTTAAAAACTTGTACTAAATATAAAATGTTTGATTGTTCTTTTGCTATCTAGCTAGATATCAGCCTGTTAGCATTGTTTGAAAATATCGTCATTCGGTATAACCAAAAGTGTCATTCGGTAAAGCCGAAATTTTGGTTAAACCGAATGACTTTTTGGTGACAAGTTTTGTCCATCTTTTAAAAAATGACAAAAGCAGTGTTAATTGATTATAAAAAAAACAAAGAAAAAAACAACAACACAAAATCGAATTGTTAACACTTAATAAAACTTCAAAATTATTTATATCTCTCTTTTTTTTACACTTTTAAAAACCTTATCCGTCAACGATTCAAGTACATAGTCGAAAGGACACCTAATATAAAGTGGGACCGAATGTCCATTTTCTTTTTGTGTACTGCAGTACTGACTTTTTCTAATACATTTTTACTTATACATACACTGTACATAATAAAAATGACAAAAACACAAAATTACTGAAATTTTAACTAAAATAAAAAAGAAAATGGACAATCTAAAAATAAAAACTGACTCAAAATATAAATACAAACTATAAAGGTTAAAGGTGTCTCAATGATACGTAGTATCACTAGTATACCTAGTATTGGGTTGCATGTGCTGGTGCTTCAATCTCAAACAAAATGCTAAACAACTGCAGAGATACAGGAGAGGTGATTTGCTCTTATACAACAGAAGGAAGTCCTCCAGCTACTCAATGAACCTGGAGGAACCTTGAAGCCTTGAGAACTAAAGTGGAGCGGCGTCACAGTTCAGATCCTGTATGTGTTATCAGACCTCAACACCATCACCTCAGTTCAACAACAGCCAAAGTCTAGACATAACAAGGATGCGACTGAATGGGGAAACTTGTTTCTTAAATACAAGACTGGAAGTGAGAGATAAAGAGGGAGGGAGAGGGTGACGACAGCCCACTGGGTGAGATTCGATGAGATCTGAAGTTCTCCGCTGCCATACTGTTGGTTAACATCAGACCTGAGCATCATCTAATCTGATAAAACTGCTCCAGCTCTCTCTCTCTCTCTCTCTCTCTCTCTCTGTCACCACTTGAAAAATGGAGGAATTGCAAAGAATCAATATTTTCCCTCATGTCCTTCCATACACTACACTTCCTAAAAAGGTCAGTAATTTATTAAATCTTCACTAGTGAGAACATGATTCTTTATCAGTGTGTTTTAGACACACTGTTTAAAACTTTTTCATTCTCTCCATTGATTCGCTCATATTGATTTTTTTTAGAAGCCTCAAACTTTTGTCAGCTGATATTTTACAGGCCTGAGGCTGCTATAGTCAAAGCACATACTAACAGGCATTTCATTTGCTGACTTTACTTTATTTACAAACAAGTACATTATATGTAAGGTGCTTTTTTAAATGTGTTAAACAGCATTAAATCTGTCAATATCAAAATAAATATCAATATATACTAATACAATATCTAAATTACTCATCAAGGACAAATTAAATAGATCAAAAGTGACAATAAAGACATTTATAATGTTCCAAAAGATCAAATAAATGCTGTTCATTTGAACTTTCTATCCATCAAAGAATCCTGAAAAATAAAATGTGCCATGGTTTCCACAAACATCTGAAGCGGCACAACTGTTTTCAACATTGATGATAATCATAAATGTTTCTTGAGCAGCAAATCAGCATATTAGAATGATTTCTGAAGGATCATGTGACATGTTGCGATTTTACTCGTTAGAGCTAGAGCTAAATCTGTATTCACACATTTTGAGAAATGAAGAGATGTAATATGCATAACAGATGATAAAAAATGAACAGTAATTATGTTTATGATTGACATACAATAGCTTATGTTTGTCAATTATGTCTAATTTAACCAGGCAGCCGAGACATAATGAATCTGTAAAATGTAGTGCATTTAATTCCTCCTGTAGGGAAAGAAATATTTAGAGGCAAAGTAAATATTGCATTAATGAAAAATTAAATGCTATCAATTATTGTAATTTACTGACAGCCATTTTAACTATATTAAGTCACCTTAATGCGTCATTCGGAAAAATGTACAGATAATGAACATAAATGAGAGAGGATATCTGTTTTAATAAACTGATTATATATCAAGAAAAGTCTGGATGAAACAACAAAGAGTCTTGATTTTAAAGACACAATACAAAATATAATTATTGCTGGAATATGTTGTATTTTTTTTAGTTCTTCGCTGCTGCCAAGCGCTGTGGGTGCAGATTACACGTCTGACAGAGAACATATCATTTACACCGCCTCATTTTAATGGCAGCTCTTTGAAATCATTAAGTGTTGTATTTCCACAGTTGGAGCCAAATGGCCCAAACAGAACTCTTTCCAAAATTATTTAATAAACATGTTATTTGCTTCCCTGGCCCATTTGACATGTGGAGTATTTAGCTGGAGTTCAATTCAATTCACATTTATTTGTATATTTATATATTTTCTTACAACTGATCAGCTTTACAGAATATGCATGTTTCAATGATACAGTGTCATTTGGCCCTAATGAACAGGGAATCTTGCATTAAATCATGAAATCGTCTTTCTGAGCTGCAGTGACTGTGTCAAGGAAAAAACTCCAATGGTGGTGAGGTGTTGGAGAAAAACAATTAAATAATGTCATATAATAATAACATACAGCTGTAAGCTAGTACAAATCATGTAATCAGTCAGAGAGAACGAAAATTATGCAATCTGCCAATGCATTATTAAGGCAGTAAATATAGCTTGTGATTGCAGTTATTGCAATATAAGGACAATATAATAATTCGGTTTGGAAATGAACTGTACGTTTCCATCCAAAGTTGCATTATTAAACTTCTGCAAAAAATTAGAATATCGCATAAAACATTTGCGAATAAAGCAAAAGTATGTATTTCGTAGTATGTATATGTAAATGTTGTTCTATATTGAACTTTCTATTCATCAAAATATCCTCAATAAAAATTAATCATGCACTGTAAAAAGTAATACGCTATATCTACTCCATAAAATTTTGGCAACAGATTACAAGCAATATTATTAATTAAATTCAACAAATAGAATTGAGTTAGAATTAATCAAATGAATTCCTTAAATGTCAACCATTTAAAACAAGTATAATTAAAGTAAAATTTAAACAAAATATCTGAATAACAGACAGACGTCAAAGATGAATTAAGAACTCTTTATTTTTTTATTTCCAACATTGAAGGAAAGAGAAACACATGAATTAACAGAGGTTTAGATGTTGATTTCATTGTTTGGTCGCCATTATGGTGATCAGTGTTTCAGTTCGTTGTTCAGTTTGACTCTTTGCTTTTTATGTCAGTTTGTTGTTTTTGTAATGGTGTTTGCTAATTTTACACATTTTAAATGGTTGACTTTTAAGGAATTAATTTAATTAATTCTAACTCAATTCTTATATGTTGAATTTAATTAATAATATTGCTTGTAATCTGTTGCCACAGTTTTATTGAGTAGATAGAGCGTATCACTTTTTACAGTGTGGTTTTCACAAAAATATTAAGCAACACAAACCACAAATTGATTTGTTAAATGTGTTTCCATTGTAGTTTATGTGGATTTTTTTCTTACCAAATAAAAATTATCCACCTCAAATGAGCACATACATTTTTCTAAATGCACATTTTAATATTTTATTTCATCTCTGTATTTTCATTGAATGTTTTCAATTCAACACAAAATGCACCATACAATTTTCTTCAGTTTCCATAATCAACAGTATTTGATTTGAATGAGGAATCATTAGCCCCTGATAGACGACACTCTTAAAAAGTTTTTAGTTCTTTATATCTAGAGTGGAAAATGGTTCTTCTGATCATTAAAATGTTCTTAACACTAATAAAAAAGGAACTCTGAGGGACTCAAAATGGCATCACTGCGAAAACATCCTTTTGGCACTTTTATTTTTAAGAGTGTACAGTCTTTTGGTACTGAATTATTTAATGCCCTGCCAACATATAGGGTACAAAACATACACACACACACACACACACACACACACACACACAAAAAAGGTCAATAAAAGGCATGGTCCTCTAAATCATGGGACCCCAAAATGCAAATCCATGGAAAGAGGCTCTTTCATGATTGTAAATGCAGCGAATGTGGGTTGATTCATTATCCTCAAACACTCAGATGAGCTTTGAACCCTCAGCAGGAGAGCGGCTTGAACACTTAACAGTAGACAAGTACTCATCCCTCAGTAGGAGGTTTGGACTAAACCCTCAGCGGCAGATGAGTACTCAGGGATCTGTCCTAAATTGAGCCCAGTAGGAGCCTCAGTGTGTCAGGAGCTTCAGTTCAACTTTAACCATGCCTGAGACAGCAGAGTCATGACCCACATCCATCTGCTGATGTGGGACTTTATCAGAGCCCCAGCGGAAGGGATGGAGCCCAGGGATTCAATTGGGAGCAAGGTGTAAATTCACATCTGCACAGGAAACCAAGGAAGGTGTGAATGAACATGGCGTCTGCTGTTCTTGGTGTGTTATCTGAATGATAGCAGGAGTGGAGGGCTGTAAAGCAGCTAATGAGATAGTCACAGGTTATCTTGTGGTTGGGGTTATTGGATGTGTTTAGGCAGGGCGGGTGAGGACTATGTATCACAGGACACTTTTTTAACTTGTATGTGTTTATGAATGGTTGAATCGGTGCAGATGTGGGTGAAACACCTGTTTACATATCATTGTGTTATGATCAGTGGACTTCTGACACAACACTGGAAATTGCAACTTCTGTTGAAAGAAAATAACCTGCAGACTCTTTGTACTACATTTTTGAAAGGGCTTTTACACTGACAGAGATTAGTCCTCATATGTAATTATAATTAAAAATATATATATATTTCAATGCTTTTACATTCAATTGCAAAACTTTAGCAAGCTAACAAAAGTTTTGGGCTTCTTGAAAAAACTTTGCATTTGCATAAAAGTTTTGTTTCTCAGTGGAACGCAAACGTTTTGCAAAAGGATGCAAAGTTCATTGTGAAATGCAAAACTTTTTTGCAAGCAAGTGCAATTTTCTATGTTAAAGACATTGGGGAACAGAAGAGATTTCATGACTAAACTTCTCTGAGAATACAATAGTTTAGTGAATGTAATCAAACATTTTGCGAGCGAATGCAACATATTTTGGGGAACTCAATTTTTTAAATAAATTAAATTTTCTCAGGGAAACACGAAGTTCATTGGAGAATGCAAAATATTTTGCAAGTTAATGCAAAGTTTCTTGTGGGAATGCATATGCCTCCATCATTATCTAATAAGTTAATATGTAAATACTGTACTTATATCAGCCAATAACCAATATGGTACCGAAATGTGCATCCCTAAGAAAGACAAACTGACCAACCTACACTTAAAAGGTTAGTTCACCCAGAAATGAAATTTATCCCATGAATAACTCACAGTCAATCCATCCTAGGTGTATAAAACTATCTTCTTTCAGAAGAACACTCAGAGATATATTTAAAAAATATACTGGCTCTTCCAAGCTGTATAATGGTAGTGAAGCGAGCGTGAGATTTTGAAAGCCCAAAAAAATGCATCTGTCCATCACAAAAATAATCCTTACGGCTCCAGAAGGTTAATAAAGGCCTTCTGAAGCAAAGCGGTGGATTTTTGTAAGAAAAAAATATCCATATTTAAAACTTTATTAACTATAATAACTAGCTTTCGGCTGACGATTGTATGCATCAGAGAAGCTTGAGTTTGTTGCACAGCCATATTTGGTTGGCGTCTAATCTTACGATTCTCCTGCATCCTGCATCATAAATTGAGTCAGGAGTTACTCTTTTGGCGTAAGTCGACTTGCACAGTATGCGTATGGTCGTCTGCCGGAAGCTAGTTATTTTAGTTAATAAAGTTTTAAATAGGGTGAATTAAGGGTGATTGGGGCAGTTTTTGAATTTCCGCCTTGTGCAAGGTTTCTTGTCATAAATGAAAAACATCAGCCCAACACATGATACATTTCTGTAATACTGAAGATGTTAACTATCCATTTGAGGAGGAAACAATAGTATATTATAATGTAAGGATGTGTGACATACACTTTTCTGTAAACTGAGCAAAAAAATTGGGTAACATTTGGGAGATTGGGACACAACGTTTGGGTGATTGGGACAGCACATCTTTCCATTGATTTAGGGTAGTGTAAGCATATTTACTGTATTGCACATGTTAGTTCATACTTTGATATAATTTTATATACAATATTTCCTTTTCTGTTCATCATCATTAAGAGTCCATGTTTATGTTTGTTCATTTTTATTTCTCAGTTCATAAATCCATCCACAAAAGAAGGCTTGAAGTCCAAAAAATCATTAAAAACATTTAAAAATCAAGTAAACAAGTAACAAAAATAATAATAAAAAGACGAAATAAAAAGAGTTTAACTATAATGTCAATATTTTCAGAATTTGGTTGTTTTACTTTAGTAAAATCTAGCTAGTTCATGAATATTTTAGTGTTGATTAGGGCTTGCACATGGTTGGGAACACTGATTTAGAGCATATAGAGCATATACAATGGTTCTCTATTGCAAGGCTAATAATTTTCTTAATTAGCAAAGCATTTAAGCACTGTCCCAATCACCCAAAATTATACCCAGATTGTGTTTGGGTGGATGGGACAAAATAAAAACAACCTACTTCTGAAAACAGAAACATTATATTAACAATTATTTTACTGATTTTGTAGCAGTAATGCATCATATACATGTTTCTATCAAAAGTTTTACAATATAGTAGCTATGACAATTTTAGTACCTTATTATGCAAACTACCAAACGCTTATGTCATTTCCCTCAGTTCATGCATCTCACGGTCAACTTCCTGTTTGATGCATGCCCCGCCCACCTACATGATGTTAGACCAATGAGGGCATCCCATTTTAATTATGTGGTCTCACAGCTAGGGCTCAGCAAAAAAAGTTTTTATTTTCACTCATCAGGTGAGAAAATAAATTCTATAGAGTTATACTGTCCCATTTGACCTTATTCACCCTTAATTCACCCTATTGATATTTTTCTTAAAAAAACCCATCGCTTCGATTCAGATGGCCTTTATTAACCCCCTGGAGCCGTATGGATTATTTTTATGATGGATAGGTTTCAAAATCTCATGCCCCATTCACTATCATTATAAAGCTTGGAAGAGCAAGTATATTTTTAAACATATCTCCGAGTGTTCGTCTGAAAGAAGATAGTCTTATACACCCAGGATGGATTGAGGTTGAGTAAATCATGGGATAATTTTCATTTCTGGGTGAACTAACCCTTTAAATCAACATAATGAAGTCACAAGACGAAAATATCTCTCCATCAGCTCATTACCCAATATTTGCAACGTCCATAAAATTACGTTAAAACACAAACTTTAAGTTTGTGTTTGACTTCACATAAGCGATCACCTTTCAGGGCAGGTGCAGCGAGTGCCGCTGTGACCTCATTCCATGCAAGAATGTAGTGTGATTTTTTGAGGCAGCTGAACAATAGACTTCAGGACTCTAGAGACTTCTGTCGATCTTTACTGTTAGTCACAAAGGATCACAGAGAGTTTGAACATCAGAACTCTCACCATAAGAAATGTGAGCTGTACGAAGCAGCCTGAGAACCTCAGGCATTAGGACTACGGGGCTTTGTGGATGAGAGCATCTGTCTATGCATCCTGCTCCCCGTCCAGGCAGAGGGGATTGTGGGAGAGATTCTCGCTAGCTCTCTGCAGTGTTTAAACAGATGGGCCCTCCAGCTCCAACAGTTACACACTCGCTCTCTCTGTCTAACACAGATACACATGCACACACCACCTAGCCGTGGCAGGGAGGAGAGAAACGGATGCCCTCAGAAATACATGAGACACGCTGGCAGGAGAGATAAAGAAACAGAGTCAGAGAGGAAGTGGATGAAGACCAGCGCACTGGATCAGCTCCAGCTGCTTTCTGCATTAAGTTCAGTGTTGTTGGATAATGCAGTTGGGTAAACATGATGTCCCCTGGCTACCCTTACACGCTCTCTGAGAGCCAATAAACTTCAGACACTTCTGAGCTACTACAGCACTTAAAACAGAGCGAGCGTCGTGCCAAACATACTTAACACCTACACGCACATTTCCATTGTCTTTTACCTGGTTTCGCTGACTCAGCAGCTGATTGGATTCATTATAGAGCTACATGCGCGCGTTTCAGTGCGGCAGGGTCAGGGAGGCAAAGAAAGTGGGGAAAAAAGTGGAATTGCACACAGTCAGCGCTAGTGCTCAGATTAGGAGGAGGATCTGAAACTCTGTTGGCTTGACAGACTGCAGCTGTGTGCATTCGGCTCTCACCACACCTGAATGATTACAGCGAGGTTGCTTAAAAACACTCACACACACACACAAGTTCTTTGAGAAGCTGTCTCTTTCTTCGCCGTCTCATCTAACAACAGAACCATGCCCAGAAAACAAAAGGCATCCAGTTAGAACTGAATGTACTGGAGAGAAGCTAAAGCTTGAAAAATGTCAAAAGGAGCTCATCAAATTCATGACATTTTACATAACAGATTTTTTTTTACACACCAGGGTTGTTCTTGTCAACTGAAACTAACATTTTTTTAACAGACAAGTGACCAATCTTGAGTGGCAATGTCACTAAAGTCACTAAAGCCAACCATGCTGAGAATACCGGGCTGAAAACGGTTTGTAATCGCGTTGAAATACAACTAGAACCGTTCCATACCATACATAAAAATGATACAGACTGTGGTCTTTAACCTCCATGTTAGAGCGCCCAACTCCCATGCCAGCGGACCCGGGTTTGAGTCCTGCTTAGAGTGGTCGGTTCAAACAGGAAGGGTTACATTGGTGCCGTGACCCGGATGGGAGTGAGGTTTAGGTGGGTGAGTGCAACTGTCGTATGCCAATGACGTGTAAACCTCACTCCTCTGAACTCAAGAGCCGCACTAGCGACTGATGCAAAAGACTGCGGTCTTTAGCCTCCTTGTTAGAGTGCCAGACTCCCATGCCAGCGGATCTGGGTTCGAGTCCCGCTTAGAGCGGGCGGTTCGAACCGGAGGGGTTACATTATGTACACCGTGCTAGTACCGTGTTGCACCCCCTTTTGCCTTCAGAACTGCCTTAATTCTTCATGGTATGGATTCAACAAGGTGCTGAAAACATTCCTCAGAGATTTTGGTCCATATTTGTCAGCTGCACATTCATGCAAATCAGTACATCCCAATGATGCTCTATTGCAGTGGTTCTCAAACTCCCCTGAAGGGATTCCCATCCTTCTGCGTACCCCCTCTCTTCCACTTCGACTGCAGTCACACCTTTTCCATTAAAGGTGCCCTTGAATGAAAAATTTAATTTATCTTGGCATAGTCAAATAACAAGAGTTCAGTACATGGAAATGACATACAGTGTCTCAAACTCCATTGTTTCCTCCTTCTTATATAAATCTCATTTGTTTAAAAGACCTCCGAAGAACAGGCGAATCTCAACATAACACCGACTGTTACGTAACAGTCGGGATCATTAATATGTACGCCCCCAATATTTGCATATGCCAGCCCATGTTCCCAACATTATGAAAGGCATTAGACAAGGGCAGCCAGTATTAACGTCTGGATCTGTGCACAGCTGAATCATCAGACTAGGTAAGCAAGCAAGAACAATAGCGAAAAATGGCAGATGGAGCAATAATAACTGACATGATCCATGATAACATGATATTTTTAGTGATATTTGTAAATTGTCTTTCTAAATGTTTTGTTAGCATGTTGCTAAAGTACTGTTAAATGTGGTTAAAGTTACCATCGTTTCTTACTGTATTCACGGAGACAAGAGCCGTCGCTATTTTCATTATTAAACACTTGCAGTCTGTATAATGCATAAACACAACTTCATTCTTTATAAATCTCTCCAACAGTTTAGCATTAGCCGTTAGCCACGGAGCACAGCCTCAAATTCATTCAGAATCAATGTAAACAATATAACAGTATACAATACTCACATAATCCGACGCATGCATGCCACATACATGACGAACACTTTGTAAAGATCCATTTGAGGGTTATATTAGCTGTGTAAACTTTGTTTATGCACTGTTCAAGGCAAGCGCGAGCTCCGTGGGCGTGGAGCATGAGAATTGAAGGGCCACACACCCTGAATCGGCTCATTTATAATGATGTCCCAAAATAGGCAGTTAAAAAAATTAATTAAAAAAAATCTATGGGGTATTTTGAGCTGAAACTTCACAGACACATTCAGGGGACACCTTAGACTTATATTACATCTTTTTAAAAAAAAGTCCTAGGGCACCTTTAAGGGACAATACATTGATTTTCCAGTGCATATTTTTACGTTTATGAATAACTTTATAAAATAAATAATGTTTTAAATAAAAAAATGTTTAATAGAGAAATATGCAATGATGGTAAAACAAAGTGATACTTTTAAATATTAAACTAAAACCGCCAGTAGGTGGCAGCAAGTCACTGTTTTTATGAGTGAGTCATCGAGTCATTCATTCAGTAACGAAGCAAGTGGCTGTGAATGAATCATTGAATCATTGACTCTCACGATTCGTTCAAAACCGCATTCGTGTGTTGCAGTTCTGCTCTGGTTTTCGTTGCAAAATAGAGTAAATACTGACAGTACTGTGTTTAAAATGTACGTTTTGTTTTTTGACCTGTTGTATAATAATGCACGTTTGCAGTCATGTGGATATTTGGGTACAATTGCATTCTTCCTCGTTATCAACATTAAATACAAGAACTCACACAAGGTATGTTTTTGTATCGAAGAAAGTTTGAGTCTTAAATTGATATAAATCCACTATCTGTGTCTGTATTTGTTCTTCATGCAAGTGCTAAATCCCCACTTTTACAAAGGTGCATTGTCGAGAACAGCAGTAATTTAGCACGATTTAAGGCAGCAGATTCTGCACACAATCATATGCACGCTGCTTCTGTGGATACAGTCATTTTAGACTGTAAAACATGAGGTAATTTGATTAAATGTAATGGATTTACAGCATTTTGCCAGTAAGAAATACATGCTCGGTTTTAATATTATTTTAAGGTATGGTAGAGTTAAATTAACTACTCCGCATTTTGTTCGCGTACCCCCTTTTGTCACCCCAGTTTGAGAAACACTGCTCTATTGGATTGAGATCTAAGAGATTTGAGTATAGTGAACTCATTGTCATGTTCAAGAAACCAGTTTGAGATGATTTGAGCTTTGTGACATGCATGTTATCCTTCTGGAAGTAGCCTTTAGAAGATGAGTAGACTTTGGTCATAAAGTGATGGATATGGTCAGCAACTGTACTCAGGTAGGCGGTGGAGTTTAATCAATGCTCAGTTGGTACTAACGTGCCCAAAGTGTGCCAAGAAAATATATAACACACCATTACACCATCAGCAGCCTGAACTGCTGATACAAGACAGGATAAATCCATGCTTTCATGTTGGTTACACCAAATTCTGACCTGACCATCTGAATGTGGCAGCAGAAATCCAGACTCATCAGACCAGGCAACGTTCCTCCAATCTTCTATTGTCCAGTTTTGGTGAGTCCATGTGAATTGTAGCCTCAGTTTGCTGTTCTCAGCTGACAGGTGTGTCTTCTGCTCTCACCTGCTTCAAGGTTGGTGTGTTCATAGATGATCTTCTGCAGACCTCGATTGTAACAATGGTTATTGTTGCATTTCTATCAGCTGAACCAGTCTGGCCATTCTCCTCTGACCTCTGGCATCAACAAGGCATTTTCGCTTACTGGATATTTTCTCTTTTTCAGACCATTCTCCGTAAACCCTAGAGATGTTTGTGCATGAAAATCCAAGTATATCAGCAGTTTCTGAAATACTCAGACCAGCCCATCTGACACCAACTACCATGACACATTCAAAGTCACTTAAATCACCTTTATTTCCCATTCCAATGCTCAGATTGAATATATACACACATATGAGTGCATTTCCAACATTTCTGTTATGAACGAAAAACAGTAGAACATGATGCGTAAATGTGAGCCAGTCGAGAGCAAAGCATCATTCATTCAGAAACTGTATTAGGTGAGTGGGTAGGTAAATATATGTGTCAGACAGTACAGAAACACAAAAGAACTCAAATCAGAATCTTTAAAGTGAGATATCTGTCAGACTGTACTGTCAGACGCTGAACAGCGAGGGGTCCTCCTACTCAATCCAGTCAATCGTGATTTTTAGGATTGTTGTCATGGTGAGGCTCAGCCACTCTCGTCAAAAGATTCCATGACATCACAATGTTATCCTGCAGCACTGGCCAATCAGAAGTCTGTGAGTATGAATGTAGGCTGAGGTGGAATCCACCAGCAGGACCATAGAGTACCAGATGGCTGAGGCGTCTGGGAGCTGAGAGCAATCTCTTCTCTTTTTCCCCTCTCAATCCATCTCTCTCCCTCTCTCTCTCTCTCTCTCTCTCTTAAGCTGTGTCTACTACAGCGTAAGATTCAGCTTTTTTTCTAAACATATGGGCATGATATTCTTATTCAAATGCAATATGTGCAACACAAGTTATTCATTAAGGGGTTGATCCCCACCAGCCACACAAACCCTATACTTTCTGAGCAACATATACTACAGCTGTAATAGTGTTTATAATCAGTTAGATTGAAAATACATATTTGAGATGACTTCTCTGATGGATATGAAAGACATTTGTAAACAGAAGTGACATGCTCATTCAAACTTAGGCTGTTCAGGTGGATTTTGAATGCAACTTCCTAACAAATTGCTCAAAATTATTATTACTTTTTCTCTATACAATAGAAAATGCATTGTGCTCACTGGCTGTCAAGATCAGTTTGCATAAACAAAAGCATAAATAAATAAATGCATGCATGCATAAATAAATAAAGTAGTTCATAAATGAATGAATGAATGAGCACAGGCTGTTAAAAAATGGTTGAGCTATCTGAACTAGACTGTCATAGACTATAATAAACTAAATTAATAATATTATTATTTATTTATTACTTGCACATCCTATTTCACAACACATACACTTTAAAATACATATCTTAAAAAGAGAAAGAAAAAAACCCCTGAATGGATAAAAAGACTTCACAGATTTGCATGTTTTCTCTGAAGTTATAACAGAAGAAAAGACAGGGTGAAAAAGAGAAAAATGAAGAGGAAAGAGTTTGCAAGAGTAGAAAAACAGTCTGCACCTCCTTTAATAAACCATCTGGGTTTAAGAACAGATCACTGCTCACAGAACTAAATAAAATGAATTAATTAAAAATAAAAGATCAGGATGGAGGAAGACTACATGCAGAACTGTGTTTGCAGCAAATTACCAAATCAGTCAGTATATGAAAACCTCTTGAAATCAATATTCAACTGCTCAAGAACATTAATCTTGATGAACATTGGTAAACAAGTACATGGTCCACAGAAACACATCATTAGTAAAATAACTTTAAAAGGGAAGAAAATATGCAGCATGAGCCACTAGCATCACCAAACAGAACTGCAATAAACTAATATGAGTGTTTTCAAACAGGTTTCCCAAACACTCTGCTATTGGTTGGCCAAACACATAACCCCGCCCCCAATCTCTCGCCATTGGTCGGGACGCAAGCACTCTTTCAACAGCAGCCTAGAGCCAAAGTGTTTACACTTTTTCAGGTGAATAAACTACAGAAATCTTACTTATAGTTGTCGATGCATATTAACCCGGGATAGAAGAAAGTATTTGAACATAAAACAAATATACTCATCACCGTTATATCATTATCAATATATAAACTCTGGGGTTGAAACCAACATCACATTACATAAAGCCCAACACTATTAACGCTGCATAGTGAGATTTAGAAATTGCTCCCACCGGAATTTTCTAGACTCTTAGAACTCCCTAATAGCTGGAATAGAGCGTGCTTCCATTATTCCCCTGGCTGCAATGATATTTGATGGCACCCGGGAGGACTCATGGACATGACTATTATCCAATGGTGTCAGCCCATTAGTGTTCAACAGAGAGACGCAGACCAATAACATGCAATAAGAAACAAGAAACGAGGAGATGGGTGGTGGGACATAAAACAGCTCTTCGATACGGGAGGAGGCTTAATCTGCACACCCACATGTCCCGTCTCAATACGAACATAAAGGTCAGAGAACAATAAAGAGAAACTGAACTGAACAGAGAACTGTCTATAATGAATCTGCATCCATGTTTGTGACAGATGGCCATTGGGATGGATCAAAGCATTGACTGCGATTGTTCCAATTCTCTCGACTTTGAATTCAGTCAATAAAGGCGGTGCTCTACACGCAAAGCTCTGTGAGATGAACACATAACAGACTACAGCTGCAGAATAACCTTTATTGTTATTTATGGGTCTTTTCCCTTATGGAAAAAAAAATCCAAGCATTCACTATTGCCAATGAGAAAGCATCCATCATAAAACAAACAATGCGAAACCCCATTCCAAGCATGCATCTTTTTCATTATGCAGTATGTAGGACAAAAAAACAAGCTGTTATATGAACACATTATGAGGTCCGTGTCCCACTGAGGCAAGACTAGTGAAACTCAGTAAGCAAGTGCTTCGTTTATAATCACCAAAACCATAATTGTACCACTCAAGGAACCAAACTACAGCCATTAGGTATAGTCTTCATGGTGTCGCATGCATGAAAAGAATGAGTATGGTCTCAGTTGAAAAGCCCTGAAGACACACAGAGACTATCTTGCTCTTCCAGACACTAACGGCTAATTCATTGAATTATGCTTCTTCCTCAGTAACCGAGGCTGCCCTCCCGGCTTGATCCCCAACTTTCTTTGCAATTGCATAAATGAATTTAAAAACAGGGCGAGATAGAGACCAAGCGAGCGGGATGTGGGGTGGAGGGTTGCAATAAGCCAATGTAAATGGAGTCTGTTGCCACTGGCAGAGGTAAAAGAGACAGGACGAGAGAAGCAGAGACATGCCGCTAGAAGAGGCAGACACACAGACGCATATGCACAGGCCATCACAATGACAGAGCAACGGGATTTCATTAGGATCCAATCCGAATGCCTTTATCTTTGTTTGTCCATTTCCTAATGAGCGCTGTGCCTCAACGGTGCCTGTTCCCATCCTCGCTCCCCTGCACACAGCTGGCACCTCTGGAAGCCCAGAAGCACCTGCTGGTAGTCAATAAGGGCGTCCAGCCACAGACAGAGCTGCCAAATGCCATCTGCCCGACTGACCGAAGCTTAAACATCCTCCTGCCACCACGAGTCTCTTCCAGAGCTGCCACTTACAGCCCAAACACGGATCTCTAATGCTGCAGACTCTACAAAACAACTCAGGAAGATTCAAGAAGAGTGTTTTTTGTGTGTGAATATATGCCCAACAAATGTATAAAAAAAATGGGCCCACTTTATATTAGTGTTTATTACACGGCTCTGTGGAATACTTGAAGTTTTGCGTTTGGTGAGCTAATAAAATATTAAAACTCAGTTATTTACAGTTATTTAATTATGCCAGTATCGTGGACTCGCTCTCTCGTTTTAAACAAACGCAGCGGCTGACACTGTTGGATTATAAGATAACAAACAGGTACGATTTTATAACAGTTTCATCTCAGATCAATATCTATTATCCCCATAATTATTTATGTGGTGAAATGCCGTTTAATAAGTCGTATCCCTTAAATGTCCGTCTAGTTTGAACTTGCCGCGCTAGCAACTGCTCTCTCCGCGGAAGCTTTGCATTTTAAGAGCTAATAAAATATTTCAACTCAGATCAATATTTTGTGTCTAATTATTTACTTATGTGGAAATTAGCCATGTAATAAGCAGGATAATGTACATCCTGCCGGTTGTTATCGCAGAATAAACCCCTTCAGGCTGATGCAAGACCCTTTAAAAGTAGAGACTTTTATAAGGATACAAAAGATTTCCATTTCAAATAAATGCTGTTTGAATTTTAGACAAATTGTGTCATGGTTTCCACAAAAATCTGAAGCAGCACAACTGTTTTCAACATTGATAATAATCATAAATGTTTCTTGAGCAGCAAATCATCATATCAGAATGATTTCTGAAGGATCATGTGACTCTGAAGACTGGAGTAATGATGCTAAAAATTCAGCTTTGATCACAGGATATAAATTACATTTTACAAGATATTTTTCACCATATAAGCCCCACTTTGAATGGTAGTGTAGGTTTATGATTAAGTGAATGAAATGATTAATTTGGACAAGTGAAACTAAACACATTTAAATATATATATATATATATATATATATATATATATATATATATATATATATATATATATTTTATCACTGTCATTATTGTATTTTAATATAGTTTGAACAAAACAAAATAATTAAATAGCTAAGAAAATATTTGAATAGCTCATTTACAAAGCTATAGTTTACTTGATTATTATCTAAAGTAAATGATCTCTTTCAATGAGCATTAATAGTTGATTTGAGGTGTTTATCAATTAGAATACATAGCGAATGTGTCTAATTTAATCACACATGTTGATCAGTAGAGTGCAGATGCTCTCTAAATGATGAGCTGCTGTAAAAAAAAATATAAATAAAATTGGACACTGAACTGGACATATTCAGCATAACATCTGCCTGGGTGTTTGCTTACAAAACACACACATACACACACACCAAATGATTTTCCATTGATAATTAGATGGGGTGTCAGACATAACCCCATGATTTTCATTATGAGGCTGTGAAAACATTTACTCCACATCAGCAAAAACACATTCACTTTTTACTGATTCATCAAATGCAAATACTCAATATGAGGCAGAATTGCATCCACCAAACAGCTATGTCTCATTTGTTCTCAGCTGTGCCATTTTTCCAAGTTGCAACATCTACACAAATGTCTGGATACATTTACACTTTGCATGAATCATCTCACTTCCAGGGTTCAAGATCAGTGTCCCTTTGTGAAGGAGGATCTCTCGGGAATCCAAATTCGGATGGCACAGGCTCTCTCACTGTCGCCGTTAAATCGATTCGAGCCACCGCAGATACGGTGGGGAGTCAAAAGGGTCATGGGCTTCCCTGCGGTATGGCCATTTAGTGCTCTTAAAAATGTCCACTCCCACCAAGATTAAACTAGATCTGCTCAGATATAAAAACCAGAAGGTCTGCGAGCCAACTGAGACCAGACCAGTACAATAACGACTGCACATTTCAGACTATATCTTCCTATTGAGAGTGTTACGGATGTGTGAGAGGTGCTGGGTTTTAATTCAATGCTCATTTTAGCACTGTTCCTGCTGTACATGGCCAAAAGTATGTGGACAGCTTCTAATTATCAAGTTTGGCTATTTCAGTTCTTCACTCTTCACTCCTTACAAACGGCTGCTTAAAATGAAGTGAACAAGCATGAAATCTCCATAGGCAAACACTTTTTTGTAGAATTGAGACCTTTTCTGTCCCAGCATGATAATGCCCGGTGCACAAAGAAATGGTTTATTGAGTCTATTGTGGCCTGCATAAGACTCCACTGAGAAGCTTGAGAATGAATTGGAGCTCCAACTGTGAGCCAGTATTCAACGCCCAACATCATGCCTGACCTCAGTGGAGCAAATCTCCACAGCCATGATCTACTGAAACTCTTTCCAGAAGAGCAGAAGCTGTTAAAGCAGCAAAGAGAGGAACAACTCACTATTAATTCATATGGCTTTGAATTTAGATGCTCTTCATGCTGGTCAAAGGCTTTTGAACGGTTTTTGCTATGCTAAACTGTAACACATCACTGTATTTGATGCCCTGAATACAAGTTTGCGTGTAGAATAATACGATTATCGATTTTCCGAGGTCCATCTTTCCAACATATTGAACAAATTTGCATAGCGTTTTCTGCTACTCGTCCAAAAAAGTTTGTCCAATCTTCACTAACGCTGCCTTAGATCATCTTTAGACCAAACCTCACAAAATTAACTTTTTTGGTGTTCAACACCATTCTCCTAATATAATCGGTAACACTTTACAATAGGTTCCCATTAGTTAACATTAGATAATGCCTTAACTAACAATGAGCAAGACAGTATTTATTAAACTTTGTTAACATTTGTTATTAAAAATACAACTATTTAATTCATGTTAGCTCAGGTCCATTAAATTATATGAAGAGATACGGCTTTTGAATGTAATAATGCATTAGTAAATGGTGAAATTAACATTAGTGATCAATACTTTAGATGTTAAATAATGTTATCAAATTGAACCTTATTGTAAAGTATTACCTTCCTATATGCAATAATATAAGCCAGCTGGAAAGCTTCCAGTGAAATGTCACTTGTTTTTGTATGATACTTAATTTATAATCAGAATATAGTCAATGAAATAGGAGCCCGATCACATGAAAATGCGTATCAGTAATACAAGAGTGTAATGCATATGCCAAAATGAGTTTTTGTGTGCATATGATACGCACTCTATGGCGTATTATACGCACAAACCCCACACCACTAATCCTACCCAAGACTACTGAGCATAAAGTGTGTATCATATGCACGCAAAAAACTGCATATCATATGCATGCCAAAACTCATTTTGGCGTATATATTCTACGAGATTACACATGCATTGATACGCATTCTCATGTGATCGTGTTGGAAATAGTCAGGCTTAGCATTAATTTAGTTATTCAAACGTACACTGTCAGAAAAAAAGGTACAGCGCTTGTTACTGGGGCAGTACCCTAAGGTGCAAAAGGGAAAAGGTACTAATATGTACTTTTAAAGTACTAATATGTACCATTTAGGGATGCACAAAGATGTACCTTTTCACTTTTGTATCTTAGGGTACTGCCCCAATCACAGCGGCATACATTTTTTCTGACGGTGTAGGACGACATAAAACATAAATAAATAAAGATATACCTCAGTGTTCCTCCTCAGCAAAATTCAATTCGACCATCACACTTTTGTGTGATTCATTGAATAAAATGTGAGTTTTCACAGTGTGCTGAAATCATTGAGTTCGCGCTGCACTGACTGACAGCTTTACTGATTATAAAGAGAGAGCGCGGCGCTCGTTCTCTGTGTAATTCATTCATGAGAAAAGTTATTGTTTTTCATGAGATTTTGTGAGTACTTCATACATCACCTTGACAAAATGTATTTTTAAACCTAGTGATTTTATAATGTTTAATATTTATTCAAAAATGTAACTGAGTGAAAAAACTATTACAAGAAATTGCTAATATGAGCCAATAAATTCTCCTCTGCTCCCATCTGATGGTTATAGTGGTAATTAATGTCTTTTTTATTTGTAAATAAAAGGGTTTTCTATCAAATGTTGGATTTTGTACACCTTGAAAACGAATGGGGACAATCTCAGAAGGATGAACAAATAATGTTTTTGATCATCATATTAAAAAATGTTGCATGTGAGTGTCTAATTACAGACACTGTGTTTCTTATTAAAACATTCACATTAGCTTTGTCTTTATTTCAATCAATAAAACTGGTTTATTGGCAAGTGTGATAACTGCATTAAAATATAAATACAACATTAAAAAGTCAACCATTGATGGTTTTGTGTCGATGTACAGCGACTACAGAATGACAGCAAACAGTTCACCTGAAATGCCCAAGCTGGCTCAAGAAAAACCAGGAAGTAACCGTGCATATGGTCCGTTCATCTGTGCATATTAACACAAATTTTTGAACGCATCATTGCCACAATGCCCTGATAATCCCATGCATGATGCCAAAAGGAACAAAGACATAAATACTGGTAAATCTACTTACAGTCCTTGAACTACTTTTCATTCTGTCACCAAAGGGAGTGACATGACCAAACAAAGCTGTTCAATCTTACAATGGGCGTGCCGTTGGGGTTCAGCCGCATAATTGCTGCCTGCAGCTAAATTTGCCATTGCTTACCCTCATGGGTAAAGCACACACATCCAGGAACAGACCTGTGAATAAGACTGAATATCAGCATGGCATCACAACAGTACTGACCTTCCGAGAGGTCGACCCAGCATTCTGAAGACCTTCTGCCCGTCCATTTTCTCCTCTCTTCAGGGTGTGATGACTCCAAGCTACTGAGATACGGCAGTCATTGAGTCATTGGCTGTGATACACCAATCTATCTGTGGGAAAGAGAGAAAGAACCAATGCAGATGAAGACAAAATGACTGTCAAGGCACTTGAGCAGCGTTTCAGGTTCTCTTATATTTACACAGCTAAGGGTAATTGATTACATTCAAGACAAAAACACTGACTGAGCGCAGAAACATTCTGTCTTATTGCTGAGTGGAGCCCAGTGTTGAGAAACGGTGATTGTTCTTCATTCATCAGCTCTTGAGAGACAAATGTGCTAGATAAATGACAGGCTTCCCTTGGCTTTACACGGAGATGCTCGAGTCGAAGTGGTTCCGAATTACAGATGGGTAATTTTTCTTTTGGCCACTGTGTAATTGGCATGTCTTGGTGCTAATGGTGGAGTTACCATGTTCAGGAGAGACCAAATTACCATTCATTATAGCTGAATAACACAAACAGAGAGTAAAGCACCACGCTTTTCTACAATGAATGGATATGTACTGGGCGAACTGGTAAAATTGGCTGTAATAAAAAAAAAAAAAAAAAAAAAAACATCTAAAGCTGCACCATCATGACAAGAATCGTAATTGTCAATTATTTCCTTTGATACTGTAATCACTCTTGTGTTCACATAACAGAATTTGCATATAAATTAGGGCTGTAAATTTAACATGTTAATTTAGTGTTATTAATTATTTATTAAAAATAAAGCGTTTCAAAATGAATGCAATTAATCATGTTCTTCTGACTCATATGTAAATTCTTAGGAATAAAACAAACTACATAGAGTAGAATAGAAACAACATACAGTAGGCATGAAAATAAAATAGTTTGAAACTCCCTTTAAAAGTTTGTGTAGGCAAGATTTTTTTTTAATACTTTTATTCATCAAGGACACATTAAATTGAACAAACGTGACAGTAAAGACATTTATAATGTCATAAAAGATTTCTATTTCAAATAAATGCTGTTTTTTGAACTTTCTATTCATTAAAGTATCTGGAAAAATAAAATGTATCACAGTTTCCACAAAAATATGAAAATATGAATGACTGAAAACTGGAGTAATGATGCTGAAAATTCAGCTTTGATCACAGGAATAAATTCACATAGACAACAGTTTTTTACTGTAATTTTAATCATATAAATGCCTTGGTGATCATACAAGAGACATGATATGGGAATAAACAAATTATCTTTAATTAGAAGGATTTCAGCTGCAAATATTGATATATGTGATTATTTGTGATTAACGCATTGCCATATCATGTCATTAATCCGATTAAAAGTTTTAATCGTTTGAAAGCTCTAATTAAACAATGAGTAAATCTAAACAGTACCCTCTGGGCAGCACAAGACACACAATTCTAATTATGCCCAGAAAGTGAGCAACGCAACGATACAACTGCGCTCGCAACCATTAAAATCACTGAAGCTGTCACTGCAAGTTTACACAGTTTGAGCCCTGCAGTTCAGCACGAGTTCACCGAGTTCTGGACTCACAAATGTTCCCCTTAAAATCAACATAGCTGTCTCTGCTGCAGATAAATATCTCATTTACACCTCACTATATTGGCTGTTAAACCGACTGCACTGCAAGCGGGCGGCACGACATGTACCGAATCCAAAATAATTCCAAATTACCAATGGTTCATTTCTCTTTGGGTCTAAAGCGCCAGGTCATGTTCCGTCAGCACTCAATTTCACGTGCCATCGCGGACTGAAATGAATCATACAGTAATACACAGATGTGTGGATCAGATTGCTTATAACTCCCTCATTAAGGACCAGATGTTATGAATCATGGTAAACACAGACTATTTTAAACACCTCTGATTGGTCATTACATTTACGTGCACGACTGACGTGTCTGTGATTAGTCACAAAGCTCATAATTGTTTGCAAAACTCCACAAATTATGATTACGTGGGCAGATTATTGACTAATATAGACAGAAAACTTTCATGTGGATGACAGTCCATCCAAAGGCACAGCAAATATTCAGATGTTATATGAAAGAAATCTGTGACAGGCAGTGAAGGAAAATGCGCATTTGAATATTCCCTATTGAGGGGTATTATTCTTTTTTCCAAAGGAAATATGCTTTCATTAAAGCCAACGGGAGCTGTTGGGTCACATTGGCAAATCGGCACTGCTTGGCTGCAATTGTGTAAGTCTTGAAATTCAAAAGCTGAAGCAAAATCCCCTTTGAGCACCTCAGGGATTGGAGCTGAGGAGATGAGAAACCTTCAAAAATCTCTTCATTTGCCATTTCTATCAGAGTCTGACTTCCTGACCTTTGGATAAAAAGGCAGAAACGCTCTCTTGTACACTTATATTCAGTTGTCTAATGTGTAGAGAGTTATTGAATTGCAATCAAAGCATGACATAAAAGTAACGACCGGAACATACAATTTCGTTTCAAGGATGTACTAGCAGCATAGACAATTACGTTGGGTTAATTATACAGGATTTTTTCACACATATACTGTTCAAATTCAAGCATTTAAAACAAAGACAAACACAACTATGGGTTCGGTTATATAACTGGTTGCTTTTCTGGTCGTATTTCCTTCAAACATCCCTGGTTTTCTTTCCCGTCATTAGCTCTGCAGATTGCAAATGAGTCACATCTAAGAAAATGCCAAACTTTCATCAGACGCAGCTACTGAGCTGAGAAGCGACACTTTACTGCAGTATATCTGCGTAGACACTAACATATATGCGCACGCATACACACTTGTTCATGGCATTGCTCAACTTCTCAGGCATGACATCAAGGAATCGCTTCTTATAAAATCTTTCCATTCTGATAAAAGCGAGACGCTCATCCAAATAAGTCCAATCTGGCAACCTGAGCGAAGGAAGGCGAGCGTATGAGAGGCGCGATTGGCATCAGCGCACTTCTCCATTCCAAACAGGCCTGCTGTCTATGCTTTCTACAACAAGCATGCGTCAGATCTCTCCCCAAACATGTTGTTAACTTCTCAAACATTCCTCTGTGATTTATATAACATAACATGTAAGGGCACAATATCTATTTTATTGCTTTTACCCAAAGCAACTTGCAAATGAGGAATGCAGGTGGATATCACAAAGCATTGTGAAGCAAACATCATACATTACACACAAAACCCATTCACAAAGAAACACACTATTGTCACCGACTGTCTGATGCAAGACATTTTACAAGGTATCAGCTTGAATTAATGATTTCTTATATATATAGCAAGTTAATGTGCCTCAATTTGACCATTTCAGTGCACTTTTGGCACTCATGAATGGTATGTTCCCAGGTGAAAAAGAAGTACATTTCTATAATATACTTAATGTGCTCTATTTTCGTGCACTGATTTTGTATTTAATATACTAAAAATTCTTCTTTAGTACTTCTTAAGATCATCTTAAAAACATCTAAGTGTACTCAACTGTGCTATTTTGAGACAGCATGAAATATGAAGTATATTGTGCTTTTAATATACTATCTCTGTATTTTAAAATTATATTTAGCTACCACTTGTAGTACACTATGGGTTCAAATGTACTATAAGTGGTATCTAAATATTTTTTTTTTTTTAATACAGAGATAGTATATTAAAAGCACATTTTAGTTCATATTTCATGCTGTCTCAAAATAGCAGAGTTGAGTGCACTTAGATGTTTTTAAGATGATCTTAAGAAGTACTAAAGAATAATTTTTAGTATATTAAATAGAAAATTAGTGCATGAAAATAGAGCACTTTAAGTATATTATAGAAATGTACTTTTTTTTCACCTGGGTTGTCTAGTTTTAGTGTTATTTGTTCTTCAGAAATTCCTCTTTTAATGCAATACTTATATATGTGCAAAGTGAACCACATTTGGTTTTTGACCATTGAACATGGGTAAAATTCAACAATTTGAACATGAAGTCGCATTGGGATCCCCATATCTATGAGACTGCACCATATTTGGCTTTAAAAATTAAGATTACATCTAATCCATACAATCTAGGCTCTAAAAATGAGAATCTACAAGGATTTAAAGATACCTTTTTGAGTGACAGGCATGCAAACTTTGGAATAAAGAATATTTATGGCACTCAGACAGGTAAGTTCAATGCAATTAAGCTGATAGAAAAAAAAAAAAAAAAAAAAACGAGGTACACTAGATTCAACATTATTTGTTTTTCAGATATTCCTCTTTAAAAGAAAAAGCTGTTTGCAAAGTGACCCACATTTAGCTTTTGACCACTGAAAATGTGCACAATTTACCAATTTATTCACAGATCCACATTTAGATCTCCATATCTCTGGAAATGAACCATGTTGGGCATTCAAAATGAAGATACTAAAAGGAAAGATTGTTAAGAACCAGAATCTAAAAGGATATTAAAATAGTTACAGGCATGCAAACTACGGGCAAAAAACACAAGAAGTGTTTTTTGCCATTTCTGAACTGTCACCGTTGGCATATAATGAAACAAAGATAGCAAAATCAACAGATTTTACTAATAGACCTACCAATCTGTGTGTAAAAATTAAATAATGATGCTGCCATCTTTCTAAAGGCATTTACACCCCCCCTGTAAATTGGCCCCGAATCTAAAGTGAAAATTGTCATTTTGACCCCCTCTACAAAACAGTGGATTACTAAGAAAATCTACATCTGTGACATTTAATATTTTGGCTTTCATCACTATTAATGTTTGTCTTTCTTCAGAAAAGAAAAAAAAAAAAAAATCAAAAATTTGAAACGGAATGACCCTATTCTAAATTATAATAATATTTCATAGTATTACTGTTTTTATTGTATTGCTGATCAAATGATCAAATAAATGTAGCCTTGGTGAGCAGAAGAGACTTACTCACCCTAAACAGCACCCAAAGACAAAACAAATGATTGGTCGCTTCAGACGGTCTCTTCCTGTCTTTGTGGGCCATTCTTATGATTATAATTTATGCCGAGAGTCAAACACCACTATTGAAATGACCCATAATCTCAGAGGTCCAGTTTATATTGTATCACGTCATGTCGTCTGGATCCTCTGAACGTTCATTTGCTGCTAATGAGGTTGTGATAATGGATGTGTAAATGTGTTGGAAAGACCCCTTATCTATGATGTCAGCCATTTCCCCCTGCTTTCTCATTTCTAACACTTGAGAAGGAAAATCCTAAACGAATTGCATGTTTGATTTGCATGGAAGCAGCAGCCTCTTTAGATGAGATATGGTTTACATGCAAATAAGGCCGAAGTCAGGCAGGAGTTTGCAGGATTTGTGACCTGAGACACTGAAGCAGCTGTCCGGTCCACAGTAACAAGCCCTGAGAGATGAAGAAAGATGGGAGGGAGGAGAAATAGCAAGAGATAGATGAGAAAAAGAAATCTGAGAGTGAGGGACACTGAGAGCGGCTGCTATATCAAACTGCATTTACAGTTTCAAAAGTCCAAGTTACAATTTGAAAGTTGCATCTGACCACAATCACAAACCCCACATCGCTGTGGGCAAAGCCCTGATTAAATCACAGCGCATTATAATAAACATGCAAACACTCCAAACCCTTTCATACAACAACCTCCCGCCAGAGATCACTTTTTTAATGACTAATTAAGTCAACAAACACAAGGAGAGCTCCATGACAAACTCACTGGTTTGCTCTTTATTGAAGCTCTTTAGAACTAAATGACACTCCAGATCAGCGGCTCTCAACTGGTGCCACTCAAAAATGAGTCGCAGGTTGGTTCTGAAAGAACAGGAGGGGAGAAAACAGCAACGCTCATACCAATACATAATCATGCATTTAGGACAGCAAAATAAACAGGCTTTTAAAATGGAGGTGAAAATGCTTCCAATATCATGTTTTGACGTCAACGGCTGTACGGCCAATCAAATGCTACAATATTCAAATATTTTCTGTTTATGTAATCTTTATGAAAAGAGACACATGTCAGACGCCTGTGATTCAGCTCATTATCCGCTAATGCGGCCATGCCCACGGAGCCAGCGCTATTCAGACCCAAATTCTGAGGCAATACATGTATACATCGTCTCAATCGTGTATTTATTGTCTTCAAAAGTGTTTTAAAATACCCATAGTTAGCGATCTCTGGAAGCCTGTTAGTTCCTGGAATGTCACATGGTGTCTGTTCTTCTTTAGATGAATTTGTGGACTAAAGGTGCACAGAGCGCCCTCCAGCTGCAAGTATAAATTGAAAACACAGTATCCAGCGCTCACAGTGATGACAATAAATATTGAATAAATATTACTTCTCTGTATAGAAAACTGACATAAACATATAAGAATCCATCAATATTTTTCCAAATGTGCATGCTTTTAAGCTAAAAGCCTATATGAAATGCCATAGAGGTAACATAATTATTCAGACACTTTGCATCACAGAAATATATATATATATATATACATAATAGAATACCATTATTTTAAATTGTAATACTATTTCACAGTATTGCTGTTTTTCTGTATGTTTGATATACATTATGATGAGCTTGAGACATGATCACAGAGGGTTTTTTCACAGCTTACCTGACTGAAAGGCCTCATTAATATGCAAGTCATTACAACTCATTATGCGATTCTTTTGTCTTCTCAGGTGTAAATGACCCATTATTCATGACGATTCACGCCTCCACGCATACTGTGTTTCTTGACAAAAAGTGTCTTACAAAAACTAAATCAATATATTGTTATAAATGAACAAGTAGGCAGGATAATTTTTACATAATTTTGAAGCATTATTTCAGTCACACTTTTTTTTTTTGTTTGTTTTTTTTTTTTTTTTTAATAACCACGCATAAACGTTATTCCTTCAAAAACACAAACATGTTCCTCACATATTATTGTAGCCTAGTTTGTGCTGAATACAGTGTAATGACACATTTACATTTACATTTATGCATTTGGCAGACTATATATTTGTATCTGAGTATGTGCAATCCCTGGGATCGAACCCATGACCTTTGGCATTGCTAGTGCCACGCTCTAACCCCTGAGCTACAGGAGACACTTTTTCCATTAATATGTTTATGAACAACTGAAAACAGCACAAATGTCAAGGCATGTCAAAACTCCTCCAGGCCCCAAATCAGCCTCACACTCCAGAGGGTTAAATATATATATTCTTTTCCCAGTTTTTTTTTCTTTCTTTTTTTTTTTTTCTCAGCATATTTGTTTGTTTTAAAGAGGACGTATCATGAAAATCTGACATTTTTCAGTGTTTAAGTGCTATAATCGGGTCACTGGTGCATCTACCAAACCAAAAAATGTGAAAAAGGACAACCCAGTAACTGTTTTGTATAGTGGGTCTATGTATAGTGGGCGTCCATACGGGTTTTGCACAAAAGATGAAAATGACGGCACATGCTAGTGGATGAGTTGAATCAACTCCACAGCAACTACATAAATGTATCCACTAACCATTCAGAAACTTCCAGTTTCATTCTAAAAGTTGTAACTTCTTCCTGAGTCTCTCCATCAGTGTCGACTCCGGTTTGAACAATGTAAGGCTGAACACCGTTACTGACAATCCTCATTTTGGCTGCGTGAGATTCTCCAGCTTTGTTGTTGTTGAGCTGTTAAAGCTCCGCCCTCTTCTGGAAAGGGGGCGGGAGCAGCAGCTCATTTGCATTTAAAGGGACACACACAAAAACGGTGTGTTTTTGCTCACACCCAAATAGGGGCAAATTTGACAAGCTATAATAAATGATCTTTGAGCTGAAACTTCACAGACACATTCTGGGGACACCAGTCATCATTTTCTCACCCCCTAATGTCGTTCCAAACATGTATGACTTTCTTTCTGTCAAACATAAAATATATTTTGTGAAATGTTTGTGTTTTTGGTGACTAAAAATAAAAAATAAAAATAACTTAAAAATATCTTATTTTGTGTTGTGTAAATCATAAAGGTTTGTAACAAGATGAAAGTAAGTAAACAATGACAATTTTTATTTAATTTTTTTGGGTGAACTATCCCTTTAAACCCTCAATAAATATAGGTCTATTTACTGTATATATATATATATATATATATATATATATATATATATATATATATATACAGTATATATATACAGTATATATATATATATATATATATATATATATATATACAGTATATATATACAGTATATATATATATATATATATATATACAGTATATATATACAGTATATATATATATATATATATATATATATATATATATATATATATATATATATATATATATACAGTATATATATATATATATATATATATATATATATATATATATATATATATATATATATATATATATTCCAGTGGGGTAAACACATAGTAAACCTACAAAACATACCCATATATTCTCTGAAAACAAGTCTTATACAGTATGTTAGCAACATTGCACATAAAGAAACTATTTCGGCACAGATTCCCTCTCACCACAGTTTTAAAGATGTGGGATCGGAGGAGGAAGGGTGTCTGTCTGATACAGTTTATTTCTCTTTAATGGAGTTAAAAGTATCAAAGGTTCTCACAAATGCATGCTGCAATTCACTACTGCATGCAATAAAGTGCACTAATACATTATACATGGTTTTATGCACTCACAATACATTTACATTTATGCAGACACTTTTATCCAAAGCTGCTTACATTGCTTTCAGTTTATGCAACCAAACACATGACCTTGGCACCACTCTCTACTCTTAATGTTAGACAAATTAACGGATTGTTTTGTAGCTGTAATTTAATGCACAAATAAATACATAGCCATTTGCATTTGCAAAAATGTTACTTTTTTGAGACGTTATTAAAGGATGTGACTCAAACAAGCAACATCCCGACTTTCTATAAACTTGCATAATCACTAAAATAATTCATTTTCTCTTACAATTAAAAACAACAAATGCTAGCTTTGTTTTCCATCAAGTGCAACGCATACGTATCTGAACAACTCAAAAATGTGCTTAGTTTTTCATGACCATTTGGCACAAAAACAAATATCAAGCGGCTGAATATTTGTGCACAGCTGGCTGATTTTCTGAGTTATTGTGCAAAACACCAGGAAGCTCACATTTCCAGGTATGAGAGGTAAACAGAATCATTCAGCGCCAAACTCAAGTAGTAACGTTACACCTGTGGTTTGTTTAAACGAGATAGAGAGATCTGCAGCCTGTTTTCTTTGTCAACTAAAGCTTGTATCGATTACAGTGCTGTATATATATATGGCGTGTTTTAGATTTTAGTTGGTATAAAGATGAAACACTGAGCTCTCAACTGGGTTTCCATTAGAGTCAGAGCTCTTCCACACTTTTGCTTTTGCTCTTTCTGTTCTGAGACATCTTTTGTACCATCTCCTTGATACAGTCCTTCAGCAGGCCTTTCATTTTGCATTAAATTATAGAAAGACCTAGACAACAGAATAAAAAGAAAGCAAGAGGTTCTGTGTTGAGGTTGGGTCTGGTTAGTGTATTTTGATGGGTGAATTATGTGCCGTTTGTGTCAGGAATCTAGTGTCGCCTTTGCATTTACTGCTTGATTCCAGCATCTGATATCAAACTACTGCCAACGGAGAGATCAGATGTGTCCAGACTACTGCCAAATGAAACTCTAGCAAGAGAGAGACCAGTAATCAAGTACAACAGATCAAACTCAGTAAGCAGAGAACTGTTGAGGCACTGTCTGAATTTATATATCTTTCATTTGACTGTACCCAGCTAACAAAAATATGTTCTAAGAACACTGAGTTATGAAAACTGTATTTCTGAATGCTCTCGGAATGTTCAAAACATCCAGATTTTTAAATGTTTAAAAGCATTTTTGGTTATGCAGACATTAAGAATTTTATCATTCTGCAAACATAATTGGAATGTTACTTTTGAATGTTCTCTGATTGTTCTGAAACAAGTAGTAACATTTAAAAATGTTAGACGAACGTCCAATTAAAACATTTCAGAAAAAATTTTAATGAACAATGTGCAAATACCATATTTGTGCTGACTGTTATTATAGACTAGATAACTTTGAACAAGCGTTCTGCTAACATTACTGGAAGAACGTTTGTTCATAACTTTGAGAGAACCTTGCCAGAACATTCCCTGTTAGCTGGCTGCTCTGTAAACCCTAATGCTCAAAATAATTAAGTGGTTTAGTAGAATAAACTTAAATTAAACAAATTAGTTCAATCAAATTAACTTTTTTGAGTATATAGAACTTTATTTTTCTTTTGACTTCATGAAACTGACACATTTTAAATAATCAAAATTGTTTTATTGTTTTGAGTTTTATGAACCTGTTTCTTTTAATTTAGACAAACTTAAAATTCACTAAAACTTGGCTGAGATTTCTATTTCCCAGCATGCTTTGCTATGACACTCTTGCTATGATTTTTTTTGTGCAAGATTAATGTTAAGTGGGAGATTCAGTAGTGTTTACTGTTTTGCAATACTAATTTAGAAGAGTTTCTGTTGTTGTTGTTGTTGTTGTTGTTGTTGTTGTTGTTCGGAGCGTGTATCAAACTGCCAAAGTCACGTGATTTCAGTAAACGAGGCTTCGTTACATCATAAGTGTTTCGCAATTTCAATGGTTCACGTAAATTACGGATGTGGAACGACATGAGGGAGAGTAATTAATGACAGAATTTTCATTTTTGGGTGAACTAACCCTTTAAACACATGAGCTAGCTTAATCAAATATTTCAAGTTAAGAGCAATTAACATGTATGAGTACAAAATAAAAATTTGTCAGTTCTGATTACTTAAACTTTGAATTCCTTAAATAAAAATAAATTAAAAAAAAAAAAGTAACTGATTGCCTACATTTTTTTTTTTTTGGAGTTTTGCCAACTTATTTGGGTTCACAGTGTAGTTTAAACAAGGAACCATCATCAAATTTCAATCATCTTTTGTGTAAAGACTTATTTTAGAATCAAACAGTCCAAAACTTAAGACAAACACAGAACACATTTAATATGTTTAAGCTATAAGAAAGAAATTGCTATAAACTGAATCTAAATATACTCTTAAAGATAAAATAAACAAAACCTTAAATAAATAATGCATCTTTTCATAAGTTATCAAGGAGATCCAGACCTCATTTGAGTTGTAAATTACTCAAAAAGCACAATAATCTAGGCAAAACATTAAAAGATCTAGGTCAGATATTTCTTAATAGTCAGGGAAAAAAGCCCTCCACCAAACAACAAGATAAAATCGAGAAAAACAAGGTTGTGGAATGAACTCTGTGATCATTTGAAAGAAATCAATCTATAGTTTGCACTCCGACCGAGCGGGTGTTTGTAGCGGTGGGTGTTTATGAGAGATTTTATGACAGAGAGCAGGAGATAAATCAGCGTATTGACCTCCTGGAGTGATCCAGCCCGCATGCAGAACATTTGCCAAAAGTTTATAATCTTCAAAAGAAGAGCCGGGGCCTTGAAAACTAGACACCTTCACTGGCAAACATGCCCCGAAGCCTTCTTTATATTATCAGTATCATAAATGAAAAAGCAGTACCCTGGGAAACTTTGATGTAAGTATGAATGCACCAAAGTTGAACATCATCAAAGCAATTTGTGCCATTTAAAGTTAGACCATAAAATAAACATTTCATGTAAACCTTGATGGAATTTTTTTGACATTTCCTGTTCATGCTCTCCATGAAAAAAAGCAAGATGAACTATCTACATTAGAAGGAAGAAAAAAAAAAAAAAAAAAAAACACCCGACGGGTTCACAGAAATTACTGTAAAAGCTCAGAGAAACACAAACCAACTCATGCATAGCAAAATTAGGCCAATTCACATTTTACAAATCTTCATCCTGAGCATGCATCTCTAAGCGTGTCTGATATTCAGAGCAGTAAAGATCCAGAACGTTGCCAAAATCAATCTCCTGTGGCAGACCATCAGTGCAAATCCAATAGCAGAACATGCATGCATGGCTTTAGCAATAATGAATCCTTATAAATAAAGAGAGAGGAAGACTCTTGAATGCTGGATGACTCAAGGCTGCTGGAGTAGCCGACGTAAATCTCAAGTGGGACACTCCAGTGGAAATGAATTCCAGTGCGGAGAGCTGCCACTGCCTTCTCCAACATAACACTTTCACTTTAAGTGCTCGTGAAGTTCCACCATATGATATTGTTCCCGTCCCCTGATCCCTGCAATGTACTATGTGAAAATGCACAAGTGTGGATTGATTTGAAAATGTCTTCTGGTTGAATGGAAAGGACGGGGGAAGAAAAGGCAAGCTGAACGAAGGGCCTTGATGGACTGGGACACACGGATGGAAAAAGAGAGAAAAAGGGGAAGACTGCGGACTTTGAAGCATTAGTGAAAACGTTAGAAAGAAAAGTAACGATTCTGGTTCTGATTTTAGAACCAAAGTGATAGTTTACTCAAAAAGCAACAGGATATTTATTAATATTTATCCAAATGTGTTCATCAAAAAAGAGAAGAGAGTCATATACACCTAGGATTGCTTCAGGGTGAGTAAAGCTTGCTCTAATTTTCATTTTAAAGTGAACTAATCCTTTAACCATGAATGTCCACCCTTAAACCTGACCGGTGCATGCAAAACGTACAAATGAGATCGTACGAATTCAACACCAATTCAACCAAATTGTAAAAATCTCTGTGAAGTGCTGGAGTCATTTGACTGATTCAAACCATATTTACTCTGCATCAGCATACTTTTTCCCCGCAAACGTTTTCTAAAAAAGTTGCCATCAAGCGACAGCATTTTTGATAATTTTCACAAAACTTTCATTGACCCCTGAATATTTTGTTGTATGAATATGTGAACATGCAATATATCAAAAGAAAGGACAAAGCCTCTGCTCTAAAAGGAAAAAAAAAAAAATGCTGTTTAATGATCTTCTTCTTCGCTTGTTGTTGGATCCAGAGATTCTGTACTCTTTCAGAAGATCTGTAACAGTGCCCCCTACTGTATAACAGGGGATTGCAGGGAAAACTCAATGGTGGGAAAATTATTAAAAGTATTGAATTCAGTTCAGTTCAGATTCTTCCTTAAAAGCTGATGGCATTTATTAAAATCTTGACATTATAACTAATAATACAGGACAACTTGACCTTGGAAATACCCTTTTTTTTCAATTATGTAAAACAAAGTGACAAACATGCTTTTTAAAATATATAATTAAATAATTATTTTATTTAGCTTTTTGTTTTAGCTTTTAGACATTGCATTAATGCTGAACCCATGAAAACATAATAAGTAAAAAAAATAAATAAATAACTGAAAATGTCATAGAAGAGGTAAATCAGATGAAGGTCATAAGAGATTTTTCAGGCACTTTGCAAATGCAAATAATTTACAAAAAAAACTTGTGCAAAACAAGAGAGTCCATCCATTTCATATTACTGAATAACATTTCATAGAATGATGCTTTTAATAATGGCCTTTTACTGTGAAGTACACAAAATACATATGTCACCATACTTTGAGAATGGAAAGATGACATGTTTCTTATATACATTTTAAGAGAAAAATACAACTGTGCAGCAGATAGAAGCAGAAGAGTGTGGGCGAAACGGTTCTTATTTCAAAATTATTTCACCTCCACCACTTTAGAGCATTTATGTTCACATCACATTTTATCAGTGATGGCCGAGGCCTGAGGACAAAGGACGGGCATCAAACGCAGAGGCACCGTGGACTGAGAATTTCACAGTGTGACCTGCACTTTATAAAAGCAGCCCTCTCCGATCACACACTGAGCCTGGGACTCCGCAACAGAGAGTTAAGCAGATTGATGGATAGATAAATGGGAAATGGGAAAGGAAAAAATGTTCAGGGGGCAAAAGAAGCGGCCTTTTGCACAGTAGGCAGGGATTAAAATATGGCTGAATCCAGTGAAGAGTTCACGTCGTCTCTCAGAAAATTGTTTCTGTGGTCATCAATGCATGCTAAGTGCTTGCTGCAATGAAAGTGGGCCATGTGACAGCTAGTGATGGGCGCTTTCGAAACACGGCTTCATGGAGCTTCAAAACCTTTACAAATCTTTTGATTCGAATCAGTGGTTAGGAACGCATATCAAACTGCAAAAGTCACGTGATTTCAGTAAATGAGGCTGTACAAAATAGCATAGAGTACATGAATTACCCATAGCAGATCTATACAGGTGGAGCTGGGGAAGGTGGAGGGTTTCTGAAATCGCAAATGCTGACCAAGTATCTTAGCTCAGCAGTTTGTGAATTTATTTCTGTTAAAAGGAAACAGAAAGACAAAAGACAACTGAAACACAAGGGTGTATATACACAGGATAATAAGAGGCTAACAAGGAACAGGTGTGGGTAATTAATCACAACGGAGACTAACATGGGTAACTATGGAAATAAAATGGCAGATATGGAAACAAAGGAAAACATAAACTAAACACAAGAAGAGAAACAGCAAAAGAAAAGGAACAGATAATACACTTCAAAATAAACGTCCTAGAACACAGAACACTCAAAAAATCATGGGAAATTGTAACAAACGACATATTTTTTTTACAATGTCTAATTATACATGAGGGGTTTAACTGATACAACCACATCCTCTAGCACTGTCATTTGTTCCTGACTGCTGTACCAGCAGCTTAATGTCTGTAATCATGTGGCCATATCCATTCATGGCTTCTGATGTTATGAATGACCTCCAAAATAAGAGAGAGCAGATTTGAACAGGAGCTCAATCAGTCTTTTATTGTCAGCCAAACATCATTGAGTTGTCACCCTGCTGCAAAGCTACAGTACAAATCTTTTTTTTTTTTTTTTTGTCATTTCTAGCTGGTCAGAGCTCATTATTAGGTACTTCAAGCTGGTTAAAGTCCACATGAGTGCAGTTTTCCTTCTTGAGTTGATGCAGAATGTCAAAGGCTTTGACCTTTTCTATAAAATAGTCAATGCACAATCACTTGCATTTAGCCTCAGTGGCCACTGCAACTTCCGGCGCAGAGCAGTATATGGAAATTGAGAGAAAATAAAGTGTTACACAACAGTAGAGTCCATAGCTCCATGCTAAACTGCCAAGAATCATTTTCTTAATCAGTATTTTTGTCTTGTTTTTGAGCAAAAATATCTAAACATCCTTACTCCCAATTATTAAAGGATTAGTTCACTTTCAAATGAAAATTAGCTCAAGCTTTACTCACCCTCAAGCCATCTATATATGACTTTCTTCTTTCTGATGAACATAATCGAAGAAATATTAATAAATATGAGCTTTATAATGGTAGTGAACGGGACCCACGGGCATGAGCTGAAGAAAAAGCTTCCATCCACATCCATCCATCATAAACATGTACTCTACACAGCTCCAGGGGGGTCAATAAAGGCCTTCTGAAGCGAAGCAATGCGTTTGTATAAAAAAATATCCATATTTAAACAAGTTATGAAGTCAAATATCTAGCTTCCGCCAGAACGCCTTCCGTATTCAATTTATGGAAAAACGGAACTGGTGCCGCATTAGTTCCGTAAGTTGAACAGGGAAGGTGTAGGACATACAGCGTAAGCTTTTTGAAGAATACAAAAGGTGATCTGGTGAAAGCACTTGCAAGGCGAGCATTTGTGTTTATAAAGCATATACATTTTTATTTTTACTTTTTAGAAAATGACGTTTCACTAGATAAGGCCTTTATTCCTCGCCTGGTATCGTTTAAAGCCTTTGAAGCTGCACTGAAAGTGTAATTCTGACCTTCAACCATTTGGAGGCCATTGAAGTCCATTATAAGGAGAATAATCCTGGAATGTTTTCATCAAAAACCTTAATTTCTTTTTGACTGAAGAAAGAAAGACATGAACATCTTGGATGACATGGGGGTGAGTAAATTATCAGGAAATTTTAATTTGAAAGTGAACTAATCCTTTAAGACTTGTTTGCAGAAAACAGTTAAAGGTGCCCTCGAATGAAAAATTGAATTTATATTGGCATAGTTGAATAACAAGAGTTCAGTACATGGAAATGACATACAGTGAGTCTCAAACATCATTGTTTCCTCCTTCTTGTATAAATCTCATTTGTTTAAAAGACCTCCGAAGAACAAGCGAAACTCAACATAACACCGACTGTTACGTAACAGTCGGGGTGTACGCCCCAATATTTGCATATGCCAGCCCATGTTCCCAATATTATGAAAGGCATTAGACAAGGGCAGAACGTCTGGATCTGTGCACAGGTGAATCAACAGACTAGGTAAGCAAGCAAGAACAATAGCGAAAAATGGCAGATGGAGCAATAATAACTGACATGATCCATGATATCATGATATTTTTAGTGATAGTTGTAAACTGTCTTTCTAAATGTTTCGTTAGCATGTTGCTAATGTACTGTTAAATGTGGTTAAAGTTACCATCGTTTCTTACTGTATTCACGGAGACAAGAGCCGTCGCTATTTTCATTTTTAAACACTTGCAGTCTGTATAATTCATAAACACAACTTCATTCTTTATAAATCTCTCCAACAGTGTAGCATTAGCCGTTAGCCACGGAGCACAGCCTCAAATTCATTCAGAATCAATGTAAACAATATAACAGTATACAATACTCACATAATCCGACGCATGCATGCCACATACATGACGAACACTTTGTAAAGATCCATTTGAGAGTTATATTAGCTGTGTAAACTTTGTTTATGCACTGTTCAAGGCAAGTGCGAGCTCCGTGGGCGTGGAGCAGGAGAATTAAAGGGCCAGTAGCCCTGAATCGGCTCATTTATAATGATGCCCCAAAATAGGCAGTTAAAAAAATGAATTAAAAAAAATCTATGGGGTATTTTGAGCTGAAACTTCACAGACACATTCAGGGGACACCTTAGACTTATATTACATCTTTTTAAAAAAAGTTCTAGGGCATCTTTAAGCTTATCTAATACAGATGAAAATGCTTGGGTTTTTTTTTTGTTGTTGTTGTTGTTTTTATAAGTACCAAAATTTAGAACTTTGTGCACAATCCATATATATATATATATATATATACATAGATAGATAGATAGATAGATAGATAGATAGATAGATAGATAGGCCCAATCCCAATTCTCTTTTATACCCCATCGCCCTTCCCCTTGCCCCTTCAGACAGAGTGGCAAGGTGTAGGGGTGAAAATATTCCCCTAAGAAATGTGACACCACTACTACACCATTACACACGTCATCATAGTTTCTTTTATTAGTGTCCAGTAACATTTAACCAGTGTGAAAAGCAATGAAGTGCACATATTAACAGAAATCAGGCGTGAGCACATTTAACAGATTACTTTTGCGCTGTATTTTGGGCTTAAGAAAACGGCGCTCAGTTTCAGTTCGAAGACATATGAGCCTTCAGTTTCTCAAGACGATACAGAATGATACAGAATGTACAAGACAGGTGGAGCCGCTCTTCCATCGGGCCAAGTTTCATTCTGTGCTGAGCCAGCCGGTACGGATATGGTTTCGTTTTCTACTGTGGCACTGCGATAACGGAGCTCTTTGCAATGTAATACAAACGAGTCAGTTTTTGCCTTGGTAACGCAAGAGTTTACAGATGATACAATATGTAAATATTGACTGCGCTATGAAGGATGACAGATATTTCTTTTAACTGCATTATTCAGATGTGTTCACATCATTCAAATAGCAAGCTATGGAGAAACTGGCAGCCAGGTTACACATAAGTGATCGATCCTGCGTGGAAATATCACTACCATGATCACTAGCAGCACGGTAGTCGGTGTATGCAGGGAAATTTCTCATACTCCTTCATTCGAAGTGTGGTCGTTTGAAGGGCTATCTGGCCTTTCCCCTTACCCCTACCACTCCAGCCAAAAGAGAAATGAAATACCCCTACCCGCGCAAAACGAAAGGGTAGGGGAAAGGGAAGGGGTAGAATTGGAACTGGGCCATAGATAGATAGATAGATAGATAGATAGATAGATTTTTTTATGGCAAACAAGACAATGTACAGATTATTACAGTGAGGGGGAGGGACATTCTCATTCTAGAAAGTATCTGATTGGTCAAAAAATTAAGATACATCCTTGTTTGCAGGATGAGTAACAAATTATATGTAAACTGTTTGTTTTTCTTTAAAATTATTACTTTAATTAATGTTTTGCAAGATATAACCTTATAATTCCAAGCGGAAAGTGTTTTTGTTTTTTTTGGTCCCATTTTATGTTAAGCAGTGTTAATTTCGTTGACGAATACTTTTCGTCATAATTTTCGTCAACGACATGCGTTTTGAATGACTAAAATTATGACTAAAATCTACTCTAATTTTCGTCAACGAATAAAAATGAGACGAAAATGAAAAAGAGGGACGATTTGGGAAGACATCCAGTCAGGACAGCTGTCCTGTGTGGAAGATGCGCACATTTGAACTGTAATGTGCTGATCTAACCGCGGGAAACGCGGCGCTGTTGCGCGCTCTACAGGCGCGTCCAGCAGCACTTCAGACTGCTTCACAATTAATGAATAGCGCATATTTATGCCAAGCGATTGCTTATAAGCTAATGTTGATGAATTATGACAATGTTTACTACACGATATTTATATGGTAGTATGTTTTAGGCGGTTGTAAGAATGCAAATTGATCACCCTCATGAGCAGCCTGCTACAGTGCATACTGCAGACATTTCAGAATAAGAGTCACGGTGTATTTCGGGATGGTTTTTTTTTTCTGGTCATTATTGTTATTATGTTTACACAATAAACTGTATTTAATTTGATTTCTGTTTAATTAATAGTAAACTACTGTATCTTCTGTTACAGGAAGGAAAGACTAAGAACATTATTTGACACATTATTCAAGTATATTTTTATTATTCAATATATTTTACAAGTATAAGGGTTATTATAGTTAACTAAACCTAAAACCAAAGAAATCTTCATTACTTGAAATAAACATTAACTGAAAAAAAAAATAAAATAAATAATAATAATAATAAAATAAAATATTTCTAAGCTTTAGCTTAACCTGAGGTAATAAAATAAACAGAAATAAAAACTTATAGACATTTAAAAGCAAAAACTAAAAGACAAAAACACAAAAAATTATTAAAACTTTGAACTAAAATTACAATGAAAGCAGAAAAACTAAAAATCAAATCTAATAAAAAAAATTTAACGAAAACTATAATAGTACCTCAATGATAAGTGTGTCAGTTTGGGAAATATCAGATGTACCTATATCAGTGCATAGGATCTGTGTATTGTTAGAAAAATGCTTAATGCATTACAAATTTAACTAAATTAGATTTTACAGTTGATTTAGTCGACTATAATCTTATGATATTTAGTCGACTAAAACTAGACTAAAACTAAAACAATTTCCGATGACTAAAATATGACTAAAACTAAATGGCATTTTAGTCAAAAGACTATGACTAAAACTAGATAAAAATTTGCTGTCAAAATTAACACTGATGTTAAGTGGCCTTAACTACTATGTACTTACTTAAAAATAAGTACAATGTACTTATTGGGTTCATATTGAATTGCAAAACACTTTTGCTGCTATTGAGGTGGGATACGGGTAAGCTTTGGTGGTATGGGTAGGTTGAAGGTTAGGGGCAAGGTCTAAAGGATGGGCAACAGTGTAATTATAAATGTAATTACAGAAATTAATTACAGATGTAATTACATGCAGGTGTTTTTAAAATATAAGTACAATGTAAAAACATGTATGTACACAATAAGTGCATTGTATCAAATTATTAATTTAATTAATTTAATTTATGTGCATAGTAGTTAAGGCCACTTAATATAAAGTGGGACCTTTTTTTTTTTAGAATTAGAAGGATCTATCTGCATTTGACCCGTTCCAATAATCCCCATTTACAAACATGAGAGGATTTTGATATTGTACAGTTAGAATACATTTAGGATACATACACATCTCCGTAATTTACATGCATGAAAGAGATTTTCTATATTTGAGAGATTTTTCTACATTTTTGCTATATGGAATTCAAAAACTTTGAAGCTCAATATTTCAAAACTGCTCAGAATGCAGATAGAAACTTAAAATTCCAAGTGACGATTTGCTAAAGATTACAAACCATCTGGTCAACCTATTAGACCAGATGGTTAATCTAGTAAAGGTCTGGCATGTTCCAAAACACCTTGAACTTGCTGACCACAATAAATAGACCTGCTTATATTGAAGCTTGTTAATTCTGTACTGGGCTTGAAGTTGTCCTTCGTACCACACATAAAGCCCTTATCGCTGGATCGCCATTGACCCTTCTAGCATATATATTTTTTTTACGTGTATTAGACATGACACATTCACACAATTATCAGAAGGAATGTCCTTGTTGCAGAGGCGATGAGAAAGCAGCATGAAGGAATCCAGTGGGCGGCGTAAATTCAGTGTGTGTGGAGTCGAAGGTTTAATCAATTCTCATAACTGCTTTGACTGAATCCAATTAGGCGAACAGCCCTTACACGAGCCGACCGTCCAGGCCAGGGCACGAATGGTCCAATCTCTCTCCCGCGTGACCTTGCTCAGTAGGAGAAATCAAAAGGTAAAGAAAGAGAAAGTGAATTGTGCAAGAGAGGTGATGCATAGGAGACGGGATGCTGGCTATATTGGGAAGGAGAGTGGCAGAGGAGAGAAAAAGCAAGTGTGAATGATAGAAATGACGATGGAAGAGGGATACGCTGTGAGCAAGGGAGCGAGAGTAAACAGAAGACGGCAAGAATGAGAGACGGAGCGCTTTGGCTCACACTCCATCACATCCAGTGTGTTGGAGGCTCACACTGAAAATCCTCATTGGAATGAGGCTTTTGAGATGCTGCTGCTATTTTTGGTGAGGGGAAGTGTCTGTTTTTGAGTGTGGGTATGTGCGTGTGTCAGAGGAGCGCTGTCTGTTGTCTGCTATCCTGCTATGCTGGGGATATGTGTGAAAAGAGGGGTTATGGACCAATTACTCTGAGAGAGAGAGAGAGAGAGAGAGAGAGAGAGACTGCTGCTAGGAGACAGATGGGATCTGATCTATCCCTACCACTTCTGCCCGACTGTTTGGTGTTAATACTGCAACAGAGGAACCGCCAAGCAGTTATGAAATTTTCATCTTATATCTCTGCTCAGGTGTGCTGATATGCAATGTTTGAACACACCTCGTTATAAATCTAGTAAAGTCAGTGATCGGTGGACAGGGACAGTACAAGTTTAATTGTATTGAATGTGCACTTGTAGATAACTTCAGATCCTAAAAGTATATTTTTCTACTTTCAAATAATTTAATATGAAATAAAAGGCCACTTAAGTGTCCGTAAAGAGAGTATAGTTTCATTACTGTTTCTTAACACACTTAAGTACACTTTTAAAAAGTGCACTTTGTAATAATGTTCAATTAATAGTTTTATTTTAAACTACATTTATTTACATCATTATATTTTAATAAAATTTGTGTTGCTTTGAAGAAGTACACTTATTTTGATGTGTTGACTAACATACTAAAACTCACGTAAAGTACTTGATTATAATTTTAACTGTAGCGTATTATTTAATATTTAATTTTAATATATTTTAAATGTTCTAAATTGCAACTTCATCATTACAAATGTGTAAATATATATTTCAATTACATGCACGTTTCAGTGCAAATGTTTTTTAAAGTATATTTAAGTTTACCATAAATACTTGTCAGTGCATTCAGCAGCACACTAATTAGCATGACAGTAATTATGAAATTACATATAAAGATGTACTTAAGTGGGTCAAAAAAGCACTAACTGAATTTGATATAAATGTAACCTATAATTAAATTTTATTTAATTGTAAATAACATGCAATTAAGTGTCTGAAAACATTACATTCAGTTTGCATCAAAGTATATACTTTTAGAGTATATTATTTCTGTAATAGGTAATCTTTTTAAAAGTATGCTATAGTGTACTTAATTTTCGAAAAATGCGAGAATGCAGAAGTGACATGTCCCGAGCAAGTTAACACGAGGAAGAAATTATGGTTGATAAGCAACATCACAATGTTTGTAATCTGCAATTTTACAGTAGCATCTAAAATTAATTAATATATAAATCATTTAAGTAAAAAAAAAAACAGTAGAAAAAAACATACTCCTTTATGTGATAATCATCAGTCTTTTTAAAGTCTTTTCAGTAACACTTTGTTTCGACGGTACATTCTACTAACTATAAGTAACTTTGCAACTAGCAGTCATTATAGTATTAGTAGACTGTCTGCTTAATATCTGCTACCACTTTATTTTGATGCTCCTTTTGATGCTTATAACAGTTTGTTGTATTCCAGAAGCACAAATTTTCCACCATATCCATCAGTTCTGGTGTACCTCAAGGTTCTGTCTTGGGCCCTCTTCTATTCATTATTTATATGTTACCAACTTTCCTGTATGGTCTCGGTCAATAATAAAAAAAAAGAAGTTACTATAATATTGTAAAAGCAAAATCTATGGCACTGTCATATTAGTGTCTAGCAGGCAGAGAACAAAATGAGAGTCATTATATTTGGTCTCCATCACTGTAGATTTTACTTCCTGAAGGCTGTAGTCAATCAAATAAATTTACCATTAAACAAGCCTGTTGTGAAATAAACTCCAAATGACATTGACTAGGCTCTGTTATAAACTAGCATCAGATCATCTCTAATGCAATATATATTTCAGACGACACTAAACCTCGTTGACGTGACGCCATCAAACTCCCGACCGTAAAACCTTCTGTGCTCAATCTTGCTCTTTCTCTCCTCGTGCCAGCACTCAATGTCGCATTTACCGCCCAGGACGGATGCAGGGTACCTCATCAAATTACGCCCCGCTCTGATGACAGCATGTTGGCTCCAGTACAACATCGGCCCACTGGAAAAACACAGCTGATTAACGCAGGATGACTTGTAATAGACGCTCATCTAATATATTTCTCCAGTTGAAACGAGAGATACAGCTGATAGAATTAGCGTCAACGTGTCCTAGTTACAGTAATTGTTCTCCTTTAATGGAGCGAGAGTGCGCACAATGAAGTTTCTTTGTTTGAGAGTGAATGGCTGAATCGTACTTTCACCTGTCAGGCCTGTCTGAGTGTTTTAGTGTAAGAGATATGTGGGATGCACCTCTCTTCTCTGGGAGCGTCTGGCTGGTAATGATTTCAGCTGGCGCCATTTGTTGAACAGACACAAGCAAACATCATTTTTCCCCATCTCACTGAGAGAGTCAACATCCCATTTGGAGGAGGACAACATAGAAAGAGAGTGAGTACAAGTCTTGGTTTCCCTTGAAAGCACACAATTTCTATTTTGCTGTTGCTTCTAACTATTGCTTTTACAGTGCATTTTTAAATGTCAAATAGAATGTGGACTGACGCAAAAAAGAAATGCACTTCGGCTTACCCTCTGCCTGCTACAACACGCATGGCACTTTTCTGTCACCTGCTATTTCGCTCTTGCCGAGTTTCTTTCTTTGTTCCCCCCGAATGGCGCTCCAGGATTTTCAGATGTATTCTGTACCAGCTGTTTTAAAACGCACGGCAGGAAACTCATCTGCTCTTCCTGTCAGTTTAGACTCTCACACCTCTCACACGTACGGAAAGATATCAACCCCAGAAAAGAAAAGAAAAGTTCACTGAAATGACTTATTAGTACTTATAAAGCACATATTAATGCAGAGTAATGCATTAAAGGATTAGTTCACTTTCAAATTAAATTTTCCTGATCATTTACTCACCCCCACGTCATCCAAGATGTCCATGTCTTTCTCTCTTCAGTCGAAAAGAAATTACGTTTTTTTGTTGAAAACTTTCCAGGATTTTTCTCCTTATAGTGGACTTCACTGGCCTCCAAATGGTTGAAGGTCAAAATTACAGTTTCAGTGCAGCTTCAAAGCGTTCTACGCGATCCCAGATGAGAAATAAGGGTCTTATCTAGAGAAACCATCGCTCATTTTCTAAAAAAACAAAAAAAACAAAACAAACAAACAAAAAAAACAATACATTTTAACCATGAATGCTCATCTTCAACTAGCTCTCTTCTTCTTCTTCTCTATTAGAATTCCGGCAGTGTAGACGCTGCTAAGTGTATTACTGCCCTCCACAGGTCAAAGTTTGAACTAAATTGTCATGTACAATATGCTAGTGCAAGTATATAACACTTAGTTCAAACTTTGACCTGTGGAGGGCAGTAATACACTTAGCAGTGTCTACACTCACGGAATTCAAATAGTGAAGAACAAGAAGAAGAAGAAGAAGAAGAAGAAGAAGAAGAAAAAGAGCTAGTTAAAGATGAGCATTTATGGTTAAAACGTATATAATTTATTATTTTTTTTTAGAAAATTTATTTTCGACTGAAGAGAGAAGGACATGAACATCTTGGATGACATGGGGATGAGTAAATTATCAGGAAATTTTAATTTGAAAGTGAACTAATCCTTTAATATGTGCTTTATAAGTACTAATAAACAGTAATAAACACTAATAAACGTGATAAACACGACCATATTCCTAAATCCCAATACCCAAACTTAACAACTACCTTACTAAGCAGTAATTAGGAGTTTATTGAGGTAAAAATCATAGTTAATATTGAATATATGCTCCCTGTATCAACCCCAGAAAAGAAAAGAAAAGAAAAGAAAAGTTCACAGAAATGACTTATTAGTACTTATAAAGCACATATTAATGCAGAGTAATGCATTAAAGGATTAGTTCACTTTCAAATTAAATTTTCTTGATAATTTACTCACCCCCATGTCATCCAAAATTTTCATGTCTTTCTCTCTTCAGTCGAAAAGAAATTAAGTTTTTTTGTTGAAAACTTTCCAGGATTTTTTTCCTTATAGTGGACTTCACTGGCCTCCAAACAGTTTCATTGCAGCTTCAAAACGTTCTACATGATCCCAGACGAGAAATAAGGGTCTTATCTAAAGAAACCATCACTCATTTTCTAAAAAATAAATAAATAAATAAATACATTTTAACCATGAATGCTCATCTTCAACTAGCTCTCTTCTTCTTCTTCTTCTCTATTAGAATTCCGGCAGTGTAGACGCTGCTAAGTGTATTACTGCCCTCCTCAGGTCAAAGTTTGAACTAAATTGTCATGTACAATATGCTAGTGCAAGTATATAACACTTAGTTCAAACTTTGACCTGTGGAGGGCAGTAATACACTTAGTAGTGTCTACACTCACGGAATTCAAATAGCGAAGAAGAAGAAAAAGAGAGCTAGTTCAAGATGAGCATTTATGGTTAAAACGTATATAATTTATTATTTATTATTATTATTTTTTTAGAAAATTTATTTTTGACTTAAGAGAGAAGGACATGAACATCTTGGATGACATGGGGATGAGTAAATTATCAGGAAATTTTAATTTGAAAGTGAACTAATCCTTTAATATGTGCTTTATAAGTACTAATAAACAGTAATAAACACTAATAAACGTGATAAACACGACCATATTCCTAAATCCCAATACCCAAACTTAACAACTACCTTACTAAGCAGTAATTAGGAGTTTATTGAGGTAAAAATCATAGTTAATATTGAATATATGCTCCCTGTATCAACCCCAGAAAAGAAAAGAAAAGAAAAGAAAAGAAAAGTTCACAGAAATGACTTATTAGTACTTATAAAGCACATATTAATGCAGAGTAATGCATTAAAGGATTAGTTCACTTTCAAATTAAATTTTCTTGATAATTTACTCACCCCCATGTCATCCAAAATTTTCATGTCTTTCTCTCTTCAGTCGAAAAGAAATTAAGTTTTTTTGTTGAAAACTTTCCAGGATTTTTTTCCTTATAGTGGACTTCACTGGCCTCCAAACAGTTTCATTGCAGCTTCAAAACGTTCTACATGATCCCAGACGAGAAATAAGGGTCTTATCTAAAGAAACCATCACTCATTTTCTAAAAAATAAATAAATAAATAAATACATTTTAACCATGAATGCTCATCTTCAACTAGCTCTCTTCTTCTTCTTCTTCTCTATTAGAATTCCGGCAGTGTAGACGCTGCTAAGTGTATTACTGCCCTCCTCAGGTCAAAGTTTGAACTAAATTGTCATGTACAATATGCTAGTGCAAGTATATAACACTTAGTTCAAACTTTGACCTGTGGAGGGCAGTAATACACTTAGTAGTGTCTACACTCACGGAATTCAAATAGCGAAGAAGAAGAAAAAGAGAGCTAGTTCAAGATGAGCATTTATGGTTAAAACGTATATAATGTATTATTTATTATTATTTTTTTTTTTAGAAAATTTATTTTTGACTTAAGAGAGAAGGACATGAACATCTTGGATGACATGGGGATGAGTAAATTATCAGGAAATTTTAATTTGAAAGTGAATTAATCCTTTAATATGTGCTTTATAAGTACTAATAAACAGTAATAAACACCAATAAACGTGATAAACACGACCATATTCCTAAATCCCAATACCCAAACTTAACAACTACCTTACTAAGCAGTAATTAGGAGTCTATTGAGGTAAAAATCATAGTTAATATTGAATACACACTCTAAAAAATGCTGGGTTAAAAACAACCCAAGTTGGGTTGAAAATGGACAAACCCAGCGATTGGGTTGTTTTAACCCAGCGGTTGGGTTAAATGTTTGCCCAACCTGCTGGGTAGTTTTATTTAAACCAACTATTGTTTAAAAATTGCTATATGGCTAGATTAAAATGAACCCAAAATAGTTGGGAAATTAAAAACCAGATGCAATTAGAGACAACAATAATAGACAAAAGGTGAATGTTTATTAATAAGCTTTAATATTTTATTAATATAAATGTAATAGTTTAATAGTTTATTAATATAAATTTATTAATAAGCAATTTAATAAATGTTTATTGTTTAATAATTATTCATTGAACATTAATAAATGTTCATTTCCAACATACTTTGGGTTAATTTTAATTAAGCAATACAGTAATTTTTAAACAATAGTTGAGTTAAATAAAACTACCCAGCAGGTTGGGCAAACATTTAACCCTACCGCTGGGTTAAAACAACCCAATTGCTGGGTTTGTCCATTTTCAACCCAACTTGGGTTGTTTTTAACCCAGCATTTTTTAGAGTGCATGTTCCCCGTACCAAAGTCTTCCCTAGACGTTTTGTTTTTGTGCTAATAATTGTTTATTTTGCAATACACGGCAAGTGACTGTACTTGACAGCACTCCACTATGAACGAGAATCATTCACATTAATGGCTCGTGTTGATGCAGCCCATGTCATTCTGGTTGAAGTAATGTGAATGTAATGCATCGATGAAGAAATGTGATCGAAGGATAAAGCATGAAGAAAATGGCAGAATGCAGAGCAAAATGGCAGCACAAGAAAACGCCACAATCACTGCTGCATTGTCCTCTCGCCGGCTGCCTTTGTCCAATGACATTCAACCAAACGGCACAGTATCAAATAATTCATCTCAAATCTCAAGAGCAACCAATTAGCTAGCGAGAGCCCTCAACAAGCTAAAGATCTGATAGCACGAATGCGTTCGCTCTGTCAAAGACATTGAGAGAAGATAAAAATCTTCCCCTTAGATCTTTTTCAGCCTGATAACTGAACAAGATGACCCTCTTTTTTTGTAATGGGCTGAAGAAACACCCAAGAGGATCACACCGCCGCAGGGCTTCAGCGCCCTGATGGTCTCTCTGAGCCGGCTTTCTTCACTGTGCAATAGATTGGAGATACGAGTTCACAGAATCAGGTGCAAAAACAAGCCAACGGACGCCTGTTAATGTCTGATAATCAGTGCCTGGTTCAGAGAGGGTGTGGTTTTCAAAGGTGGATGTGGCTGTTTGATGCTAGAGGCTCTCCTGTTATTCTTTCATTATTAATGTATTCTTTTCTTTATTTATTTATCAATTCCTCCCACTGCAGCCCAGGCTACACAGACCCCTTAACATACACATGGTGCCTGCCAGACCTTATTAAAGGTGACATCTTTTAAAAAGCCTTCAGAATCTTTAAACCTCATTAGCGACTGCAAATGCAATCTGGTAATTGTACGATACGTCTGCTTTTGTGCACTCTGACCTCCATTAGCACATCACTGTCACAAAACTGTACTGCCATTCATCTCTACTACACTTTGCTTTTCTTTTGTAGTGAAATTTAGAGATGGAATTCATTAAGATGTTGATAATTAAAGATTATAAATACTGCTGTTGAAAGATGAGCTTTTGTCCTTCTTGCTATTTTTATCACAGTGGTTTGGTTGTTGATAATGGTGGTATTAATACTGATATATTTCACAATAAATTGTCAAGTCTCACAGAGGGAGGAAGTTTATATCTGGGCTTATTTAGATGCATTATATTAGGGCTGTCAATTTAACATGCTAATTTAGTGCGATTACTTGTTTAAAAAATGATGTGATAAAAATAATTTTATTATTCACATGTACAAAGGAATTTATCTATCATCTGAGCAATTCAAGCTTGAAGCCCCACAGCCTGTTACCTGCACCTCGCCGAACCACACGAGTAATGAGCCGCTGACGACAACTCATAAACATTCATGTGAAATAGTGAAATCATATATTATCAATATTATTTTTGAGGGATGGAGGGGTCCTAATATAATATAATCATGAATATAAACAGTGTTTCTGTCATAACCATCCTGCGATGGTGATATGAGCCTAGCAACAGGAGATTTGGCATGGACTCCTCTAGACCCCTGAAGGTGTGCTGTGGTATCTGCACCAAGATGTTAGCAGCAGATCCTTTAAGTCATGTAAGTTGCAAGGTGGATCCTCCATGGATCGGACTTGTTTGTTCAGCACATCCCACAGATGCTGGATTGGATTGAGATCTGGGGAATTTGGAGGCCAAGTCAACACCTCAAACTCGTTGTTGTGCTCCTCAAACCATTTCTGCTTTGTGTCAGGAGCATTATCCTGCTGAAAGAGGCCACAGCCACCAGGGAATACCGTTTGACATGGTCTGCAACAATGCTTAGGTAAGTGATACGTGTCAAAGTAACATCCACATGGATGTCAGGACCCAAGGTTTCCCAGGCCACCTTCTTCCATTGCTTCGTAGTCCAGTTCTGATGCCCACTGTTGGCTCTTTCGCCGGTGGACGGGGGTCAGCATGGGTCTGCAGCTCCATACGCAACAAACTGTGATGCACTGTGTATTCTGACACCTTTCTATCAGAACCAGCATTAACTTCTGGAGTAATTTGAGCTACAGGAGCTCATCTGTTGGATCGGACCACACGGGCCAGCCTTCACTGAGCCTCGGCCGCCCATGACCCTGTCGCCGGTTCATGGACCACTTTTGATAGATACTGACCACTGCAGACCGGGAACACCCCACAAGAGCTGCAGTTTTGGAGATGCTCTGATCCAGTCATCTAGTCATCACAATTTGGTCCTTGTCAAACTCGCTCAAATCCTTACGCTTGCCCATTTTTCCTGCTTCTAACACATCAACTTTGAGGACAAAATGTTCATTTGCTGCCTAATATATTCCACCCACTAACAGGTGCCGTGATGAAGAGATGATCAGTGTTATTCTCTTCACCTGTCAGTGGTTTATAAACTAAAGTTTTATGTATTTGAGGAGTGGAGAAGAGTGTCTTTGTCTAGCGTTTGTTGTCGAGTCATAGCCAGTACTGTCTTGAGTAGCCTGTGTGTAGCAGATTCAGATTTTGGCAAAATTACAGAAAAAAACAAATAAACTGATTGACCGCATAGCTACAGTAAACTTTATAACCTGCAACTCGATGAAAACGTAATGTGATGCACTTACTGCCTCAGATGCGACTGTTCTAATGATGGATAAAACATTTCATTTCTTGAAGAGTAGCATTTTTGGAAATAAGAGGTTATTGCAATGATATATATATATATATATATATATATATATATATAATGCAGAGAAATGTTATTTAAAGTTTAATCACTTTTAACTTGATCTAAAAATGTGGCGCAAGATGCTGAAAAAAAAAGTTGTGATGTAACAGCTAAAGATCATGTTTATACAAAATATTATCTATAATATTCATATATGCAAGTGATTAATATGATTAATTAATCAACATATAACTAATTTAGAAAAAATAATAATCAACTGACAGCCCTAATTAATTAGAAATTTGACACAACCTCTATAAATATAAAAAGCATATAAAAAAATGTCAGAGATCTATGCCTATAAGAGCAGCATTACATACACTAAGGCTTTTAATGTTCAATCCAGAGATTTCTGTATCATATATCCAGTCATGGTTGGTATGGCAAGCATATGTGTTTGTGTGACTATAAATAATAGACATTGTGAGCAGGAGAGTGAAAGTGTAGCAGGTCCATATTGTCACATTTCTCTGGCAGGCAGCTGTAGAGACCTGTCTAAACATCTGCGGCACTGGAGGATCTCTGTATCAATAATGAACTCTAGCACCAGACACTTATCAATAATTACATTGATTTCATCCAATATGAGCTCCATATTCGATATTAATCTTGATTAAAATATTTATCCAGGATAGCATGTGGAGGGATGAAAATTAAGGTCAAACAGAAGAGCATTTCTCCATCACACAAACTCATCTCAATCTGCCCAATTCACACGCTCATGCATTACGAAGACGGCACATGTGCATTAGAAAGAGAGTAAGCATGTTCTCTCTGTGGCCGGCCGGCCGGCGTACAAGCTGTAAATTGGAGTGATTCTATAAACAGCAATGTGGGATGCAGTCAGGGCCAGAGATCTCTGGGGAACATGGTACACTGCACAAATAAAACAACACAACATCACAACACTGTTTCAGACCATGCGACACGACTCCACACAACATAGTAGCATCCTATCATGATTAATGACACAGCTGGCACAGACCTCCTCCAATGTAGCTCAGATCCTTCAGATATACAAGTCTACATTACAAATTCAAAATTACACTTAATTGGAAGCAGCGCACTGACTGAATCACGTTTTGAAAAATGAGCCAATTACACATCACAGGCCCGTTTCAATATTTCAGTTGCATACTGTAGAAGCTATTTACTTTTCTTAGACACGTTCCTGGTCTTCATGGGGAAGGCTGTGTGCAGTAGTACACAAACAAATGTTTCTCGCAGTGTCCTCTGAAACCACTTTTCTTTTCAGCTGACATCATCGAGGGCCTCTTAATCTTCAACCTCTTGCATCCAACCATCTGTCAAACAGACCACTTTTCATGAACCAATCAATTCCCAATGGGGAAAAAAATGAAGCCTCATCCTTCATTTTTTTTTTTTCTTTTCTCATTGAATATCCTGTTTGACTGGATGTCGAATTACAGAAAGTAAAATGGGTTGTGAAGCAAGGTCTGAAATTGTAATATTCAGGGCTTCTTTGTAATATTCAATATATTTCATGATAGCATATATGGGTAGGAGTCTGCGCTCCATAGAAAGCTCTGATAGATTTCTGCAGATGCAATGAAATATTTTGGCCCATATTATGCTTTCGGCTGCCAGAATATAGTACTCTCAGTTCCATTTTTTTTTACATGTTTTACATGAATCCCCAAATTTCTCAAAAAGAATCACTGTATGAACTGTGGAAGAAGAAGATTTCATCTGAGTCTGGTTATTAGAAGGGAAAAAAATAAATTTTCCATTTTAAATGTCTTGTCTCTTAGAGCTAGGTTAGGCAATGTTTTTCATAAACACTTTTTGTTATTCCGATTGAAACTCTGATAGCAAACAAAGAAGTGATCTGTCTATATAATATATATAATGTGCATATATCTTATGTGTAAGTCTCAGGACCAAAAAAATGTTCGTCCAATCATTGCATTCGTTCCGAATGCGTATCTCCGCGCACCTACTGGCGCAGACATCACATATCATCAGCACGAACATGAGTCTATGCAGAGTTGTAGACAGACAGTCACCAAGCACCACAAACAAACAACAGCCATTTTACAGTTTCTACTGAACCAAAACAACCAGCTTATGCTGCGTTCACGCCATGTCATAATTACCATAGTTAAAAGATGGCAACCTGTCACAAACTCATGGCTGCACCAATTCTTTGACTGGCTACTCACTACTCATTTCAGTAAATCTCATTCTCCTTTCTGCTGCAGTGACTCATGAGGTTTTACTGAAGTCGTTCTGCTGATTTAATTTCCCCATGCTCATTTTTGCAGCTGTAGATAGCAGAGTCATGTCATCCTCTTAAAACACAATGGCGCATTACCTGTTCGTCATTAGACACGCCTGATCTGAATCTCTCACCGAAGGCAATCACAGAGCTAAAGATTCTTGTTACACAGAGAGGGGCTGGTGGAGATTAGGATGTCATACTTCTGTGAACAATGCACACAAGCAGAGCGAGATGCCAAAAATGTACTGTATATTCATGAACAATAAGAGCATTGTCTGGTTTCAAGGACAGCTTATTCCTATCACTCTGGTAATGGCAATTTTATGGTCAGATATTTTTTCCAGATATGTTCAGACATTATGAGGCTGTTAATGTTTATCTATTGTACTTCTACATACTCCTCTGTGCTTGATTCTGAAACAAAATCATCACTATGTCTGATACCAAACTCGCAAGATTAATCTAAACTTGCGAAAAAAAAGCAATGTACACAACGACAACGTTGATTATTTTTAAACTGACATCAAAATCCTAGTGAATATATCCTGAAATAAGCAATATTGCACAAGCAAGATCATTGTTTCTAATCAGCCAAATGATACACTCTAAAAAATGCTGGGTTAAAAACAACCCAAGTTGGGTTGAAAATGGACAAACCCAGAGATTGGGTTGTTTTAACCCAACTGTTGGGTTAAATGTTTGCCCAACCTGCTGGGTAGTTTTATTTAACCCAACTATTGTTTGAAAATGACTATATGGCTGACTTAAAATGAATCTAAAATGAAATTAAAATGTTCATTTATTAAACATATTAATAAATGTTAATTTTCAAGATATTTTGGGTTCATTTTAAGTAAGCAATACTGTAATTTTTAAACAATAGTTGAGTTAAGTAAAACTACCCAGCAGGTTGGGCAAACATTTAACCCAACTGCTGGGTTAAAACAACCCAATCTCTGGGTTTGTCCATTTTCAACCCAACTTGGGTTGTTTTTAACCCAGCATTTTTTAGAATGTAGACATTTCCTAATTCCTTTCATACTGTACAGCAGTTCACATCAAATTAATATCAAGTAACTTACAGTTCAATTCCTGTACATGAAAATAGTTCCAAACAAAGCCCAAGCAGAATCACACATTGCGTCTCCGAACAACATGCTTTAGTGTTGTTTAGTTCCTGAATGAATCAGTGTTTTTGAGCAAATTGATTGAGCGAATGATTCAATGACTCATTCATAAAGACAGTCTTTCGCTTCACTCCCTTTGTGCATACTGGTTTTCATATGACCTACGGCGTCAGTTGCGTCACTTCACTCCCATTTGCAAATTCTCTCCCGTGACATCATGGGATCGTAAAGTGTCCATCGAATGTGCACCTCAGACAACTTACTACTCAGAAGTAGTAGGTCAACTGGCTACTTTTCGCTTACTGTTTTATGAATACTATGAATTCGGACATACTACTTGGCTCACATACTGGTTTTCACATACTATATTCTATGGATGTAGGCATATTTGGATGCAGCTAATCTGTGTTTATGAGTAATAATAAAAAAAAAAAAACATTCAAATTAATAAAAGAACAAACTAATCCATGAATCATTAATAAAAACAGTCCCTTGTTGCGACTTACTGGTGTAATGATGTAACCTGCATAAAAACAACTTATGTATTAAATGAGACCTATTATTATATTATGTATTAAAGGAGATCTATAATGCCCCTTTTATAACATGTAATATAAGTCTCTGGTGTGTCCAGATTGTGTCTGTGAAGTTTCAGCTCAAAATACCCCACAGATCATTTATTATAGCTTGTCAAATTTGCTCCTATTTGGGTGTGAGCAAAAACACGCCGTTTTTGTGTGTGTCCTTTTAAATGCAAATGAGCTGCTGCTCCCGCCCCCCTTTCCAGAAGAGGGCGGAGCTTTAACAGCTCAACAACAACAAAGCTGGAGAATCTCACGCAGCCAAAATGAGGATTGTCAGTAACGGTGTTCAGCCTTACATTGTTCAAACCGGAGTCGACACTGATGGAGAGACTCAGGAAGAAGTTCAACTTTTAGAATGAAACTGGACGTTTCTGAATGGTTAGTGGATAAATTGATGTAGTTGCTGTGGAGTTGATTCAACTCATCCACTAGCATGTGCCGTCATGTTCATCTTTTGTGTTGAATTGACCCTCGTTTGTGAAGCAGTCCGGCGTAAAATGACGGCATGACAACAACACTCTACTACAACAACTCTTCCTCTTCTCTAAAGCAGCCCAACATGGCCCCGCCCCTTTTGTTGTGTGTTCTCGGGGGCGGGGTTTATGTAAATTTTGGGGTTTGTGATGTCACTAACCCGGTAGTCCCTACCAGCCGTTTGTTTTAGTCCTTAAAAATCAACTTCTGTAAAAGAAAATATCTCCCTTTGCATTGAACTTTGAGTGTTGCAACTTTGCAGATGTTGTTTATGTTCAAACAGCAACATTACACACTAACTAAAGTTAAAAAAGTGAAATCATAATCAAGGACCACTTTGCATAATAAACTGACTTCAAATTTCTTAGTTGAAATCAACTGAGTTCAAATTGTTGAAATTATTTTGACAGATAAAGTAATGGAAAAACATATGTTGCCATGACTTATTGATCATATCATTTTTGGACTTTCAGCACATTTGAAACAGTGCTCAACAAATTCAAACTGCAATTCAACATATCGCCCAGCTCAATTTACTGTATATCAATAAACTTTCATTTACCCGTGGTTACACTGATGTACAATATTCTTATAATTTACTGTATATTAGCAGAGTCCCAAATGTGCCAAGCTTGCAGCACAATCAGTGATGCTGAGAGAAACTCTGCTCTAATTCTCTCGCAAGTAAATGATTGCAGTACCAAAGTATGGAAATGAGACCCTCAGTGGATGTGCAAAGGAAAATATAAGAGCAGAGAATTAGGGGAAAAAGACATAAATAAACCACTCTAAATAAAAACAATGTTGTATTTCACACACACACTCAATAGCTTTTACAGATGCCATCATCTTCACTCAAATAGATTGAAACAGCCTATTCTGAATTCCATACCCATACCACAAAAAACAGGTCCAGCCGCATTCCCACAGGAGATAAGTACACGTAATGGTATGCTAATGACTAGCAAATGCACGTCTCTCCACTTAGACAGACACCCCTCTGGTTCCAAATCTGTCGGACCGCAAGTCATCCATACGTTTGCATCCCAAGCGTCTCTTCTGTTGCCCAAAACAAAGTAAAAAAAGACAGGAGAATGTTGTGCCTAATGCTTCAGGAATGCATGATAGATGCTCAGTCATTTAATATCACCTTGTTGCTCATCAATCACTGGTGACATTTAGCAAGCATCTCCTCCCTTTCCCGGAGAGAAGCCTTTTAGGGTATTAAAATGACAGACAGAAAGCTGGTAATGAGTTTCTAATGGTACTAGATTATATGGTGGTTTCCAGGTAAGACTTATTCAAGCCTCTAATCATATAATACGTGTCTGATGAAGGCCTCCTGTGAAAGAACTCCTGCCGTGTGTGCTAGCTATGTCATTGTTCGGACAGGATAATGTTCATCATTTTCTTCGGAATATTCTGGGTCATGCAAATTAACTCTCAAGCAATAGGAGAGAATATGTAATGACATCGCTTTGGAGCGAACAATCCTCTCATTTGTTCACCTGCCTTCCTGAATCCCTCAGCGTCTCAATGACAGACGGACAGACCTGACGACAAGGCCTGAGCCACGGAGACCAAATTGGACAGATGGGAGTTGATTCATGGGCAATTATTCCGAATGTGCTGGCAAGGGCATCAAAATTCACGTCAGGAAGCACAATTGCTCGGCTAACGTGGGCAAACATTCTGCAGAACTAACGCTGTAAAGAGGCAAATCACAGCTATGCACAACGGGAAAAGGCAAGTTATGTAAGCTCTATAGCTATGTGTTCTTTCAAATAAAAAGGCATGGCTTGATGTGTTATGTATTTGCAATTCATGTACTGATATTTCCTGTTAGCAATTGAATCTTTGATGTAAAGCTCAGATTGAAAGCCTAATGGCGACTGTTAGTTCTTACTCTACTAATGAGGATGAACAACATGACACGACTGATTATTGACCCTTAGACATTCACCACTTACAGAGATCACATATATATATATATATATATATATATATACATATGTATTAAATTCACCCTGAATGCATGCTAAACAGCATGGCGTAAGGAAATGTATTTTTTAAATTGAAAATGTTTTGTTTAAACACTCAAATGACAAAAAGGTGTATATTAAGGAACAAAAAAAATACATTTTCAACCTTAAAATACATATAAATTGCAGTTTCAGTGCAGCTTCAAAGGGCTCTACACAATCCCAGATGAGGAATAAGGATTTTATCAAGCGAAACGATTGGTCATTTTCTACTTTTTAACCACAAATGCTCGTCTTGCTCTGCTGCGATGCGCCACGCATTACAAAATCACATTAGAAATGTCACGTGACGTAGGTGGAAGTACCGCGGCAGGGCGAAAAACTCCATATACATTTACAGTATATACATTTTATATTTTTTTAGAAAATGTCCGATGGTTTCTCTAGATAAGACTCTTATTCCTCGTCTGGGATCATGTAGAGCTCTTTGAAGCTGCGCTGAAACTGACATTTGGACCTTCAACCCGTTGAACCCCAGTGAAGTCCACTATATGGAGAAAAATCCTCAAAAACCTTAATTTCTTTTCGACTAAAGAAAGAAAGACACAAACATCTTGGATGACACAGGGGTGAGTAAATTATCAGGAACTTTTAATTCTGAAGTGAACTAATCCTTTAATTGAAATGTATTATTGTTCACATTTATATTAAATGCAATTAGCTGAACTTCACAGTGCTGTTTTTCGACTCACTTAAGTAATACATCTTTAAAAGTATAATTCATATTTTTTATACTTTCCTTAAAAAATACTTGCGTGATTTGAAGGACACTAAGTACCCATTTAATACAATTAAGCACACTTCTTTTTCACAAGGACAGTATATTGCTTAGCAGCCTACAGTGAACCAAGAAAAGCAACAAAAACAGCATCTGTTTTGAGCACCAAACGGACCCGTCTGGATGTGGAGTTGGGCGGCGCCACGAAGGAAAGTTCATGCATCTTATCCAATGCAATTAAAATTGCATGGTAAAAATCACCGCCTGTACGAGGAAATCATTTCTGAATCATGTCTAATAGGTTCACAGCGCTCCGTGGATTAGCAATCAGACAGTGACAGGTGTCAGTTCCCATCGGTAGAGCACACCTGAGCCAGATGTTGACTGAGCATGTGCAGGTGCTCCATTGGCACAGCAAGAGCAGGTGTCAGACAGACACAGAGGGACAGATGTTTTCTCTTAAAACCACTGAAAACAAGATGAAACGGAACACAATGCCTGTCCATCTGCATGTGGATACCTACACATGTACGCATGTGTGTCCATCTTTTAAAGGGGTTTTTATGTTTAGATTAATTTTACCTTTATATAAAAGGGATCGTTTTATTGTTGATAAAACAACTCTATTGAATAATTTGTCCCATATGTGAAGATTGCCAAATCCTCCTCCTGCCAGACTCGCACACTGCTAAAATTGGATCCAAGCCTAATCGTTCATACTTGATTTTATTAAACAGATGTTCCTCTGGGCTGTGATGAGCTGATTCAGGTGTATTTGAGAAACTTGAGTCAAAACTTTTGGGTCCAGCAAATCAAGTACTTGAGTAAAAGTACAGATAACTTATTAAAATATGACTAGTATATTAAATATTAAAAGTATATGTATTCATTTTCAGGTTTACATGAGTAAATGTACAACATTTTTAATGTATTTGACTCAATAACAACTGCAACTGAATCAATCTGACTCACAAATGAATCGTTCAGTGCTATTAATGAAACAATTCAGCATGGAAAGAATCAATTCGTTCATGGATCGTCTCAGATTAGAATGCAGTGGGGTAAAATTACAATATTATGCTTTTGGAATGTATCAAATATACTTCCGTTTATCTTTAGTTAGACCTCAGCACTATTTTTGCACAATTAAAGTGCATTAAGTACAAAATTAGTTGTTCCAATTTAACAGGCTTTAAGTATACCAGTTTAATATACCAAAAGCAGGGTATTTTTATTTAACACATAATATGTAAATGTATTTGTAGTATACTTAGCACAAAATAAATGTATTTAAAATACATTTGACTATTTTTTTCACTAGGGATATTAATAATTATTCTGCACTATTACTAATTCACTAATCAGATGGAAGCTAATTTGTGACTCCTTTGTACAGACATCTGATGTTCAGTCTTCTTTTGAAGCACAAAATCATTTTAATTAAAGCAAAAGAGAGACAAAACAAGTACTGAGACATTCTGAGAAATTCTAAGAAATACAAAGAAAACATCTTCAAACTTCCCAATTCAACCATTCAGTGAAGTTATTATCCCCAAGACAATGTTCTGTAAAATATACTAAGCTGCACTATAGACCAGATCCTTTACAAGTCAAATCAGCATCAACAAATATGATTCATCTCTTTTCCACAACAAAACCAGCAGGACATCTCGATGTCACCAGCGCCACAGATTGACGAGAAGCTGGTAACGAATGGAGTAAAACCTCCTGATTACGGCTTCAAAAACTAGTCCAGCTCACAGATTGCGTTCGGGTTTAGCTGTAGCTCAATAATTCAAAGCTGCTGCTGTTTCATAGCTTAATTAAATAACGTTTTAAGTCATGATGGAGAGAGAAGCTCATTATTTGTTTATCTGAAAGCATCAAGTCTGATGAGCAGCTGTGGATGAAAACTTTCATGCATGAGTCCCAAATATAGATCTCTAGAGCATCTGTAGAGGTTCATGCATGAGGAAAGACTTTTCCCTACCAAAGTTACCAAATAATACTGTCCCTTTCCATAGCAACTGCATCTAGTGTTATTCAGTGAAATTATTTATTTAATGGAGCTGAGTGAACATGAACTAGCAATGAGCAGTTTATTAACTAATGATAACAAAGTTTAATAAATGTAAAAAACTGATAGTTAATGCATTAACAAACTATGTATATGTATATATATATATATATATATATATATAGTGCACAAAGGCAGTAAAATTTTTTAACATGGACTACAGTGCGTGTATAATTATTATGCAAGTCGATATTCTGGTCTTTTTTTTTTTCTAAGCACATTTTACAAACCACATCAATCTTAATAACTACTATTAATTTTGTATATAATCATTTATAAGTGATGTATAATTGCTAACGAGGGCTGAAAGTGAAAACACCTTATATTCAGATGTGCATAATTATTAAACAGGTCTTCTTTTTCAGGTAAAATGGGCTTTAGAGATTTAACTCACACTGAAAAGTCAAAAATTATGAATTATGAGAAGGATGCAATACTATAGAAATTGCAAAATTAAGGTGTGACCATTGGACTAGAAATGTTCATTGTGTCAACAGGGTCACCAAAAAAATAAATAAATAAAAAATAACTAAAATAAGATTGATGTGGTTTGGAATTGGTAAAAAAATGTGCTTGGGAAAAAAAAAAAATCGACTTGCACAATAATTATGCATAATTATGCAAATAGTGCAAATAGCCTGATTGATTTGTACCCACCAATATTAAAACCAAACCTTTTGTGATTTTCATACACAAACCAAACATAATAAAACCAACATGGAGAAGCATGGAGTCATAATTAAACTGCCAAAAAAAGATGCAATTTAACGTTTGATTTCTTTCATCAGAACTGTGGATGTTGAAAAAGGACTACACACTCATTTATGACTAACTCTCGCAGTGGCCAGCAGGGTTGAAATGTCATGATTATACTATATTTCCCTTTGTTGCCAAGGTCATTGAACTTTGTCAGTGCATGATTGCATGACTAATTATTAAACATGTCCTGCTGCATAGAATAATGAGGTTTTGATTTGACAGCAGCTTGAGCGTTTGGTGTGTGTAGTGTGGCTATGGACCGGTGATTTTTATCGTTATCTGGGTAATTAACTCCAGAGCAGGATGAGTAAAAAATATACAACCTATATGTTGAGTTATTATCGCTGCAATACTGTCGACTCAAAAACGAACTAAGAGCATGTTAACATGCATAACCTATTTAAGGTGTCGATATGCTTTGCGTGGTTTGTGTGCTTGTTCTGCTATTAACTGATTATCAGCTCTGCTTTGACAGCACACAATCTTTAAGCCCCACAGAGACTTATCAGATAAAAGGCTTATATTTAATTTGTAACTCTGCATGATACTGAATATGGTCTATAAATAGATGTGTTATGCTCTGCCCTTCCTCTGATTCGCCCACACTGAATCTCTCATGCGCAAAAAAGCACATAAACAGTGTCCGTCACTAGAGAAAACACATTAATGCACATGCGTAAACAGTTAAATGTGCATTTCACATTAACATGCATGAGTGAGACTGACGTGCGCATGCGTGAACGCCTCCACTCACACACACAGGCGTATTGTGTATCTTTGACTGATGCTAATGTGTTGTAATTTAGTGTAATTGAGTGTGAGGCTGTCCGGAGTTCATTCGAGGCGTGGCTAAAGTCGCCCAAACACACTGACCGATTTGGTCACAAAGTAGAAATCGAGTCAAACAGACAGCTTTCAGAGGTTAAACAAATGATTTGTGCTGTGGATCTAATTGCCTCCCCACGGCATGTAATCAAAAAGCCAGGACATAATTGCATTAGGTTGAATTAAATGGGCACAAAGCCTTCCTGTGACCCATCTTGATCTGACCAAATTTTTTGACCTGCCCTGATATGAGAATAATGAGAAAAGACTACAGACTAACAGGAGGAGGAAAATTGTCATCACTTTTAATGTCAGTATAGGATGTTTGCGTGTGTTTGTGTGTAAAGTTTAATGTTAAAGTGTAAAGTCAGAAAGATTTTTTTTAAAAGAAGTGTGTACATTTATTATGCAAGTACGCATTAAATTAATCAAAATGACAGTAAAGATGTTACAAAAGATTTCTATTTCAAATACATGTCCTTTTGAACTCTCTAATTTTTAAAGATTCATGCAAGATAAAATGTATCATGTTTCCGCAAAAATATCAAGCAGCACAACCACAACAGTCTTGCACTAATAGTGGATAAAAGCAAGATGACAGCATCATTTATAACCGTAATTAAACTAAACTCTACCTGTTCTGTCTCATGCAGCATATATTCTCTGGCTCTGTAGGCATCATTGTCCGACTCCGGTTTGAACTGAACACCGCTAATGACAGTTTCTGACTTTTTCAGTGCGTGAGATTGTCCTGTTTTGTTGTTGTCGATATGCCGGAGCATGAGCTCTTGAAGCTCCGCCCTCTTTTGAAAGGGGATTAGCAGCTCATTTGCATTTAAAGGGACACACACACAAAAACCTCACGTTTTGATCACCCCCCAAAAGTGTCAATTTTAACATGCTATAAAAAATGAGCTAAAACTTCACATACACACTCTGGGGAGAATCAGAGAATTATATTACATCTTGTAAAAAGATGTTATTACTGAAAGAAGATATTACTGTTTTTACTGTATTTTTGCAAATAAATATAACCTTGGTGTGCATAAAAAATCTTACCGACCACAAACTTTTGAATGGTATGTATTAAAGGTGCCCTAGAATCAAAATTTGAATTTACCTCGGCATAGTTGAATAACAAGAGTTCAGTACATGGAAAAGACATACATTGCGTTTCAAACCCCATTGCTTCCTCCTTCTTATATAAATCTCATTTGTTTAAAAGACTTCCAGAAAACAGGCGGATCTCAAAATAACACCGACTGTTACGTAACAGTCGGGATCATTAATATGTATGACCCCAATATTTGCATATGCCAGCCCATGTTCAAGGCATTAAACAAGGAAAGCCAGTATTAACGTCTGGATCTGTGCACAGCTGAATCATCAGACTAGGTAAACAAGCAAGAACAATAGCGAAAAATGACAGATGGAGCGATAATAACTGACATGATCCATGATATCATGATATTTTTAGTGGTATTTGTAAATTGTCTTTCTAAATGTTTCGTTAGCATGTTGCTAATGTACTGTTAAATGTGGTTAAAGTTACCATCGTTTATTACTGTATTCACAGAGACAAGAGCCGTCGCTATTTTCATTATTAAACACTTGCAGTCTGTAAAATGCATAAACACAACTTCATTCTTTATAAATCTCTCCAACAGTGTAGCATTAGCCGTTAGCCACGGAGCACAGCCTCAAACTCATACAGAATCAAACGTAAACATCAAAATAAATACTTTACTCACATAATTCGAAGCATGAATACAGCATGCATGATGAACATCTTGTAAAGATCCATTTGAGGGTTATATTAGCTGTGTAAACTTTGTAAATGCACTGTAATATAGTCGAGAGCTCGTGTGGCAGGGAGCAGGTGAATTAAAGGGGTGGCGCGCTGCCAAAATCAGTGTATAGTTAATGATGCCCCAAAATAGGCAGTTAAAAAAATTAATTAAAAAAAATCTATGGGGTATTTTGAGCTGAAACTTCACAGACACATTCAGGAGACACCTTAGACTTATATTACATCTTGTGAAAAAGCATTCTTGGGCACCTTTAATATTATTTTTTTATTATTATTCATCTAAAAAATCAACTCCAATTGGATTTTCTTGCTCAAAAGTCATCTTAAATTATCATATGCTGGTTTGATGGTCTTAGTTGGTCTCCTGAACTGGCTTGGTTTTAGACCGGTTTTGTGCACTTGTGGAAACCAATTTAAAACAGCATAAAACAGCCTGAAAAGCAGATTAGAGTTCATTTGACCTTAAATTTTATATATAAAAAAATATACGTTTGTGATCAAAATGAGCGTGCTCCATTTCTCCATGTTGTTTTATTTGACTGACATGCACACGCTCTGTGTATTTTAACAACAGCAGCCGCATTTAATCACTGACTTGCTGTTAAAATGTTTTGCAAAATGGAAATGCTCGCAGTAAGGATATAGCAGTAAAACATAAGTTATGCCCTAGTAAAAAACCTCTCAACCGCATTGAGCAACACTACCGAGCTGTCAAAGTGCTCGACATGAAACTACATGCTCATGACCTTCTCTGAAGCATTTAGTTATGAAGCGTTTAACGCAAAGTGCTGCCAGGGATTGAACATCTTATATTTTACACTTTTATTTCTGCTGCGGCTCTCTCTCTCTCTGTGGCCATTTATCAAATGTTTTTACTACTGCTGCTAAACCACTCCAAAGCACTGTCAGCCTGTAATGCAAAAACCAAATAACTGATCATGAAATTTGTTATCATTCATTTTCATCATTGATAATCAAGGCAGTTGCAGCCCTGCTTTCTTTCTTCTGTTCTTCTTCCAGAAGCATTTGCTGACTAATCCCATATTTACTGATTTAATCGCATATGAAAAAGAACGACCTCAAGAAAAGGAAAAGGCCCGTAGCTAAAATGACAACAGTGGTCATTACCGCAGCACTGAACCCACGAGTCTACAGATGGCAAACGCTTTCCTGCCTTCATATTTGCACATTTGTGATCCTTGTTTCTAATATAACCTATTACAGAGCTGCTGTTTCATACAACTAAAATATGCCACAATTTGATGGTTTAAGAAATCCATTTGTAAAGGAAGTGTTTATGAATAATTCCGTTCCCCGCCATGATTTGTGGCTTCCCTGTGCTGAATGTATTTGAGCACATACACAGCATGTGCTTATCACAGAAGAAAGAAAGATTTCGCCCACACGTTTGACTTGCTTAGTGGCTTTGATGCAGTCCTTATTGGTTGTTTTCAGTTGCAGTCCCGTTTTTTTGTTCTACTGAATCATTCACATAATGAATACCAGTGATTTTTGCCATATGTTGCTTTGTCTGTATCTGATATGTTCCCCACATCTGGTCCAGTTAATGTGAGAAAAATAACTACAAACAAACTAAATTACAGCTCATGAACAGCATGAGCAAAAACTAGATTGCCCTGCAAAACCTGAGCCTGTAACAGTGTGTTCTGACTAGTCATTTTCCATCAATCAGCAGGTTCAATGGACAGTGTTGCCAAGTTTGCGGTTTTCCAGTGGAAGTTGTGCTACACTGATGCTGTGGATTGTTTTTTGGTCTTTTTTTCCCCCTGGAAATTGATTTTTACCCACTGGAACAAAGATTTTACCCTCCAGAACTCCATTTTTACCCACTGGAACTCGATTTTTACCCTCTGGAATTCGATTTTATATTATATATATATATATATATATATATATATATATATATATATATATATATATATATATATATATATATATCCATCCATCCATCCATCCAAGGCTGCATTTATTTGCTAGTAATACAGTAATATTATGAAATATTATTACAGTTCAAAACTGCTGTTTTCTATGTGAATATATAGTAAAGTGTAATTTATTCCTGTGATCAAAGCTGAATTTTCAGCATCATTACTCCAGTCTTCAGTGTCACATGATCCTTCAGAAATATTCTAATATGATGATTTGATGCTCAAGAAACATTTATGATTATTATCAATGTTTAAAAAAGATGTGCTGCAATCTTTTGTAATATTATAAATGTATTTACTGTCACTTTCAATCAAGTTAATGCAGAATAAAATAAAATCTTACTGACCCCAAATATTTGAACAGGAGTATATTTATAATTTGTTATTTTTTTATTTATAAGCAGAATTGTTTCATGAATATTGAATGTGAATATCTCAAATGAGAGAAAAAAATAGTTACAAGAAAAAAACTACATTTCCCATGAAACATTGCAGCTGGAGAGTGGGAATGAAAGGACGTTGAAGGTGGGGAAAAGGAGAAAAATTAAGCGAGACAAATGCTCCTGATCTCTTCTGACCAGTAATTTGTGTCTCAGTGCAACTCCCGAGAAAAAAGGGATGTTTTCTCTGTGTGAAGACAGAGGGATTATAAGAAATGAAGTCATTTTTTCCCCAGTTGTTGAGTACATGTAACATGAAAATGCTGAAATGGAGTTAAAAAGGATATCACAACTTTCAACTGCCCAGATGTATATCGGAGATGTACTTTATCTATGTTTACAACGGCTCATTCTGCTCATTTCACATGTGACAAAGAACAATAAGGACCTTTCTCGGAGACGCACCTATCGGGAAGGTGAATAAACACTTTCAAATTATGATATGATATGCTCTTCCTTGGAGTAAGTATTATTTCTTTCCTCCTCCTCCTCCTGGATCGCTTCCACACCTCAACAAGCACACAAACATGATGTATTGATTTTAATTAGACGGCAGTTCCAAAGTTAATGCTCATGAACTGACTATGAATCTTGAGGTTAATTTCTTAAATTTCCCTATTGACACATTTGTAAGGTGAAGTGTGTAATTTCTGCTCCTTGAGTGTCAACAGATGGAATTTCAAAAATAATGTTTACATACTGGTTTCCAGAACACTCTGCTATTGGCCAAACAAACAGAAAGCCCCGCCCCCAAACTCGCTCCATTGGTTGAGCCAGTGTCGCTGTGCCCGGCTGATTGAAGTGCACAGGCAATTTCTTACACTTTTCAAAGAGTTGTCACTGCATATTAATGTAGGATAAAAGTAAGTATTTTTTACATAAAAAATACACAAATCACCTCTAAAGGTGTGAATTTTAGATGTGATTTGTAATGGGGGAGATTTTTGAAAAATCTGTTCACTGATTGAAGAGTAAACAGTTTTTCATGCAAATCAATGTATTAAAAGAACTTCTTGTTTAGAGCATAAAAATTGCTGTTTTTATTTTGTAAAACGAATTGCATGTACTTTCCCCGTCATTTTAGCATGCTTAAATACTTTTAATATAATTTTAAGTATTTAAGTCAACATTGGTACAAAGATGCATTATGTTTAGAGAGCTGTTAATACAAACCTACATGTATTATTATTATTAATAATATTAAGATTTGCATTATTTTGATAGTCATACTAAGTCAGTCTGTCTCAATTTGGCAATTATTTTATTCAGGAACAAACCTATTTAATGAGATTTTCCTAATATGTAAGTGAATCTTTTTCTCTTTTAATTTAAAGGATTTAAGTCAACAAAGATGCATTATGGTCAGAGAGCCATAATTAAATGCAAATCGACAATTTTTAGCTTTGCTGAATCATTCCTTGTGGATGTACAGCTCATTTAAATGAGCAAGATAGCCATATATAACCCTGTGCACGCTATATTAGTGAAACCCAAGTTGTCGTTGCCTATACCGTAATAGCTCAGAGATAAAAGTTACATTTCAGAAACTGACTTTCCGAACCTTGCATGCACTTATCCACTGTAACTTTTTCTGATTATTCATCACAAGCCTTTGATGGCAGTCCACGGAGTCTAACGCGAGAGTGCTGGGACTGAGGGAGCTCGTTGTTCTCGAGCAAACTATAGTGTTTCTTATGCTCATGAGGATCTTTGACAAACCAAGGGAAGGAGAAGGGAGGAAGCAGAGAAAAGGGGGTCAGATCAAAGCCAAGATTGTGAAAAAACCATATGCTGAATAAAGCATCTATCAAAATGCAAGCAGAGAGGTTAAAACCGCAATGCCAGTTAGTCCGGCTGCAGTAAGTGTGCATCCCTCCTCTTTATCGTTTTACATCTTGTCGCTGTATAAACGCCAAGCTTCAGGCAAGAAAGTGCTATGATTCATTCTTTTCAGGGTGGAGAGTATTTTTGCCCGAAGGTTTGTTTGATGCAGTAACATAATCACAGTATGACAGCAATTTTGTTTGTACGACAATATAAAATTTGAGCAGAGTGCTGCCATGATGACAGTACTTTCATTTGGAGGAATTACTCCACAAACTGCTGATTTTTGAAGTTTAAAGTTGTTGTTTTTTTCCCCCTTAGATGAAAGTAACAGACTAGCTGAAGCTGTAAAAATTCCTGGTGATGATTATAAAGGTAAAGCTGAATCAGGCGCTGGTTGAAGGGAAAATCGGCCACCCAGATCCCATAGCAGAAAAGCTTCTGGTTCTGCCATCAACTAATCCTTTTAGGCCTCTCCTGAGAATGGCCGACGCCGTCTAACTGAACACCACTTCACTCTTTGAAGCTCTTCTCCCCTCGGACAACTACAAAAATCTTTTTTTTTTTTTTTTTTTGTCCTTTGTCTGGAGGCTGACCCAAGATTAGAAGTGAAAACTACTTGCCCACCTCAACCTACTTTGACACTTGTCTCTTTCCCTCCTCCTTGACTCTGTTTCTGCATTGGCAGCAGGTCTGATTTTAGATCTAAGAATCATTATTTTTTGATATATATCCATGATTATCGCACTTTAAATTCCAGCCATGACTTACCATCCAAAATACAAGCAAATACAGAGTATATAGATAGTTAAGCACTCAAGGTGATCTCAGGAGGAGCTCCACATGCGCTTTGCATTGAAATCTCCCTCATAAGGTGTGTTTTCCCTTTACTTTCACATTTGCATAATTCCACACGTTTTTGGACGTTCAAAGTCACCATAAAAATCTAATTAAAATGGTACGGCACAGAGAAGGATTTGGAAAGAGAAGCATATTAAACAAAACTGTCAATGACACTCGGAAACTTAAAGGTCTTCCATTATGCAAAATAAAGACTCGAGGGTTTAACTGGACCATCTTAAAATGCCACTTGGAAGTGAAGAAATTAGGACAGAAATATATTACCATTACATAAGTAGGATAATCCACTGCTAGCTGTGCATTAAATTATTTTAATGTACGATGTGGAGGCAAAGAACCACCTGACGCGAAACGGAGCGCGTTCAAATGATTTAATGCACAGCTAGCCGTAGATTATCCTGCTTAGACCATGGTCATTTGATAGCATTGACAACCTAAACCTGTTGTTACAGGAACTACCTGTGCATTAAAGGGTTTTATTGCACACCTTCCAGCCAATCAGAATCGAGTATTCAAACAGACCATGGTATAATAATTCTTATTTTCACTAGAGCAATAAAAATGAATGTTGCATTATTATAAGTTAATATTTGGATGTGCTGGCCTACAAAAACAACTCTGTGAATGGAAATTACTTAAAAGTAGACTTAACTATAATATAATATAATATAATATAATATAATATAATATAATATAATATAATATAATATAATATAATATAATATAATATAATATAAATTTGTGTCACGGCACGAATTGTATAACAGCAAATCATATTTTTTTATATTATTTAATATTTTTCAATTTTTTATTTGTTATAAATTAACAAATTTAGGTTTATTCAGTGATATATATATATATAAATATATATATATATATATATATATATATATATATATATATATATATATATTATTTTAATAAAAACAGTTAATTTAGATGTTACCATTTGTATGTACCTTTTTTCATTGCCACATGTACAAAATAAGCAAACTGTGGTCCCAATTATTTGTATCGCACACTAATACCAGCCAAAATATCATATTCATGACAGTTCTAAATATTATAAATGAAAAATCACTTCAAGTTCTAGTCCAATTTTGCTGCACTTTCATAATGGCTGAAACACTGTGCAAAGAGCTGTATCCCATTCATCTTACTGTCAGCATAGAGGAAAACAGTATTATTGTATGACAAACGTGTCTTACTTATGAGGCTTCTAACCCAAACTCTAGGCCTTTAGTTTATGAAACACATTTGTTTAAAAATTCATATCATCCCTAACCAAAAAAGACAAATGCTCTCGACCCTTGGCACATGATCCTGGTATATGCTTTAGTTTACTGTGTTTCATATTCATATGCAGGTAGCTGTGCTGAAACAGGGTGTGACATCTGACAGAGCACCTTCGGTTTGAACGCATTCGTGTCATCTTGCATCCATGGCCTGGAAGCACAAGCCTTCACACCGCTGCGATATGTCTTAGTCTAAGCAGACGTGCCAATCTGACGGATGGTCCCTCAGTTTGAGGTGAAAAGGGCACCTGTCAGCTGAAGCCTTGTTTGCTTTCCCATATAACACAACAACAAACCCTCCAGAGGAACCGCAATGATGTTGGTTGAGTCAGGAATAGTTTTAACTCATGAATTTCTCAACAGATGCACACAAAACACATTTAAATTGGTAAGGTCCTTCCCGTCACACTCTTACTTTGCAAATAAACGTGTTTGATGTTGACATGAAAATCAATTTACGCCTCACCAAAGCCAATCTAAAGCTCACAACACGGGACGCCCATCTTGATAAAGGCTGAGACATCGAATCCAGTGTAATATGTAAATCTTATGACAGATATCCAGATAAAGCTTTCAGTTACAGGTCTGAGCTTGTCTGCATTTCTGCGATCCCGTGTTCCCATAAGAATTGAAAAGACATGCCAGTACGTCTCTGTAGTAAACATCTGAGTACATACTCAAGTGTTCCTGTAGTGAAATACGTTTACTGGCTACTTGTTTCTTTTTGAAACTTGAGATGCATATGCATGTGACATATAATATACATACATATATAGTTTTGTGTCGTGACCTCTGTTTGGTTTCATAAATCATTTCAAATCATATTTTTATATAATTGTACATGTGTACAAATCCATATTTGTCCTTCAAATACATCCGATTCACACACTGAGACGTGTGAATCATCATGCATGCACTCCATTAGTGATCTTGTTCTACAGCATCAGTATTATTCTTTGTGATTCAAGTTATTTCTTACTGCCATGAATCTTCATTTTGTTCTGTCCTACTTCTTTTATTTCTCCTTTATTCCCCGTAGCTAACAATCAGACACCCGTGACTGTCATTATCTCGCTGACGAGCAGAATAACTTGCAAGCTATTTTCTCTGATGCAGTAGTGGGTGTTTTGTTGTTCCTTTTAAAGATGCTGCAGCCAAAATGTAAAAGTTTTTAATCAAATTGATTACATTATATGCCAATTACATGATCAAATTAATTGCATGCACGTCTGAAGATGAATAATAAAGATAATTCAAAGTCATAACATTTTTGTGTCAGAGTAAATCACTGAATAGACATTACAAAAGTGCCTTTAGTCAATACAGTGTTTTATGTTTATGTTTAAAAATAATGTGTGTATATATATATATATATAGGGGTGATATGTATGTATGTATGCATGTATCACCCCCTATATATACACTGATCAGGCATAACATTATGAGCACCTTCCTAATATTGTGTTGGTCCCTTTTTGCTGCCAAAACAGTCCTGACCCGTCGAGGCATGAACTCTTCTAGACCCCTGAAGGTGTGCTGTGGTATCTGGACCAAGATGTTAGCAGCAGATCCTTTAAGTCCTGTAAGATGTGAGGTGGATCCTCCATGGATCGGACTTGTTTGTTCAGCACATCCCACAGATGCTCCATTGGATTGAGATCTGGGGAATTTGGAGGCCAAGTCAACACCTCAAACTCATTGTTGTGCTCCTCAAACCATTCCTGAACCATTTTTGCTTTGTGTCAGAAGCATTATCCTGCTGAAAGAGACCACAGCCAACAGGGAGTACCATTTCCATGAAAGGGTGTACATGGTCTGCAACAGTGCTTAGGTAGGTGGTACGTGTCAAAGTAACATCCACATGGATGGCAGGACTCAAGGTTTCCCAGCAGAACATTGCCCAAAGCATCACACTGCCTCCACTAGCTTGCTCTTCTCATAGTGCAAAATATATAGTTAGGATGCATATCATTTAGAAACATTATTAGAGTGGTGCAATGCAAACGTTGAGAATCTCAGCATCTCTTTTTTATGTGTTTCATCTGATGAACTGCAATGCATATAAGCACAGATCAGTTGTGTATTATGAACAGTTTGCTCTCATTTTGCATCGTTCTACTCTTATACTTCAGTATACAGTCAGTGCTGAAACGATCCAGAATGCATCAGTGACAGGCGTATCTACACACATACCATAGTATGCCTTCATCTATCTCTTTCTGAGAACTCAAGTGAAAAAGCAAAAACACAGAGGTCGGAAGAGACTTGTGAGATTGCGAGAAAGAATAATGAGCTCGTCTGCTTTTAACAATCCCCTTTTTCCCCTCATTTCAAAAGCCTGCAGCAGAATTCCAGGTTTGTCGTTTGTCAGGCTACGGTCAGACTGTCAAGCGGACTATCTATTTCTGTATGGCTTTTATCTTTTTCCAGCCCTGCTTCACCGGCTGCGTAATCATTATTTTACACAAAAACTGCCACTGGTGGATGTAATAAAAAGCTCTTATTAAATGCCCCATTGCATTGAGCTATTGTGAGCATGTTATAGAGTTTGGGAATCAGCAGAGCGCTCGTCCCAGGGAAATAAACAACACTTTCTGACTCGGACTGTACTGTTAATTTCCCCATCGCAGACACAGTGAACTGCCAGAAGTCCAAACCTCAAATATGACATTAGCTCTCCTGTGCTGAACAAAACCTGCTCAATCAATCAATGTGCACTAGAGTCAAGGGCAAAGTCACTACTTTACTTCAGACCGCAATCACGCAGTCTTTTTCTCCGATTTCATACATTATACTGGGGTGGAATAGGGAAAAATTGACATTACCTTGGCAGGAAAGAGAAATTATATCCAACAATAATATCAGTTTCTCTTGTGAAACCAAATATCCAGTCCATTCCGCTCTTGCATCCTTAATGCTTTTCTACAACACAGTTAAATATTTAAAATGGTCTGTTTTCATTAAGACACACTGAAGAAAGCTTAAAAGATTTCTCTGTTATTTTAGTATATATTATAATATATTATAGTTTTAACAAATTTGTTTTTAATGTGTATATTTTCCAATCCTAGTATACACTGGCAGAGCAAACTGCAGAACAAAACTAATATCTGTCTTTATAGGTTTAGACTGATGCTCTTTCTCCACTGAATTCAACTATTCAATAAAGCATTTTTTGGTCAGAATAAGAAGCAGGTTAGTCCATCTCAATGCTCTTGTTCACACACTTTATCAGGTTAATTATGTTTCGTCTTCAGCGATTCCAGGAAGAAAATCGAGAGGTTGGATTTACTTATTTTAGCCTGCGAGACATCAGCAAGTAATAGCATTGATTTGTAACACGAGCGACGCATGAAGGGAAAGGTTACACCCAATTATTAGTTTTTTTTACCAATTCCTGAGCCATTCTTGGGATAAAACAAGCTACAGTTTATGATGTTTTGCAGACAAATAAAATAACTGTTTTGGATTAAATCTGTTAAACATATTAGGTTTTGTTGTGGTGTGACCTCCTGCTACTGCTACGTTCTCACAAAATGTGTGTTTCCTCATTGTGTATACAATGTCTGATACTAAAATAATGTGAAGTGTCAGGTCAGATATTTATTATAAACATTTGCATTCAACTTATGAGGAAATAATCAAGACTTCAAGATGGTTTCAAACTGTTTTAGCTCCATACTTGTGAGTTGTTATCATTTCACAGAACATTTCAGCAGTCATTTTGTTTTCTAATAGGACCTATAACCCCGAACAATTCCTTTACAGTTTGTGTGATAGAGCAGAAACACAAGAGTAATTATACAGTAGTGGCCAAAAGTGATGCCTGTCATGGGAAAATTGAGATCTTCATCCTATATTCAAATAATTGTACAACATTTTTGGCCAGTCTCTCCAAATTATAAACACATGCAAAAACGAGAGAACCAATGACATATCAATAACTGATTATGTTGTAGTCAATGCATTATTTTTTAACTCGCAATTCTGACTTTATATCTCACAATTCTGACTTTATATCTCGCAATTCTGACTTTATATCTCGCAATTCTGACTTTATATCTCGCAATTCTGACTTTATATCTCACAATTCTGACTTTATATCTCGTAATTCTGACTTTATATCTCGCAATTCTGACTTTATATCTCGCAATTCTGACTTTATATCTCGCAATTCTGACTTTATATCTCGCAATTCTGACTTTATATCTCACAATTCTGACTTTATATCTCGCAATTCTGACTTTATATCTCGCAATTCTGACTTTATATCTCGCAATTCTGACTTTATATCTCACAATTCTGACTTTATATCTCGTAATTCTGACTTTATATCTCGCAATTCTGACTTTATATCTCGCAATTCTGACTTTATATCTCACAATTCTGACTTTATATCTCAATTCTGACTTTATATCGCAATTCTGACTTTATATCACTCAATTCTGACTTTATATCTCACAATTCTGACTTTATATCTCGCAATTCTGACTTTATATCTCGTAATTCTGACTTTATATCTCACAATTCTGACTTTATATCTCGTAATTCTGACTTTATATCTCGCAATTCTGACTTTATATCTCGCAATTCTGACTTTATATCTCGCAATTCTGACTTTATATCTCACAATTCTGACTTTATATCTCGTAATTCTGACTTTATATCTCGCAATTCTGACTTTATATCTCGCAATTCTGACTTTATATCTCGCAATTCTGACTTTATATCTCGTAATTCTGACTTTATATCACGCAATTCTGACTTTATATCTCGCAATTCTGACTTTATATCTCGCAATTCTGACTTTATATCTCACAATTCTGACTTTATATCTCACAATTCTGACTTTATATCACGCAATTCTGACTTTATATCTCACAATTCTGACTTTATATCACGCAATTCTGACTTTATATCTCACAATTCTGACTTTATATCACGCAATTCTGACTTTATATCTCGCAATTCTGACTTTATATCTCGCAATTCTGACTTTTTTATCTCGTAATTCTGACCTTATATCACACAATTCTGACTTTATATCTCGCAATTCTGACTTTATATCTCGCAATTCTGACTTTATATCTCGTAATTCTGACTTTATATCACACAATTCTGACTTTATATCTCGCAATTCTGACTTTATATCACACAATTCTGACTTTATATCACGCAATTCTGACTTTATATCACGCAATTCTGACTTTATATCTCGCAATTCTGACTTTATATCTCGTAATTCTGACTTTATATCTCGTAATTCTGACTTTATATCACACAATTCTGACTTTATATCTCGTAATTCTGACTTTATATCTCGTAATTCTGACTTTATATCTCGTAATTCTGACTTTATATCACGCAATTCTGACTTTATATCTCGCAATTCTGACTTTATATCTCGTAATTCTGACTTTATATCACACAATTCTGACTTTATATCTCACAATTCCGACTTTATATCTCACAATTCCGACTTTATATCACACAATTCCGACTTTATAACTAATAATATAAGAAAATAAAACTTAAACTGAAATAAAAATGGATATAATCTATATAGACAAAAAAAAAAAAAAACAACAAAATTCATTATTAAAACTTTTTTACTAACATTAAAATAAAAACAAATAAATAAATAAATAAATAAAAAACTTTAATAAAAGCAAAAAGCAGCAAAAAAATCCTGTAAAATCTCTAAGCTCACAAAAGCCTGTGTCCCGTTGAGCTCACAGCGCGTGAGATTTCAAAAGAAGACCTTCAGGATGAACACTGACTTTTCTATTGCTTGATTTGTAAAAATTTTCATAAATCTCAGACGGTGAGTAAGGACACAGATGTGGAAGCTTATAAAAGTGGTTAATTTTCAAATCGAACCCTTCCACAGAAATTCTTTGCAGGGATTTTTCTTTTAAAGATACATATTAATATTTCCACTTTTCGTAAGTGTAATATATTTTTAATGCACACAGTGTATTGATTTATTATCCGAGGACAGATGGTTTGGGAAGAAGTGACTATGTCCTTTTATAGCATTTGGTAACACTTTAGTTTAGGGTCCAATTCTCACTTTCAACTAGTTGCTTATTAGCATGAATATTACTAAGATATTGGATGTTCTTATAAAGCACATTATTCTGCATGACCATTTTCTACATCCTTTAATCAATACCTAAACTTAACAACTACTTTACTAACTATTAATAAGCAGTAATTAGGAGTTTATTGAGGCAAAAGTCATAATTAATAGTTAGTTAATAGAGAGAACTGGACCAAATATTCAACAGCAAACAAGGTGACATTTCTGATTGAGTCGCTCCAAAATAATGTGCGATCAAACTGTGCGACTTGTTTTGTTCACAGCGTTTCACACACTCAAAAACCCAGAGCGTATCATCATCATCTTCATTTTTCTTCCCAGAGACAACACTTTTATTTTTAGTTTAGGGCCTAGAAAAGCATCGAGCAATTGTCGCCAATGATTTAAAGTTTTAGTGGCTGCATCGGCTGACCTTTTAAAAACAAGTTGTGCGAACACAGCGGTGACTAATGTTTGTGTGGTTGTGCTTCGACATCACACACACTTCAGGTGAACGTCTATAAAGGTCAAACATGAAAGCACAGGTTAATATCATTCAGTCTGAAGGACTCTCTGATTTTCAGTCACATTGTTTGTATAGCTGTTGCACGAGCCGAGCGGTTAATGCAAAGGTAACAGGGGTGACGCCTCGGCAGGATGCTGGGAAGCGGCAAATCCAATTGGGTGACACATAATTAAGCTGGCAGAGCTTTTCCTGCGGCAAAGACGCTTACAAGAGAAACACCCCCAGCCTCTCTGCTGGAAGCACATAGAGAGCAAAACCATTAAATGATCCAAGTCAAATATTCCTTTAAATAATATTAAGCAAAGCTTATTCGGAGCAAATCGGGTGGATCGGTGGCCTAGTTTGAGGTTTAGGCTGCAAAAAAAAAATGTTCTTCCTCAGTAATTTTGTCTTGTTTTCCAGTATAAATATCTAAACATCCTTGAATCCAGATACAATTACTTCAGAAGTAAAATGACAAGATAACAAGTCTTGTTTTCTGGGGAAAAAAAAAAGATCTGCAGATGAGTTCCGAAAAATAATCTTGTTTTCCCATTAAATTAAGTTTAATTTTATGACCCCATTGGCAGGTTTTTTGTTGTTGTTGTTATTTTAAGCATAAAGTCATTTCATTTTGTTAAATTTTTCAATCTATTTTTCAAACAGGACTTCATTTTGCATCAAATCTTGTTTCATGAAAAATGTGTCAAAATGAAGTAAATTTACTCTTAAAACAAGAAAAATATATCTGCCAATGAGTTCAAAAAATAATCTTGTTTTCCTTACCCCATTGGTGTAAAGTACTCTGTAAGGATGAGCAGAAGTAGGGATTAGCTTTAGTCCTTTAATCAAACGAAACACAATTACCCAGGAATAAACACAGGAGTAAACAAAGGCAGCATAATAGCTTGTATAAATAAACACAAGACAATAACGGACGAGGAACAGAACCAAACTCAGGACTTAAACACTAAGGAGATAACAATTATTTAAATAAGACACAGCTGATAATTATACGTAACCAAATAAATAAACAAGGACATAATCAGAAACCAAGGAAACGGAAACTAAACAGAGCAGGGAAACAGGAACAAAACAAAACAGATAAAAATAAAAGTCCATAACCATGGCAACTGGCAGATTTTTTTTAAATTCAGATTTAATTTCACAATTTAAAAAAGTCATTATCAAGTCATAAAGTCAATATCAATTTTCTCCAGTAAATGTATATTGATTTAAGGACGTCTAGATATTTGTACTGGAAAACGAGGCAAAAACACTGAGGAAGAACAATTTTTTGCCGCCTAAATTTCAAACTAGACCACTGATTCACCTGATTTGCACATTATTTTTTTGTCTTGTTTTTTTAGTATAAATATCTAAACTTACTTAAATCAAGATGCATTTACTTGTGAAGCAAAATGATATGAGATAAATCTGAAAAAAAAAAAAAAAATGAAAATGAGTGACTTTATGCATAAAACAAGAAAAAACATCTGCCGATGGGTTCTGAAAAAAATATATATTGTTTTCCCTTTTAAATTTTATTTGAAATTCCCTTTAAAATCCCAAAAAATTTGACTTGAGAAGCAAAATTATTTAAGAAATTAAATCTTAAATATTTTATGTTTTATTTTTTTTTTATTATCAAAATAAAGTGACTTAACGCTTAACCCTCTACCGCATAGTGTTGCCATATGGCAACATACACTTTGTGTTCGTTTCCTTGCCACCGTCTCTTTAAGAGAACATTCTAGTTTTTTTTGTTGGTAAGAGAAGACCTTAGTTTAGCCAATGATGTGCTTTGGTTAAGTCACATGACATGCAATTTTTTTTCTGTGACGCAATATCTGACAGACTGCCGTCTCTTGTATGTAGTTGCTGAAAGCAAATTAAAACATCAGTAACAAACAAGGACCCGCCCATGTCACATTCACAAAAAAAAAAATGTTAACATCATCTCAGGTAAGGTATGATGACATATTCACCACTCAAAAAAGTTTTTATGAAATTAGTTTTTGGTAAATCGAGAAAATGTCTGTGTTGCCATATGGCAACACTGCGCAATAATGGAATGACATTATTATAATAGGTTAGATAGCTAGCAAAAGTTAGCTGCAGTCTGTTAAGCTATAACAATAAAAACATTAATGCTAGTGATATAATGTTGATTAGTCGTATGTTAAGGACTGCCATGGCATTTGTAATATGGATTAAATCAACATCAGAGATCTGCCATCACAGCCATGTATACTGGCCCAGACCTACCACTTTCCTATCATGGTGTCTCATTTTCATGAACTGCAATGTTTTTGGTTTTATGTCAGTGTTTTATGATAAATGATGAACAGTATTAGATGTGTTTTTAACTGTCTACATTTGCAATTTAAATTATATTCATGAAAAATGTATTGAAAAATAAAGAATATAAAGCATTATTCAGCAAAAGAGAATGGAAAAACACAAGATGTTGGAAAATAAGTATAAGGTATTGTTTATAATTACTGCTAAAGCTTATAATAGCACCAATTGATTCAATACAAACAACATTTTTGAGGAAAAATATGAACTATATACACTTAAACTTATTCTAAGTTATTTCCACTATTGTCCGTTGTTGCCATATGGCAACATATCATAAAGTACCTTAAAATAATATTTTTTTCCAAATTTTTTTTTACAGCACTTTAAGTTAAGCCATTCTAAGAAAAGAAAAAGAGTCAATTTTTTTTTTTTTTTTATAGATTTATCATAATGTGTGCGGTAGAGGGTTAAGAAATATCTGCTGATAGGTTGAGAAATATAAACTTGTTTTAACTTTAAATGAAGTTGATTTTTCTGACTCCAAAGGCAGATCTTTTTTCTTCTTTTAAGCATAAAGTTTTTTTTTTTTTTTTTTTTTTTTTTTTTTTTCTTTCAGAGAACAAGTAATTTTGTGTCTCAAGTAAATGTAATTTGTTTTAAACATGTTTAGTTTCAGTTGTACTGCAAAACAAGACAAAAACACAGAGGAATAAAATCATGTTTTGCAGTGTACGCAGTGGTCATTTTGGTCACTGCAGCAAGAATGTTGTGAAGTTTCATCTCGAGCAATGATAGAAATTAAAAGTTAAATGCGAACACAAGCACAAATGCAGAATAACATGAGGCTCCCCGGGGACCAGAGGTAAATCGGTGCTGGATCCATCTTGATCAGTGCTTCCACATCCATGAATGAAAAACTCTTACTGACTGAGACGACGGTCAAATGAAATGGTGCAAATTTCATAAATTGATAGTATTGAGAAGATCATAGAAAATAGGCCTATAGACTCTCATCACTGCATTATGTCTCCACATGCGACAGGATCTTCCTTATTTTTCATTGTTTAGCAGATATGCACATTAATATCAGAACCCAAACATGGTTATTTGATGTGCATTATGAGGGTTTATACAGTAGAAACAGCTTTAAAGAGCTAGATAAATTTGGTGAGATTCAGCATGATACCTATACAAAGCAAGAGCTGCACTTTCCAATAAATCTAACATTTGCTAGGAACATAGCAGTGGTTGTCTGGCCGACTTACAGTGCTGAACACCTCCGAGCGACCGTGACTTCAGCCTGAGACTTCGATGAGCATCAAAATCTGATTTGAGTCATTCTCTGAGGTGAAGAGTTATCCTGCAATCTTGGTAAGGCCTCGGGCCTTCATGCCCAACCAACAAAGACTGCTCAGAATAAGAACCACAATGCATGCTTTCAAACTGATTTTCAAAGGGGATATTTGAGTGCGGAACAAACACACATTTGAGAAAATAGAGCATATTGTGTGCTTTTGCTACACCTACACCAGGTCAAAATACTGACTATCCAGCTCTAGCTTCTGTCTCCTTCCTCTTTTGAGAGAAATCCAACACAAAATATAGCCAAATACACCTAAAAACACCTGATGTTCAAACTCCAAGGTAGAGCCAAACTTTACAAATTCATATATATATATATTATATATATATATATATATATACAGAAGAGGATTAGGGCCAAGCAACAGTAAAAAAATAAAACCATCTCAAGATTAAAGTTGTTAAATTTTGAGAAAAAACTCATTAAATTACGAGAATAAATTCGTTAAATTATGAGAAAAATGTTAAATTTTGAGAAAAAAGTTGACATAAAATGTTGAGAATAAAGTCATTAAATTACGAGAAAAAAGTCTTTAAATTACGAGAACAAACTCGTTAAATTATGACAAAAATGTCGTTAAATTTCGAGAAAAAATTCGAGATAAAATGTTGAGAATAAAGTCATTAAATTACGAGAATAAACTCATGAAATTATGAGAAAAAAGTTGTTAAATTATGAGAAAAATGTTGTTAAATTTCGAGAAAAAAGTCGAGATAAAATGTTGAGAATAAAGTCATTAAATTATGAGAATAAACTCATTAAATTACGATAAAAAGTCATTAAATTACGAGAACAAATTCGTTAAATTACGAGAATGAATTTGTTAATTTAATGACTTTATTCTCAACATTTTATCTCTGCTTTTTTCTCGAAATTTAACAACATTTTTCTCATAATTTAACAAATTTGTTCTCGAAATTTAACAAGATTTTTTTTCTTGTAATTTAATGAGTTTATTCTCAACATTTTATCTCGACTTTTTTCTTGAAATTTAACGAGTTTTTTCTCATAATTTATTGAATTTATTCTCAACATTTTATCTCGATTTTTTTCTCGAAATGTAACAAGTTTTTTCTCGAAATTAAACAACTTTAATCTCGAGATGGTTTTATTTTTGTATTATTTTGTATTATTTTATATATATATATATATATATATATATATATATATATATATATATATATATATATATATATGATAATACCTCATTCTAGAGAAAATAAAATTGTAAGAAAAATAAGATAAACGTAAGAATTACATTAAAGTTTACTGAGAAAATCTATCTAACAAAGTGACATGTTATGGTAAATTAATGTCCTATCCTTTCACTCCTTTAATCCCTCTCTATTGTAGCTTATGATACTCTGAGCACTGCCTAAAACTTGTATTGTGAGCGCTTCTCGTGTCTATTTGCCTCGTCGTGACGATTCGCTTGTAAGTTGCTTTGGATAAAAGCGACTGCCAAATTAATAAATGTAAATGTAAATGAAATGTTAAAATTATGGCTTTTTTAATCATTAAAATCATCATTAATCACATCATTTTAAAATCATAATTTTAATCATCATTAATCATTTGGGAAAATGGGCCTCCGTGACCCATTACATTTGTTTAGATTATTTTTAAAAACATATGTTCCTCTTTATTATCTGTTATGAGCACTGAATTGTTCGTTATTAAATTTTCGTTGTGTTAATATTTATTGCATTACTGTAGTGTCATATGTCTGGTTACAACTGGCAACATTTGGTGTAATGGCCACTTTTGATGAACTTTACATCTTCATGTTTGTCATTATTTTAATATCAAATTTTTCACAGACGTTTCTGGTAAAATCAAATAGGAAAAGTACATTAAAAATACATTAAAAAAATACATTAAAACAAGTGCAATTTGTACATTGAGTGACTTTTATAAAAAATAAAGAAATTAGCTTTTTTTTTTTTTTCTTTAGATTTAGACAAAAATAAAACATGTATGAGTGATACAACTGCCCTGATATGATAATGAAGAAAAGTGATAGATGAATGCATGGAAACAAACAATATAAACAAACAATTATTAACTTTATGTCATCATTTGGCCTTCAGCAATACAGTTAGAATCTCATCAAACTTTAAGACATTATTTTTACAATAAAAACATCTAACATTGCAGTAAAAGCAAATGCTAAATTATTAGGCTTTCACTCACTCTAAGCCTCGACTTCACCCTGTAGCAAAGCAATATCAGTTTATCCACACTGCTGCTGACCACATGAATATGAGGACAAATTCAATTGGACCTCCAGGGAGTTATAAAACCTCTAAAAATGAACCAGAACTCACTGTCAGGGGGTAAAAACCAGACACAAATCACTGAAATGTCAGACTTCTCAAATACCTTGCTCTGATTCATCCAGAAACTAGTGCTGTCATTTGAAAGTCTAACTGTTCATTGTTTCATCTACTACACGTTTTGTTACTGGCATCCAATATAGAGTTATTTTAAGAACCGACATGACAAATCTGACAAAAGAAGCAGCTAAAAGTCTTCCATTAAACGGTGGCTCATTCACTGGCACTTCAAATGAGAAGATTGCTGCAGCTCTCATAACGGGCATTAAAAGAGCCGGCCAGCCCTCAGCGGACTCCGTGAACGACAGCGCGTCTATCCTCCGGACGACTGTGGGAAGCGCTCATATGGACACGGGTGTGGAAGCGTGTCTAATCTGAACTGACTCAGAGACGTTTGACCTCAACGGTAAACAATAAACTTCTAAAGAACCTCAGCTTGCCTACAGGCCTGCAGGACTGAGTCCGCATTCATCCTCCACGAGGCAAAGAAAGGCTCTCACTGAGCTGATGTCACAGGCTGACCATATGAATTATTGCATCTTCAAGATGAAGAGAACTTCCTAGAAGTAGGATAAAAAAGGCACAAGGGCATTTATACTGAGACAGCTGTGAAGTTTTAGTTGTTTTGCATTGGAGAGGCTGTTTGTATGTTTTGTAGGATGAATCATATCAAATATTCCAAACAGACATGACAGATCTTATTGTGCTGATTGCTATTCTCCAGATTATGGGGTTTAATGAAGCATGTCATTGCTGCTTAAAACTCACACCCGCAGCAAAATCCCATATGTTTGTTGACTAATATTTAAATGTCTTGCAGGGCAGAAAATACACGTCTGGTATGATCTTATTTTGTATAATATTCCGGGTTCAAAATAAGTACAGCTCAACCCACAGCATTAATGTTGATTACCAGAAAAATAAAAAGAAATTAGTCTCAGTCCTAATGAATAATAATAATAATAATAATAATAATAATTGACTCAACCCTATTAAAAATTATGAGGATATGGTGAGGCACTTACAGTATAAGTGAATGTAGCTAATTGTTTGTTGGATTTAAACACAGAATCTTACAAATTTACTTAAAAATAGTTCGATAAAGTGTTTTGTTTACATTATTTGAGCTGTGAAGCTGTTTAAATCATCAGTTGTTAAGGTTTTTTCACAGAAAAAAAGGTTAAACATTTTTTTTTTTCACTCTTTAAAGCATTATTTTAATATTTTATAATGTTTCCTGGGGTGCACTTATAATTTTTACATCACAAATCGTCATAATTTAGAAATAAAAGGCAGTTTTGCTATCCTGATTTCAGCCCTCTGATTTGAACGCTCTGTTTTAAGGGGCGTGTCTGCTGTTCAATGTAAACTGTGATTGGCTGATATCTTTGCATATGAAATAGCTAAGTATTACATGTGGAACTCTTGAAAACTTTTAGCATGTTTTTACTATTTCAGTTCTCAAGGTTTACTAATTGTGAAAAGTGTTTATTATATCATTATATTTAGATCGGGCATGAAAGGTTGCAGTGATGAACACTGTAGTCGATCACAGACATGTTGTTGAGCTCATGAAAGCAGTGATTTCGTCATTGTAACTCGATTTCTGCACACTAACGGATGCTTTCATCATAACTAGCAGTGCAAACTCAATCTAAATAAGAGATTTGTTGATTATAACAGGAGTTTTGGAGAGTCCAGAACACTCGTGCTGTTTGATTGACAGCTCTAGCGACTGTAAAGGGAGCGTTCTTTCTCTCTAATTACAGTTTAAATATTAGATTATTTTCATCCTACTAAGAGAAACAATATGAAGTTGGCCGTCAGCAGTCACTGACAATAAACGATTTTGAGACAAAGAGCATCTGACTGTACATCAATGATTTTGAGAGGCGTTTTTTTCACCTCTCAATGATGTAATAAACAGGTACATCCCACAACGAGTCGTAATCTGGGCTTGGTTTCAATAACAAGGAAGTTTTGAGTTCTGAAACTTACAGGATATTCTTGTAGCATGACCTTTTTATATCAAAAGCTCAAGGAAAATCTGATTTCTCAATTCATAACACGCATATAGTTGACGTCTTGTGGCTGTGCATTTGTGTGTTTTTACATTTGTGGATCTGCTCCATTCACTTCTATTGTAAGTGCCTCAGTTTAATGTAGATTTTTGTTTTAAAAAATTAGGGAGAAGCTGAAATTAATTTTAGTGGTAATCAACATTGTGCTATAAATGATGTCGAATGAACTTTTGCTAACCCCGTAATATTACTTGATGAATAATGCTCAGCAATGCAAAAGCGGCGTTCCCGTAAAACTGATTCATTATGTAATTAAACTGCGCAGTATCCAGAGTCATTAACTTATCAACAAGTAATCATTCTCAGTCTGAAAGGCCCTAAATATTGCACCCTTCACACACAGACATTAGCCAGGAGATTAATTACCTGCAAACAAACACCTGACCGGCTGAGCGTCTCTAGTGAAAGCATATCTCTCCCATCTCTTTGGTGGCTAATTATGCCCTCTGTCTTTCAATTAGCCAAGCATTTGTGGGCTGTCACTCTTCATTGCAGTGTTACAGTCACTGTTACACGCCGTGCTTATCTTTGACCCAGGAAAACGTGTCCTAGAAGATTTGTATTACTCTCTCATATCTCAGGAGACCTACAGGACTTCTCAGCTATCTTTCATTCTAGTATGAAATTTATCACAGATGTTTCTGGTAAAATAAGAGAGGAACAGCAACAAAATAATAACTATTCTATTTATTACTCAAAAATACATTAAAGGGGTCCTATTCTGCTTTTTTCCATCTTCATCTTTCTCTAGTGTGTAATGTTGCTCCAGTCCCTCCAGCGGGAGTTCCTCTCTATATCAGTGTCAGTGTTTCTGAACTCCCTGAAACGCCTCCATTGTAGTCTTGAGTTTTCTTCACAATATTCCTCATGTTACACCTGGCTCAAAGGTGTAACATTAAGGGAGACGACACGGCGGAATAACTTCAATCATAATATTTATTAACCAAAAAAAAACATAATCAAAAGGTCAGTATCAGTAGAATTAATCAGTATGAACTGCAAGTGAATGGATGCTCAGTTGAAACGTTGTCAGCGCAAACGTATGGATGTAAAACAAGATACAAAATAACAACATTAGAGCGCGGTCCTGGCAAACTGCTCCCAACAAGAGCTGAGCAGCCGCCCCGATGAACTCCTACAGCATGCTTAAATAAGACCCATGATGAGGAACAGGTGTACCAAAGTCACGCCCCAAAAGTCACGACCTGCAACAAAGAAAAAACCAAAACACCAAAACCAACACAACCCTAACACACCCCCCTTTTAAAAAATTACCCCACAACAACAAAAAAAAAAACAAATCAAACAGAACAAAAAAACAAAAACAAAAAAAACTCACATCAGTTGCAAACAGATCTTACGTCACTCCATCACGGGGGCACGTGACAGAGTGTCCGCTAAAACATTCTCAGCACCCTTAATATGTTTAATCGTTATATTATATGGCTGTAAGAAAAGTACCCATCGCATTAAGCGTTGACTCGGACTCTGTAATGAGTGAAGAAACGTCAAGGGATTGTGATCGGAATAGATTACTACCGGAGAGCCTCCCCCCACATAAACGTCAAAATGTTGGAGAGCCCAAATCAGTGCCAGCGTTTCCTTCTCAATAACGGAGTAGTTCAATTGAAAGGAGTTAAACTTGCGTGAGAAATAACTGACTGGGTGATCATACCCATCGGAATGAGTCTGAAGGAGAACCGCTCCTGCTCCCACTTGACTTGCGTCAACCTGGATCTTAAACAAAAGACCACTTTGGGGCGCTGCTAACACAGGAGCAGCCGACAACAACAGCTTCACATTTTCGAAAGCCTTTTGACAATGGGGAGTCCACTCAAACTTGGCGGAGTTCTTTAAAAGGTTAGTCAATGGACAAATAACCGATGAAAAATTAGGGCAAAAATTACGATAGTAATTAGCCATCCCTATAAACCTCATTAGTTCCTTTTTTGTACAAGGAGTAGGGAAATTCTCTAATGCACTCACTTTAGCGCGCAAAGGGCGCACCTTTCCTTGGCCCACCTCTCTTCCCAAATAAGAAACCGTTGCCTGTGCAAAGTCACATTTAGACAAATTCACTGTCAAATTAGCCTCCGCTAGACGCTGAAATAAAGCTCGTATCCGTCTCACATGTTGATCCCATTCATCGCTGTAAACTATAACGTCGTCCAAATAAACTGCGCAGCCGTCTAAACCTGAAACCACACGGTTCATTAACCTCTGAAAGGTCGCCGGCGCGTTTCGTAACCCGAAACTCATGACAGAATAGGAGTATAACCCAGAAGAAGTTATGAACGCAGTTATTTCTTGTGCCCGCGGTGTTAAAGGCACCTGCCAGTATCCTTTAAGTAAATCGAATTTGCTGACATACCTTGCAGAACCCACTTGATCGACGCAGTCCTCCATCCTCGGGAGAGGAAAAGCGTCAGGTTTGGTGATTTTATTAATTCGTCTATAATCCGTACAAAACCTGAACGTTCCATCTGGTTTTTTAACTAATAGACACGGCGAAGCCCAACTCGAACAAGACGGTTTTGCGATGTTATTCTTCAGCATATACTGAATCTCTGACTCCAATTTTAGACGTTTTTCAACAGGAACACGATAAAAACGCTGGCGTATAGGTGGAGCGTCACCCACATCTACATCGTGCTCTATTAAGTGAGTTTGTGATGGGACATCCCCAAATAATGACGGAAACTCGCCTATCAATTGTGACAGCTCTGCTCGTTGTACAACGGATAAATGGGCCAACAAATTCTCCAAATTATTTAAAGCCTCTGAATTTTTTAAACGAGGTTGTAATACAGCGTCATCTAAAACTTTAATTCCCCCAGTCTCTCCTACCGAAGATCGACTCAACTCAACAGTCACAGAACTGACCACAGCAGACGACTTGACAGATTGTTTACAAGTACGAGAAAAAAAATGGTTTCAATAAATTCACATGGCAAATTTGAGTCCTTTTCTTTCTATCCGGAGTTTCAATTTCATAATTAAGATCTGATAAAGCCCGCACCACGGTATATGGTCCCATAAACTTTGCGCAAAACGGAGAGCCCACTAAAGGCAGCAATGCCAAAACCTGATCCCCCGAATTAAACACACGCTGTTCAGACTGGCGATCAAAAAGCCTTTTCATTTTTATTTGCGCCTTTTCTAAATTTTTCCGTGCAGCTTGACCAGCTAAAAACAAGCGTCTGCGAAAACCATTGACATACTCCAGCAAACTTTGTGGTAGCTGTTTTCCCTTTAACTGATCGCCCACAACGGCAAGCGGACCCCGCACCTTATGTCCGAAAACTAATTCGTTGGGACTAAAGCCCAAACTAGACTGTGTAACCTCCCTTGCAGCTAACAAAAGCCATGGAAGTCCTTCCTCCCAGTCTCGATTTAATTCAACGCAATACGCGCGCAAGAGAGACTTGAGTGTTTGATGAAACCGTTCCAGCACCCCCTGACTCTGCGGATGGAACGCGCTGGACCGGTTATGTTTCACTCTCAACTGTTTCAAGATCTCCGCGAACATGTTAGACGTGAAATTCGTTCCCTGGTCACTCTGAATGACCTTAGGGATACCGAAGATGGAAATAAATTGAGACAGGGCTTTAACTACAGATCGAGTTGTAATATTGCGCATCGCATAAGCTGCTGGGTAACGAGTATTTTGGCACATAATAGTCAAAAGAAATCTACTTCCCGACTTAGAAGGAGGTAATGGGCCAACACAGTCTATTAACAGGTGCTCAAAAGGTTGATCCACTGGAGGTATTGGACACAATGGGGCCTGTTTCAGTGGCTGATTAGGTTTCCCTGTCACTTGGCACGTATGACATGTTTTAATAAACCGCGAGATATCTTTTTTCAACAGCGGCCAATAAAAATGCTTCAAAACTCTGTCATACGTCTTTTTTACGCCCAAGTGACCGGCTATATCGCCGTGAGCCAACCGGAGTACATCATCTCTAAATTTTTCTGGTACAACAACCTGAACTATTGACTCACCACCACAATCTTCTTTTTGAGCAAGCCACTTACGCAGCAGCACTCCATCACCTATAAAATATCCAGTTGCGGAACTCTCCACATCCTCCGGTGGTAAAACAGCAGCAAACAAAGTTTTCAACCCAGGATCATCCCGCTGGGCGACCACCAATTCTGCACAAGAAAAATTAGAAAGAGACAATCCAGGAACAACAAACTTAACCGGCTTACGGGTATCACACAATTTAGCACCCTCGTCATTTAGGCTTTTGGACTTAGATCGTGTAACAACACAAGAGGCACCCTCAGACAACTCACCACACCCCTGATCGAGAAGGGAAGTCGGGGTCACAATCGGTGACGGGGCCAGTACCGGCCACACACTCTCACCTGCCAGGTTGTTTCCCAAAATGACCTCCACCCCCTCCACCGGCAAGGAAGGGCGCACTCCCATAGTCACTTTCCCATTGACTAACTGAGACTGTAAAATAAAGTTATGCAGAGGAACAGACAACGTTTGGAGTGTAATTCCTTGGATCAGAACATTCTTACCCGCAAATGAGGTGGATGAAAACGGAAGAACAGAATCCAAAATAAAGGACTCTGATGATCCCGTGTCTCGCAGGACTCTAACAGGTATACCTTCCTGCCCCTCAACGAGAGACACAAACCCTTCAGAAATAAAAGGTACATACCCTTTGTGTTCAATTTCGGAACAGTTCGTTTTTAGCACAGACATATTTTCCGCAGATGACGCGCGCGACAAACAACTCGTTAAGAGAACAGGTGCAGAGTTTTTATTCTTGCCGCGTCCCTGTTTACTTCTAAGTACCGGACACTCATTCTTCCAATGTCCGACTTCCAGACAATAACGACACATTGAATCAGTTATCACCCTCTGAGAAGGTGGTCCTCGGTCACCTCGTTGCAGTAGTTTAGAATTAATATTTCCGTTAGCCCGATTGCCACAAACAAACCGGTTCTTGTGTGTTAAAACGAAATCATCTGCTAATGATGCAGCTTCAGCAGCAGTGCGAGGTTTGTTTTCATTAATATAAACTGCAATTTGATCGGGAACGATGTTTTTTAACTGTTCAGTAATCATCATTTCGCGCAACTGACCAAATGACTGTACATTAGATGTTGTACACCAGCGATCAAAGTGGTTACTTAACTCTCTCGTAACTTCCACGTGTGTTTGTCTCTCACCTTTTCTCCAAGTACGAAAACGCTGGCGATAAGCTTCTGGCACCAGCTCAAAAGCTTTTAATACTGCAGACTTTACGCTATCATAATTCTTTCTTTCCTCTACTGAAAGAGCAGTATACGCTTCCTGAGCTTTCCCTACTAAAACAGATTGAAGCATAACTGTGCGGTCAGACTCAGGCCATCCCCGTTCATCAGCTATACTTTCAAATAATGAGAAAAAAACATCAGGATCTCGCTCATTAAACGCCGGCAACAACTTCAAGTTATGAATTATATCAAATGAACAATCCGTCCGATCGATAGTCCTACTCTCACCTCGAAGTTTTAAACTCTCAAACTTTAATTGAAACTCTTGATTTTGTCGCTCTGCAAGCAGCTTTTGCTCATGTTTAACTTTCTCAAATTCCATTTCACGTTGTCTCATCAAATCATCCAATTTACGTTTTTCTATTTCGAGTTCACGCTCACGCATCTCTTTTTCATGTAACTGTTGCATTCTAATAAGTTCTTTCTGTTGCTCAAACGACAAACCAACTAATGAAATTGATGATCTTTGAACTGCAGGACTAGCCCCAGCTGTTACTTGTTCTAACGTAATTGGTAAAATCTGAAGGTCGCCTAACTTGTGTCTTACTATTTCTCGCAGCTCATCTTTTCTCAAACGTTTATCAACGCCACTCAATTCATATCGATCTACAATTTCCCATAACTGTTTCTTAGAACACAGATTTAATAGCTCATCCGAAGGTACTTTACAAAACTGCTCAACTGATGTCATAGTGCAACTATCCGAAATCAAATATCGCGTAAATTAATTTAACAAATTTGGCTTACTCAATTCAGCTCAGGTAATTCTTAAGGTCAAAACTGTGCACACATTCACTACCTCCCCACCTAATCCTAACGAAAAAACCCTCTAACTAACTACTCCCTAGTCTTCGTGCGCTCCCAAGAGTCAAGCCCTTTGAAGCACCCAAATACCGCTGGCGTGGAACCGAACAAACAGTCCGGAACTACCACCACGGCGGTGCACTCGACCCAGGAGACACACAAAAATAACAAACTAAAACAAAAAAACAACGCAGAGCGTTGCTACATCCTAACTGGGGAGTATACAAATTACACAGTTTTAAAACCCAAGAACTTACCTTTTTTAGAGCTGACCAAAAATGCAAACCGACGCTCTGAACCAATTTTCCGCTCTGTCTCTCCACATAATTAAACGAATAACGTCAAACCAATTAACAAGTTTAAATTGGACGAGCCCCCATATGTTACACCTGGCTCAAAGGTGTAACATTAAGGGAGACGACACGGCGGAATAACTTCAATCATAATATTTATTAACCAAAAAAAAACATAATCAAAAGGTCAGTATCAGTAGAATTAATCAGTATGAACTGCAAGTGAATGGATGCTCAGTTGAAACGTTGTCAGCGCAAACGTATGGATGTAAAACAAGATACAAAATAACAACATTAGAGCGCGGTCCTGGCAAACTGCTCCCAACAAGAGCTGAGCAGCCGCCCCGATGAACTCCTACAGCATGCTTAAATAAGACCCATGATGAGGAACAGGTGTACCAAAGTCACGCCCCAAAAGTCACGACCTGCAACAAAGAAAAAACCAAAACACCAAAACCAACACAACCCTAACACTCATGTAAATAATTCATGCACAGAATAAAGGGGCGGGGCCTGGTTGAGTTACTTAGTAGTGTGTTGAAACTGGTGGTTATGGTAAGGGGCGGGACATTTCCCAAACACCAATCGCAACACACTGCTCCAGCCGACCAATCAGAGCACTGTGCTTTTCAGAAGGAGGAGCTTCATAGAGACAGGAACTAAACAGAGCGTGTTTCCCGAAAGCATCGTTATCCATCCATCCATTCATTCATCCATCTATCTGTCATTCCAGTATTTAATCCATCCGTCTGTCCATCATTCTATTGTTTAATTCATCTATCCATCCATCCATCCATCCATCTATCCCGTTTATCCATCCGTCCGTCCGTCCGTCATTCTAGTGTTTAATCCATCCTTTACTATGCTGTTTGCGAATGTTCATTGGAACTATGGTTTCGGGAAACACTGACTTGCAACCATAGTGATGGATGGATGGATGGATGGATGGATGGATGGATGGATGGATGAATTAAACAATAGAATGATGAATTAAACAATAGAATGATGAATGGATGATGGATGGATTAAATGCTAGAATGATGGATAGACGGATGGATAGATGGATGGATGGATGGATTAAATGCTAGAATGATGGATGGATGGATGAAACAATATAATGATGGATGGGTTAAAAGCTAGACAGACAGACGGACAGACGTATGGATGGATGGATGGATGGATGGATGGATGGATAGATGGATGATGGATGGATGGATGGATGAATGCATGAATGGATGGATTTAACAATAGAATGATGGATGGATTAAACGCTAGAATGACGGATGGATGGATGGATGGATGGATGGATGGATGGATGGATGGATGGATGGATGGATGGATGGATGGATGGATGGATGGATTAAACGCTAGGATGATGGATGGATGGATGAAACAATAGAATGATGGATGGGTTAAAAGCTAGAATGACAGATGGACGGACAGACGGATGGATGGATGGATGAAGGGTGGGTGGATGGATGGATTAAACAATATAATGATGGATGAATTAAATGCTAGAATGATGGATGGATGGGTGGATGGATGGATGGATTAAACAATAGAAAGATGGATGAGTGGATGGATGGATGGATGGATTAAACAATAGAAAGATGGATGGGTGGATGGATGGATGGATTAAACAATAGAAAGATGGATGAGTGGATGGATGGATGGATGGATTAAACAATAGAAAGATGGATGGGTGGATGGATGGATGGATTAAACAATAGAAAGATGGATGAGTGGATGGATGGATGGATGGATGGATTAAACAATAGAAAGATGGATGAATGGATGGATGAGTGGATGGATGGATGGATTAAACAATAGAAAGATGGATGGATGGATGGATGGATGGATGGATTAAACAATAGAAAGATGGATGGATGGATGGATTAAACAATAGAAAGATGGATGGATGGATGGATGGATGGATTAAACAATAGAAAGATGGATGAGTGGATGGATGGATGGATGGATTAAACAATAGAAAGATGGATGGGTGGATGGATGGATGGATTAAACAATAGAAAGATGGATGAGTGGATGGATGGATGGATGGATTAAACAATAGAAAGATGGATGGGTGGATGGATGGATGGATTAAACAATAGAAAGATGGATGAGTGGATGGATGGATGGATGGATGGATTAAACAATAGAAAGATGGATGAATGGATGGATGAGTGGATGGATGGATGGATTAAACAATAGAAAGATGGATGGATGGATGGATGGATGGATTAAACAATAGAAAGATGGATGGATGGATGGATGGATGGATGGATGGATGGATGGTTGGTTGGATGGATGAGTGGGTGGATGGATGGATGGATGGATGGATGGATGGATGGATGGATGGATGGATGGATGGATTAAACAATAGAAAGATGGATGGATGGATGGATGGATGGATGGATGGATGGATGGATGGATGGTTGGTTGGTTGGATGGATGAGTGGATGGATGGATGGATGGATGGATTAAACAATAGAAAGATGGATGGATGGATTAAACAATAGAAAGATGGATGGATGGATAACTCTCTTAAAATGTCAGATAATTTGACTTTTATACATTTTATACTATTTAATTATAATACTTTTTACCATGAAAAAATCTATTGAAAAACCTTTTTGAAAATAGAAATTAAGATGTGTTATGTCATATATGTCATCATTCCTATGGGTCAAAAGAAAATTCCAGTGGGTATTTCTCCTCTTCCAGCAGATCCGCCTCCGTGCATTACCTCTCTTACACTCTTACACACAAACACATCCTGTCGCAGGGCTCTGGCACTCATCAAATGTGATTTCCCCGCGTAAATATTTGTGTCAAACAAGCGATGCATTGCCCTGTCACAGCTGAAGAAAAGCCGTGCCTTTCCCCGTTTGAATTACACCAATTTGTGGCTTCATGTCTGGAGTGCGTGCTATGCTTTTTTTAATCCCCGCCACATCTGAGGCTCCCTCTAATGGTGCATAATTTCTCACAAAGTGAGCAGAGCCGCCTCATCCCGGCCCGGTGAAGAGGGGATATTTGAGATGATGGGCACGGGCAATAACAGAGCCACTGGGCTGTGCAGGGTGAACGGATCGGTCTGGGAGAAGAGAAGTCAGCGAGAAGAGGAGGGAATTGTCAGGCTTTATCAGACCCACTATCAGCAACACGGCTGGAGAAATGGGCCCTCATAAATTATGAAGGATGTATTATCACACAAATGGAATGGGTGACAGTGATGGAAATTAGAAATGGGATTCAGCTCTTCGGTCGTGCCCAGTAATTATACGGCAACAATATATTACGGCTTCTCCACTTCCCAATGTCAGGCGGCCGTACCTGAGCGCAGACGTGCATGAGCACTCACACACTTAAATCTCTCATGTTTCTCCGTACTGGAATCCGACGGAGGCCGGTTTGAAATTTAATGACGCCACACAATCTTTCTGGGCCGAATTGCTGCGAAAAAACAGGGTTTTGGCCCATGAATTATAAATTACAATTATTTTTCAAACTCCACTCTAATGGAGAGGGATCCACTTTGGGGGTATCACCGAATTCAATTTCCAGACAGTATCAAGGTCATTTCTGTGCAAAGGAGTATGAATTGTAATTATTAATTAGCGAGACGATAATCACTGGTGTGCGTTTCACCTTTGAGACCAGAAGAGCGTGTGACTGATTGAGTTCTTCTCTCGGAGGTTTAACGGATGAAAGATGCGCACTACATCACAAGGTGTAAAGATTTCATTTCCTGAGTGATTTCTTTGTTTTCTCTTCTGCAGACACGGCGTTTCTGCATCTCCAGGACACCGTTTCCCAACACATCTGAAACACATCTGTTTCACTAGCTCCTCCTTGAGTTCGGTGGCTGAAGGTCAGTTGTAAAGCTTCATTAGACTGACTATATCTCTCTCTTGGCTTTTATGGCTGTTTAGATGAGTGTGTGTTTGGAAGAGGCTATTTTTGGCCTCTGTTATTAAATGCTATTAAATAGACTTCATACAGTATATTTTCACGTTCTGGATTGCTGTGAGAGAGACTTTCTGGCAGTTGTCTAAATAAGCATATCTCAACTGAGCTCTCCAGAAAGATGACAGGAGTAGAAGAGCAAGCTAGACCATTTGCCGAGGCCCAGCTGGTTTTGGAAATGGAGATGAAGGGTTGATTAACATGAAGAGATGCATGTTTGCTCTGTTTTAAAACCTAGTGAGTTTAGCCAAAAGACACCATCAGATGGGTCCAGTATAGAAAAGGTAACTCTTATAGCGTGCTTAATTATACTGAATGTCCACTTGTACTTTAAATCATAAAAAAGGGTCTTTTTTTTTGTCCAAAGGCCTTAATAATAATAAAAACAAAAGATATGACATCTAAAAAGTATGTAAGGTAGTGCAACTAGATCTCTTTTATTGAATCCCAAAGGTTTTAATTATATTTTTCTACATATAAAGGTATTTTAAAGATTTTGAAGTGCCAAAAGGTCATTCGGTTTAACCGTCCAAAGGCAAATACAGCCATTTCATTTGTGATTAAAATATCTTAAAATGTAATAAATGTATATTTTTTTTATTCTGGCATGATTTTATAACATCATATATCAACATAGTGCAAAATGGTATTAAAATTATGTGTTGAAATCATTGCTTTGTTATGAGAAAGAATGTCCGGAAAAATGAATTTTATTGATGTCATTTGGAGTAACCAATATAGAGGGACCATTTGGATCAAGTCATGTGGTCAGTATCATGTGACAGGATGTGACATCATTCAGACACCTGCAAAGGTGGTCGTGAAGCAAAGTAACTCACTCTCTTTTAACTATTTGAAAAAAATTCATGTTTTCACTTGATCATATGCATGTCCCGAAACATCAGGTCATTCGGTGCAACCGCTATAAAACATGGAAAATGCAGTAATATTTTAAAAACTTGTACTAAATATAAAATGTTTGATTGTCCTTTTGCTATCTATCTAGATATCAGCCTGTTAGCATTGTTTGAAAATATTGTCATTCGGTATAACCAAAAGTGTCATTCAGTAAAACTGAAATTTTGGTCAAACCGAATGACAAATTTTTTTGTGACAAATTTTATGCATCTTGTAAAAAATAACAGCAAGGTTAATTGATTATAAGAACCGCATAATCTCATTGTTAACACTTAAAAAAAAAAAACTTCAACATTAATTATATCTCCATTATGTTTTTTTTTTTGTTTTTTTTGGGGTTTTTTTACACTTTTAATAACCTTATCCGTCAATGACCCGTTTGCAGATAATATTAATGAAAAAGGCCACTTAAGTGCACTTAAAGAGAGTACACTTTCATAACACACTTAAGTAGACTTTTAAAAAGTACACTTTGCAATTGTCAAATTCAAAGTTTAACTTTAAAGTATTTTAAATCATGTTGTTTTACATTACATGAAGCACGACAAACACTTGATGTTTTGACTAATATACTAAAGCATATGTAAAGTATTTCTTTATAATTTTAATTTATTCGTTATTACATTTCAAGTTAATATATTTTAAATGCACTGGACTGCAACCTGCAATTTGTGATTACAAATATATTTAAATACATGACATACTAGTTTCAATAGAAATGAAGAAATGAAATTAAAGTATATTTAGGTTTCCAATCAATGTTTGTCAGTACATTCATTGGTACACTTAAAGCATATTTCAAAAAAAAAAAAAAAGTGATTATGAAATTGGATATAAAGATGTACTAAAGTCCCAGTTAAGTGCATCAAAAATGTTCAACTGCATTATATATATATATATATATATATATATATATATATATATATATATATATAGGAACAGATATTGTGTTTTTAATGCAGATTCTCTTTAATATCTTGATTGTATTTCCTCTTTTATATGCGAAGGCTGCTATTATTGTTGATTTTTTTAAATGTGAATTTCAATTGAATATCTTCACCAAAACCTTGTCACTTTGTCAAATTCTCTTCTACGCTAGAAGTGCAAATCTAACTGGCTTAATATTTGACCAAAGATAATTTCTCCTCTCACTTTCTCTTTTTTCTTTCCCTCTCTTTTATCCCCAGCCAGAAACTGAAAAACAGAAGCATGCAGGTATTTAAAACCTTTTGATCTTTGTATTTAGTCGCACCAGACTGGCGGCAGGGTTTGGATATCATTCCTCAACACAGCTTCTGTTTTATTTTGATGCAGTTGTACTGATCTACAGGATTTAATACTATAAATGCCCTCAGGAGAAGACAAAGGCTCCGATGTTCATTGTCACAGCTATCATTTTATATCAAGCATACTTTGCCAAGGAAACTGAGCAGTTTCACTTATTGTCTGTTATGCTGTGTTTAGGCTGAATGTTTCTCTAGTGCTTTATACAACAGATTTTTACTCAACAGAGAAAATGCAAGACTATTTCGCTCATCATTACTTTGGCTGCAAACCATTAAATTAGCATCTCTCAAACATCATTCTACAATCATGCAGACGTCCTGGGGTGCGTTTCCCGAAAGCATCGTTGGTGAACCATGGTCATAAGTCCCATTAAACTCTATTGGTATGGATGGAACTTACGACCATAGTTCGCTTTTTTGGAAATGCATCCCTGGTCCATCAAGTTGGGTGGAAATGAAATGGATCACATGGTAATTGTAACTATAGTCTCTCTATGATGATCCCAGGCTATATCAACTTAAGTATAGAACTTATAAATGGCTTTTGTTACCTCTATCCCAAGAGAAAACAGTTAAGATATGACAAAGTGGAGTTGCTGTTACACCTATATATGCATTCCTTTTGTTATTGATCAAAGGTGAATTATTCAGCTTATACCACTGTTGGTAAAGGCATGCTATCAGTTAATGCATTCCCTGGACATTGAATCATTGATCTCGGTGTTTCAGTGCTCTGCTCTACTATTTGAGCTATTGCATATTGTTTTGCTGAGTGAGGCTGTACAGCTCTTTGAAGTTCTGGTCATTTGGCTGAGTGATTTCAAACTGTAATGTAGTAAAACAATGCAGTTTTAGAATGACCTCTCATTATTCATAACAGCAGAAGAGACTGCAGGAGAGAAGGAGACAGAATACACCCTTCAAAATAAAGGATACAAAAGGGTTCTTTTGCAGCGATGCCATGAAAGGTTCCCAAAGAAACTTTCAGCGAATACACTCTTAAAATGAAAGGTTCTTTATTGGTGTCTGGTTCTGTGAAGAAACTTTAACATCCATGGAATGTTTTCATTCCATCAAAGGTTCTTTATAGCAGGGCTGTAACGACCATAGACATTGATAATTAGAAATATTAATAATTATAATTAGAAATAGCCAAAATCTGATATTCTTGATGCTGTTTCTGCACTCCACTGCGCTGTTTGTTGTTAGAATGACAGAAAGTTTTAAACGTTATATTTTCCGGCCGCTCTAACAGCGCTTGTCACTGTCAGAATGAGTGAACTGGCCAATCAGATCAAAGAAGGCGGGGCTTGCTGTTCACAGAAGATGAGTGCGAATTCCAGTGCGACACTTTAGTTTTAGCAGTGAAAGAGTGTGTGTAAGATGTAAGTAGCTAAACGTTTAATATTTGATGACTGTTTTACATTAGCAATGTTTAGCAACTGATAGTAATCCCCAGTGATGCAAACTACTCAACCTTTTTATGAAATTTCTAATGCTATCTCAGGACCAATTCATACTTGTTTTAGAAGCTGGTTAATTCATACAGTCACTTGTAAGAATGCATACGATTTGTCTAAACCCCAGTGACGGGTAGGTTTAGGGGTGTGGTTAGGGGTAGGTAATTCATACAAATTTGGCAACTTGTAAAATATGTAGCAAAAAATGTACAAATTCGTACGAGTGAGGTAAATAAAAAAATACGTACGACTTGCTGTGAAATCAGGTTGGAAATTATTTATAGGATTAATGTAATTCATAACTGAATGTGATGAGACAAGAAAAATTTTGAGGTTTTTTTTACATATTTCACATAAGAATAAGAGTGAATTTATGTGTATTTTAAAATAAAAAAAAATATATGCAAACAATTTAAATTGATAACTTCATAACTACATTAGTCCTGGAACTTTTACTGTTCTTATTTCTTTTTCTTTTTTTCCCCCTTAAATCCCTTTTGATCATTTAATTATTTAATTTCTTCAAAAAACAAACAATAACAACCTCCCCAGCAATATATATATATATATATATATATATACAAACCCGATTCCAAAAAAGTTGGGACACTGTACAAATTGTGAATAAAAAGGAATTGCAATAATTTACAAATCTCATAAACTTATATTTCATTCACAGTAGAATATAGATAACATATCAAATGTTGAAAGTGAGACATTTTGAAATGTCATGCCAAATATTGGCTCATTTTGGATTTCATGAGAGCTACACATTCCAAAAAAGTTGGGACAGGTAGCAATAAGAGGCCGGAAAAGTTAAATGTACATATAAGGAACAGCTGGAGGACCAATTTGCAACTTATTAGGTCAATTGGCAACATGATTGGGTATAAAAAGAGCATCTCAGAGTGGCAGTGTCTCTCAGAAGTCAAGATGGGCAGAGGATCACCAATTCCCCCAATGCTGCGGCGAAAAAATAGTGGAGCAATATCAGAAAGGAGTTTCTCAGAGAAAAATTGCAAAGAGTTTGAAGTTATCATCATCTACAGTGCATAATATCATCCAAAGATTCAGAGAATCTGGAACAATCTCTGTGCGTAAGGGTCAAGGCCAGAAAACCATATTGGATGCCCGTGATCTTCGTGCCCTTAGACGGCACTGCATCACATACAGGAATGCTACTGTAATGGAAATCACAACATGGGCTCAGGAATACTTCCAGAAAACATTGTCGGTGAACACAATCCACCGTGCCATTCGCCGTTGCCGGCTGAAACTCTATAGGTCAAAAAAGAAGCCATATCTAAACATGATCCAGAAGCGCAGGCATTTTCTCTGGGCCAAGGCTCATTTAAAATGGACTGTGGCAAAGTGGAAAACTGTTCTGTGGTCAGACGAATCAAAATTTGAAGTTCTTTTTGGAAAACTGAGACGCCATGTCATCCGGACTAAAGAGGACAAGGACAACCCAAGTTATCAGCGCTCAGTTCAGAAGCCTGCATCTCTGATGGTATGGGGTTGCATGAGTGCATGTGGGACGGGCAGCTTACACATCTGGAAAGGCACCATCAATGCTGAAAGGTATATCCAAGTTCTAGAACAACATATGCTCCCATCCAGACGTCGTCTCTTTCAGGGAAGACCTTGCATTTTCCAACATCACAATGCCAGACCACATACTGCATCAATTATAACATCATGGCTACGTAGAAGAAGGATCTGGGTACTGAAATGGCCAGCCTGCAGTCCAGATCTTTCACCCATAGAAAACATTTGGCACATCATAAAGAGGAAGATGCGACAAAGAAGACCTAAGACAGTTGAGCAACTAGAAGCCTGTATTAGACAAGAATGGGACAACATTCCTATTCCTAAACTTGAGCAACTTGTCTCCTCAGTCCCCAGACGTTTGCAGACTGTTATAAAAAGAAGAGGGGATGCCACACAGTGGTAAACATGGCCTTGTCCCAACTTTTTTGAGATGTGTTGATGCCATGAAATTTAAAATCAACTTATTTTTCCCTTAAAATTATACAATTTCTGAGTTTAAACATTTGATATGTCATCTATGTTGTATTCTGAATAAAATATTGAAATTTGAAACTTCCACATCATTGCATTCTGTTTTTATTCACAATTTGTACAGTGTCCCAACTTTTTTGGAATCGGGTTTGTATATATATATATGTCTTGCAGAAGGAGAATGGCGTATTGACAGTAAGCCTCCAAATGCCAGTTTCTTCCAAGGGATAAGATCCAAAATCCCAATTTGAGAGATGCAGTCAAACTTTTTTGTCACTGTTGATCGGCAGAGTTCTTTGATTTCTGCATGTTTCACACTTTCAGTAGAGCTTTAGTACTAAACATCAGCATGGCAGTCTGGTAGTCACACTCTTGAAACACCTTGACCGATCAGCTGTACAATATTAACTAAACAACTTAAAACAATGTACAGTATATGTTACTCGTGTTGTATTGTTTGGCTTAATGCTCTCCTTCACGCTCACTCTTGCTTTCATCCGTGCTCTAACTGCCTGTCCATCCAGTGCAGCGATGTTTGATGTTTCCATTCTCATTGATGTTCATATTCTCTTTTTTTTTTCAAAAGAGCCCATATTTCTCATACCGAAAGTTAAAGCAGCAACCTTCCTTTGAAAAGTTTTTGCGTGCTATGCTTCTTTTGTCTCATATGCCTTGGGATCACAAGGTCCACTGAATTTAAATGCAAATTGCCAAAATAAATTATTGATTCCTTCAAAGCTGCGGCAATAAGAAAACATGTGGGAACAACGATCCCTCCGGACTCGCAAACACTATATCTACTTTTGTAGACGTATGTAGATTTTTTAAGGGAATCGAACAACAAACAAACAAACAAACAAACACACTGTTGAGTTTCAAGAGAAAGCTAATATACACACAATAACTCGGCCTGCGAGTGTACATAATTCATTATATAAGCTAATACTACAAAGGCATGATAAAATATTCATCAGTATACAGTGATGGGACCTCAGTTTGACATCCAAGAAGGAAATTGATCATTAAACAATGAAAATACAGTGCCTTACTTTGGAAAACACATGCAAACGTTATCCAGAGTCCTCTGACGGGTCACAGGCCTCCACTGTGTCCTCCTCATTACTATTTTCACCATCACCAGGGGACGGCAGGGGTACAGCAGGTAGAAGGGATGTCCTAGTTAAAGACAGGGTTCTTTACATTCACACCTTGAGAACAGACGGGGAGGACACATGAACACTGTCTGATGAGAGGAAGACTGCCTTCAATTAATATGATTAATTGAGCTGTCAGAGGAAAACATTCAATGCTATAATGAAACATAATGTACACATGGAGACATATGTACTGCGGCAAAATGAAATGACAGTCTTACCTTTGTGTGTGTGTGTTGTCTATAATGATAGGTTAAATAGAGTTTTAATGAAATCATTTTGTGATGTCAATTACAGAAAGCCCAAAGCTGACTTCCAGTTTTCAAATGATAAAGGCCTGCAGGTGTAACTAGATGAGCAACAGGGTGATTACGAAAACAAAAGACATTTCAAATGTGATATTAGTATCAGTAACCAACTAGTTAACTATTAACCCTTTAAGACCGGATGGAGCGCCTGCGCTCCCATTTGCGTGTCTCTCTTTAAGAGCCAATAAAAACTGAACCCATATAGGTAGCACAAAAATTCTTTTTGCATACAAAACCAGAGACTGTACACGTTCAGATCAAGCCTCCAACATGCTTCTGTTGTGTTGTTTTCACCCTCTAATGAGTAATATGCGTTTACAACAAAAACAGCACAGCCGCTAACTGAATACAAATATGTAGATTTCACGTGCTCATAACTTCATGAAAAATGCACAGTATATTATTTAAACATAATATATTGCGTTGATCACAAGAAATTACTCACAGAATGATGTAACATACTTGGCTAAAAACATGTCTCTCATCTTTCCGGGATGCAGTGTGTATCCAATGTTCCCCGACCCAACCATGTTCGTTTTCCAACATGGAATAACACAAAATAGATATCATTTTAAAGCTTAGAAACTCAGCATTTTAATGCACCTAACCATTTTGAAAAACTCCTAACGAGTGCTGAGAAGTGCTTCTAAACCATAGTTTACCGCCTGTGGGGGTAAAAAATGAATAGCACTTTATTCAACTATATTGTATGCTATCACCACAACATTTTAACCAGATGCAGCTCACATGTAGGAGAGCATCACCAAAAAATAAATTTTCTCAGATCTTATTGCCTTCCTGAGTTGTTCCATGTCAAATAAAAAAAATTGTAAAATTATATTTAAAAAAATCTATATATTTTTTTTTGTCTTTTATCAGCAGTTTCTCAGCAAGAAAATGTCCAAATGTAATGTAATTTGAATGTAAAAAGTGTTCTATCAAATGATACCTACCTTTTGACTACAGTTTTGGAGTTATGAGTCTTTACTTTTGTGTATATATATATATATATATATATATATATATATATATAAATAAACATAATTCAAGATATATTTTCTGAAAACAAATCTTAATATCTCATACAATCTTAGTTTTTTTTTTTTTTTTTTACTGGAAAATTAGACAAAAATATTGGGTTTATTATTATTAATTATAATAATAATTTAATGCCAGAGAGAGGGCAGGAAAGTATGCAAAGAAGAGGAAGGAATAGGAGCGAAGAATGTTGCGAGCTGGATCCAAACTCACATCGATCACATGAGCACCATGACCGCTAAGCCACATCTCTGACCATTATTTAATTCCAGCTGAAACAAACTGCCCTTACACTCTCCTTCTGAGCCAGTTTCAATGCTTTTTGTCCTCAAAACACATCAAAGACCACAGTTTCAGGAAGTCTCAAATGTCTGTTTTCAAGGTCAATAGATGATACTCTGCAATGATCAGTCAAACGCCAGAAACGTGATTTAGCCCGTTACCTTGAGTATTGATCCATGAGCTTCATGGGTTCAATCAAGTTCAATCACAGCACCCGAGTTTCCACAACTCTGTGCTTGAAATCCCAAATACACACTTCTCAATTTATTTGACTACAAATCTGAGAATGAAGAGATTCAACATCCTGATTGAGCACATCTCGACAGCCACGTTCTCTCGTTAAAGTTAAACCGCCAAAATAGCTCAGAGGAGTGTGTTCGCCCAAGGCGTGTGTGTTAGGAAATGCATGCGAGCTCAGAATAACACATGTGCTTTTTCTCCATTCAATGCAATCTCAGCCTCCAACAGAACAGAAGCGACACGGAAAATGCATTAATGGAGAATCGCACCCGAGGGTCCGTGATCGCCTCGCGTCGAGCCAACCGAGCTCTGTTCGACAGGGTCTTGCACTGATGCACACTTGATTTTCTTCCCAAACCTCTCCGTGTGTCTCCCTCCAGTCAAGCGCTCCACGGATCGCTCTAGGTGGCACATGCCACATCGGTATGTGCGTCGGTTCGCGTGAGCGCCGGGCAGAAAATCTATCTGAAGTAATGACCCTCCATGTTATCTGTAGAGGCAGAGCTCCATCTGATTGGTATAAAGGAGCAGTTTCGATTGGCTGAAGCTGAATGTCTAATATGAGCGTTTTACTCAAAGCCTCGGAGATGAGCGAGAGAAAAATGAGCGTGTGATATTTCCGAAAGGAAGATGAGGAAGTGTAACAAGATTATTTCACATTACTTCAGGCATCATCCAGCCAGAGCCGTTTGTCCAAATCTCTCCTCAATCCAGTCCAGCGCTTATTACGGAATATTAATTCTAATCCCAAACAAGCACACTTCAGCGCTTTATAATTATGATGGCTAAATATATTCATCATACCTGGAGAAAATGTGATAAATGAGGCATAATGATATTTTGCACATTTCTAATGAGCACTTTGACTGTTGTTTGCATGTGTTAAACTTCATTTTTTCACTCCGGGAAGATATGCATGTGTGAATTTCAGCATGAACACTTTCTATATTTCAATTTGTGTATCCAGTCATTCAAACGTGATGAGCATGTGTGTGTGTGTGTGTGTGTGTGTGTGCTGCGTACTGACACATCTGAGATGGCTCCGTGAAACAAAACAAGTAAAAAAAACTGAATCTGTCTGTCAGGCTGCAATATCATGAAGTCACTCAATAATCACAGTGAATGGCTCATTTAAGATCTGACAGAAACAAAACTCAAGCTCTCAGGCAGAGACATGAAGCAGACATGAGACGCATTTCGATGCCTTTGTTATGCGTTTTAGTTAAGTGAAATGGCCAGATTACATAATATTATTGGAGGCATAGCATTAAAGAAAACACTTGAAGCACTCTGTCATTTCTGTGTTGAACTCATATAATCTTACTGTGAAATTACAACCCAGTAAAATTGAAAACTCCATTTTAACTTCTTTCATTCATTTTTAAGTAAAGTGGAACCAAAGACACAATTTGCAATTCGCTTTTTTAGCCGCTTTAGACCCACACTACTCTCTTTCTTCTATTGAAGACCAAAGGAAAATCTCTGGAGGCTTTTTACTAGTTCTTTTCCATACGATAACAATGAACGGATACTCCAAAAAGATGCAAAACATCATAAAAGTATCATAAAAGCACTCTATTGAATGTGTTCTATATTCCAAGTCTTTGTGCAAGAAACTGGATTTTAAGTCATTATTGATTAAAAACAAAAACGTAGCATCCATCATAGTTCTCTTTGAGACAAGCAAACGAATTGTTCATTGAGTCAGATGTTTTCAAAGAATCGATTGATCCAGATCACAAACTGATCTGAATGATTCATTCACGCAGGTTGATCCGGTTCTGGTGTTCTGACCGACTCAACGAGTCTCAATTATATGAATAATGACTTTTGGTCTGTTCCTCACACAGAGATATCGGATGTCTTCACAAAACTTGGAATATAGCACACTACTTTTATTATAATAATATGGTGCTATTGCAACTTTGGTTAAGAAAAAGCATAGAACAACATGAGGATTTTTTTTTTTTTTTTTTGGGTGAAATAATCTTATTTTCAAGTTAAGTTGAAAACTGCAAGAATTATTCTCAAACGACAAATGCAACAAATATATAATAGTAGTACCAAGTTTATATATTGCAATTCTGACCTTATAACTCACAATTTTGAGTTCATATATCGCAATTTTAAGAAAAAAGTCAGAATTGCATGATAAAAAGACACAATTTTGAGAAAAAAGTATGAATTGCAAATATATCTCGCTATTCTCACTTTATATCTCGCAATTCTGACTTTATAACTCGCAATTCTGACTTTATATCACAATTCTGATATTAATACTTGCAATTCTGACTTTATATCACACAATTCTGACTTTATATCACACAATTCTGACTTTATATCACACAATTCTGACTTTATATCTCGCAATTCTGACTTTATATCACACAATTCTGACTTTATATCACACAATTCTGATATTAATACTTGCAATTCTGACTTTATATCTCGCAATTCTGACTTTATATCACACAATTCTGACTTTATATCACACAATTCTGACTTTATATCACACAATTCTGATATTAATACTTGCAATTCTGACTTTATATCTCGCAATTCTGACTTTATATCACACAATTCTGACTTTATATCACACAATTCTGACTTTATATCACAATTCTGATATTAATACTTGCAATTCTGACTTTATATCACGCAATTCTGACTTCATATCACGCAATTCTGACTTTATAATAAGAAAAGTCAGAATTGTGAGATAAAAAGTCATAATTACCTTTTTTTTATGTAGTGGCAGAAACAAACTTCCATAGTTTTCTATGTGAATATATAGTAAAGTGTAATTTATTCCTGTGATCAAAGCTGAATTTTCAGCATCATTACTCCAGTCTTCAGAGTCACATGATCCTTCAGAAATCATTCTAATGTTTAATAATTAATATGGTGCTCTTACAACATTAGTTTAGAAAAAGCATAAAACAACTTGAGGATGAGATTTTTTGGGGGTGGAGTTGAAAAACTCATTCTGACAAGTCAAATGCAACAAATACGTTCCAATAACATAAGCATTGTTACAGTGTTGCGTCAGGCCTATAAACATTGACCTGCTAAAGACATTGCATCATCAGACTGGCATCATCAGCTTTATGAGTTTCTGCCTTTCAAAGCTCTGCTCAACCTGCCACACATTCACAGGGTGTCTAAGCAACACATAATCGTGGCAATGAAGACTTGAATTGTTTTTCATTGCAGTCATGGAGAAATTGATTTTCAGGGTGTGAAAAATGCTCAGCTGAGCCCTTGGCCAAAGAGACGTGTGATGGGGGTTTAGGTGTCTGCAAAGGTGTAGATCGAACGGCGAATTGCCAAGGCGTTTGAAAACGGCCTCTTTCTGTAGGTGTGGATCGAATGGCAAGCTGTTGACTCTTTTGTTAATGGGCTATTGTTTGCCTTGAAAGCTCCACATGCCATAAAAACACAATAACCATAAAGTTTTATTTCTGTTTTTATTTATCCAAGATGCTAGAATCGATTCCGAAAGCATTATATAAAGGAGGAATTATATTCATTTACAATAAAAATGAAGTAGCTTTTAAAAAAGTAATTTGGACTTGAAATCATATTTGCCTAACTCCAATGAATATTTCATCAGCGAATCTGTGCCAGCTGTGCCAGACGCACACAGAACAGGAACTTCATGCATATCATTTTAAAAACTGAGCACCGGTGGCCTCAGGAAACACTAAATGCAGATAAACACTGAAAATGCTTCTCTTACTGTCCAGGAACAGCAGCTCCCGTGAGAGAGCGTTCAAGCACTCTTTTGATTACTTTATTTGGGTGAAACTGCAGCAGCTCTTCTCTGATGACGCTAGATTTGTATGCTAGATTTGAGGAGCAGAATGGTGGAGTTTTATAACTCTCCTCAAGATAGAAGTTTACCGGTTTTGTTTCATGTGGAAAGTGTAGTCAAACTTTTTAAACAATGTAAGATTAAAGTGAGTCCTGGTCTGGATGGAATAAGTGGTAGGGTGCTGAAACTCGGTCCAATTTTTGCTTATATTTTTAATTGGTCTTTTGAGGTTCAGTATGTACCAAAACTGTGGAAACAGTCTATTATTATTAAATAATTGTCCTAAAGGCTTGACAGATTATAGACCAGTCTCTTTGACCTCACTTATAATGAAGGTATTTGAGAAATTAGAAGAAAAAAACTAAACCATTTCTCAACCCAATGCACTTCACCTACAGGGCGGGGAGAGACGTGCAAGATGCGACACTGGACCTGTTGTATGAACAATGGAGGGTAGTAGTAATAATGCAAGGCTTTTATTTGTAGATTTTTCTTCTGCATTTAACACGATCCAACCAAGCTTGTTGAGTTTAGGTCGAGTTTTGGTGAGGATGCAAGAATGGCCACTTGATTACTAGATATCCTTACATATAAGTCTCAGAGGGTAAGGGTTAAAGGGTTAGTTCACCCAAAAATGAAAATTCTGTCATTAATTACTCACCTTCATGTTGTTCCACACCCATAAGACCTTCGTTCATCTTCAGAGCACATATTAAGATATTTTTGATAAAATCTGATGTCTCAGTGAGGCCTGCATTGACAGAAAGATAATAAACTCTTTCAAATGCCCAGAAAGCTACTAAAGACATATTTAAAACAGTTCATGTGAGTACAGTGGTTCAACTTTAATATTATGAAGCGACGAGAATACTTTTTATGTGCCAAAAAAAACTAAATAACAACTTTATTCAACAATATCTACTGATGGGTGATTTCAAAACACTGCTTCATGAAGCTTTACGAATCTTTTGTTTCGAATCAGTGGTTTGGAGTGTGTATCAAACTGCCAAAATCACGTGATTTCAGTAAACGAGGCTTCGTTGCGTTATAAGAGTTTCAAAATTTCTATGGTTCAACACTGGGGGGCGTGACTTTGGTAGTTTGATACACACTCTGAATCACTGATTCGAAACAAAAGATTCGTAAAGCTTCGAAGCTTCGTGAAGCAGTGTTTTGAAATCGCCCATCACTAGATATTGTTGATTAAAGTCGTTATTTAGTTTTTTTTTCGTGCACAAAAAGTATTCTCGTTGCTTCATAACATTAATCATTAAATATGTCTTTAGTAGCTTTCTGGGCATTTGAAAGTGTAAATTATTTTGCTGTCAATGGAGGCCTCACTGAGCCATCGGATTTCATCAAAAATATTTTAATTTGTGTTTTGAAGATGAACGAAGGTCTTATGGGTGTGGAACGACATAAGGGTGAGTAATAAATGACAGAATTTTCATTTTTGGGTGAACTAACCCTTTAATAGCATTCTGTCAGTCACTATAGCTACATCTATTGGCTCCTCTCCTCTATTGGTCGAAAGTTATAAGTACCTTTCAATAATAAATTACATTTTGGAGAGAATACTGATAGACTGTGTAAAAAAGACTTTATTGTATGCGGAAATTAGCCAAATTTAATATTGACAAGATATTGATGACTGCTTTTTATAAGGCATATATTGAATCGATTTTAACATTTTCATTGAAAACAAAAAAATGCACTATCAAAGGTTGTAAATAACTGCAGTAAAGTATTGGGTGTGAAATTACCTGGGTTGTCAGATGTGTTTGATATTCAGGTGATAAAGAAAGCACATCTCACCCTCTTTATGAGGCATTGGATGAGGGCGGGGCAACCTGTCACTCACATGAGATCCACCAATAGCAAGCCACAACCATCCACAGACAAAATCAAGCCCTTGCCCTACATTTGTTCTTGTTCCAGAAGTGTTCACTCAGATATATGGCACAATAGATAAGAAAACACTATCGCAACTTCAGTTTCATGCTGACTTTTTTTTTTAAACGATAGCTCAGTTTGGCCGGACGGCCAGCTCTAGGAAGGGTTCTGGCCGTCCCAAACGTCTTCCATTTAAGGATTATGGAGGCCACTGTGCTCTTAGGAACCTTAAGTGCAGCAGAAATGTTTTTGTAACCTTGGCCAGATCTGTGCTTTGCCACAATTCTGTCTCTGAGCTCTTCAGGCAGTTCCTTTGACCTCATGATTCTCATTTGCTCTGACATGCACTGTGAGCTGTAAGGTCTTATATAGACAGGTGTGTGGCTTTCCTAATCAAGTCTAATCAGTATAATCAAACACAGCTGGACTCAAATGAAGGTGTAGAACCATCTCAAGGATGATCAGAAGAAATGGACAGCACCTGAGTTAAATATATGAGTGTCACAGCAAAGGGTCTGAATACTTAGGACCATGCGATATTTCAGTTTTTCTTTTTTAATAAATCTGCAAAAATGTCAACAATTCTGTGTTTTTCTGTCAATATGGGGTGCTGTGTGTACATTAATGAGGAAAAAAATGAACTTATATGATTTTAGCAAATGGCTGCAATATAACAAAGAGTGAAAAATTTAAGGGGGTCTGAATACTTTCCGTACCCACTTAGATTTGAGCCTCTAAAGACAGTCATGGCCACCAAAGTGTACCGTATTGATGGAATGTGTTGAATTTGTTGTGTAGACCAGCAGGTGCACGTGTGACTTCTCTGAGTGCCGAACACGAGGGCCTCCAACAGCAATCTAATCACTGCAATCTCACTTCCACAGCAAGCGCAGACTGCGGTTCTCCTGATCGATTACCGCTCAGTCCGTCTGTGTGTGTGGGAATGTGTGCATCTCCTACAATGTTCAAAACGCTCACACGTGAGTTGTACGTGCAAATGAAACATTTCACAAGGCCGCAGAGTGTACTGATGGTTATTATATCTATTTTTAGATGAGCACAGGACTGTGCGTACTTCAGCGTCAAGTGCCAATTAGATGTAATATGTATTGAGGGTCTAGCTTGGTATGCTAATGTTATGATCCGAAGAAGCTCTGGAGAAGGGCACATTAAGTTCCTTGAGCCTCAAGGACTCTGAAAATATAAGCAATAACGGATCAATGCTTTGATCAATCGTAGCAATTACTGTTTAAAGCAGGTTTTGCTGTGCCACGCTAGCACTCTGCCTAGCATCATCACCCAGCATGCCACACTGCATCCTGAATGAAAAATTCATGAGGATCCCTTTTATAGGGAATATATCAAGTGCCAAATTACAGAGGATGAAACACACACACACACACACACACACACACATACCCAGACTATCTTTCTCTCTCATAAGCAAGTCCAGACAGAATCCACACACTTTTTTTTTAGATGTTCTGTGCTAATATTTTTGGTGCAAAAATATCTTCATACAGTTATTTGTGGCGGAAATTTAATCTCCAATGATTTACATATCCCATAATCATGTACTTATGTCTATACTGTATAGTTTCAGAACTCATTTTGCTGCACCAATATGTGCACCTGTGCTTTCTCAGTCACTCTTCTCTACAACAGGAAGTAGATACACACCACACTGTGTATTATAATATAATAAGTATATAGTTCACCACGCTGTTTCAGAGTGAAGTGCGCCAATAAGTTCATTTACACACGATCAGCTCATGTTACAGCGATTTAAAAAGCAAGCGCTTCACAGTAAATGCTGCAAACTCCGCAAGTGCTGCATGTATAATGAGCAATGCAACATTTATTTTCAAATTTGCCTAATTTGTGAACAGATGATTACAGCATTTCACTTTGTTATGAAAAATGCTTGTAAACCTGTTATCACAGAAAACTTTAAAGTAACCATGAAATCAAAAAGGACAATCCTTGTTTTGTTTTGCTTGTTTTTTTTTTTTTTTGTCTTTTTAATGGAATATTGCAGTTTATCCTAAATGATTTATCGGTGCACATCATTTTTGTTTTAAATCCATGTTCCTCATAATCTTGAATCTGAATATCTTCCCCTCTCTCTTGCAGTGTCTCTTCTCTGATGATGAGGGCGGGGCAACCTGTCACTCACATGAGATCCACCAATAGCAAACCACAACCATCCATCAATTCCCCACGGACAAAATCAATCATTTATATAAACTTTAACAATTTAATCAAGCTTATAAACTCTAATCAAATGAAAATAAAACAATTAATTTAATTATTATTATTATTATTATTATTATTATTTATTTTATTTTTTTTAATTTAATTTAATTTATTTTATTTTTTTTTCGTCACATAAGATATGTATATATTCTGTTCTGGACCTATATAAGTCTCTAGTGTCTCCAGAATGTGTCTGTAAGGTTTCAGCTCAAAATACCCCACAGATCATTTATTATTGTCAAATTTGCCCCTATTTGGGTGTGAGCAAAAACACGCCGTTTGTGTGTGTGTCACTTTAAATGCAAATGAGATGCTGCTCCCGCCCCCTTTCCAGAAGAGGGCGGAGCTTTAACAACTCAACAACAACAAAGCTGGAGAATCTCACGCAGCCAAAATGAGGATTGTCAGTAACGGTGTTCAGCCTTACATTGTTCAAACCGGAGTCGACACTGATGGAGAGACTCAGGAAGAAGTTACAACTTTTAGAATGAAACTGGGCGTTTCTGAACGGTTAGTGGATAAATTGATGTAGTTGCTGTGGAGTTGATTCAACTCATCCACTAGCATGTGCCGTCATGTTCATCTTTTGTGTTGAATTGATCCTCGTTTGTGAAGCAGTCCGGCGTAAAATGACGGCATGTCAACAACACTCTACTACAACAACTCTTCCTCTTCTCTAAAGCAGCCCAACATGGCCCCGCCCCCTTTGTTGAGTGTTCCCGGGGGCGGGGTTTATTTAAATTTCCGGGTTTGTGAAGTCACTAACCTGGGAAGAAGCTTGTTTGTTGTAATCCTTAAACAGAGAATTCTTTAAAAGGAAATATCTCCCTTTGCATTGAACTTTGAGCGTCGTAACTTTGCAGATGTTGTTTATGATCAAACAACAACATTACACACTAACTAAAGTTTAAAAAGTGAAATTATAATCAACCACCCCTTTAAAGGTCTTGAGGGTTTATCTCTGTTTGCATCTATCAGAAAATACTTCACATTATGTATCATTTAGTTTATACGACTCAAAACAGTATACACAGTGCTTAAATTGTGCAGCATCTTCAACTCAAAACAGAATTGCCATGTTGATTCCTCCTTCACTCTCTCTTTCTATTAATGTCCCGATGTGCCATGTTGCATTGCCTTGTGTGCTTATACACACAAATAAATCTATTCAGAGCAGGCCTAAGACTTTTGATCAGACTAAAGAGGCAATAAAAACAAAGTCAGAGTTAATTACTTGAGAATATCACTCAGGACAGTCATTGTGAGGGTTATTAAAATTATTCACAGATATTAGCAGAATGCACAAACTGATATAGAAGATAATGAAAGCAGTGATAATTTACTATCGGGTGCATTCAAAGTGTAATAACTCTATAATGACTTGGCTAGATTAAAAGTGATTTTATGTGTTAAAGGACACTGAGTAAATGAACAGCATGTGCTGTAATAAAGATGAAGACGAGATAACTGAAGTTCAAAGAAGAGAAAGTTCCTGTTTTAATCTGCTCTTTCAGAAGCTTCCAGACTTTTGAGAGATGTGGAGATCATTGATCACTTCATGTCCGCTCAGAGCAAAGCACAAATGTGAGATTAAAGGAACAGTTCTCGAAAATACCCTCATGTCACTCCAAATCTGTAACACAAAAGGAGGATTTTTTGTTCATTGTTCAACCACAGTCCATATGACTTTTGTACGATCCCTTGTGTAAAAGAAGTGCACTTTAACATACTTTTAAAAAGAGTACTTATTACAGAACTAATATACTTTAAAAGAATATACTGAATGTCATGTTTTCAGACACTTAACTGCATTAAATGAAAATATATTATAGTTTACATTTACATTAAATGCAGTTAGAGTGCTTTTTGAATCACTTATTAACCCCTTATAGCATTCCTGTAAAATGTTAAATACAAAACCTTGGCATCTGTTTTCAGGCCTTCACACTTTTAATTAGGTCTGTCCAGCTTTTTTTAATGTACAGTCTTTCTTCAAATCTCCCTCTCGCTCACTTTCTCTCCTCCGCCATTATGAGTGGCCACGCCCCCTACTGCTGATTGGCTACAAGTGTGTCGTGCTGCTCGGTCCGATCCACTTTCAACAGCGCCTCTCAGAAATCGCTTACTGCACCTTTAAGCACACTTATTTTCACAAGGGTAATTCAAAGTCATACAACTTCCCCTCCACTGCTCCAAATGTGTAGCTTTAGAAGACATTGACTACTTTTACAACACTTTTATGGTGTTTTTGGTCCTTGAAGCAGTAAAGATGATGGCGTATGGGGTAAGTGTTTCCTAGAAGTGATTATATACACATTTCATTTACGGGTGAACTGTTCCTTCAAGAATGAAAGAATCATTTGCAGTGAGTCATGTAGGGAATGAGTACAATAGGGACCTGAAGTTCTCTGCCTGGAGTTAGTGTCATCACAGATGAGAGAAAAGAGAGGTCCATTAGTCTCTCCTGTCACTAGGCTAAATATTATATGAGTGTCTTTTTCTAGATTTGAGGGAACCTTTAAGGTGGTGACTCAGCACAAATTAAGAAGTTCATATCAGACCTGCAGCAGTAACCATTTGGCTGGACACTGCTCATTTTTACACAGTTTTAAGCTTTTGTTTTGTCTTGTCATAATGTCATAGTCAACCATTTTTGTCAATTTTACTATGCTAATGATCTGTCAGTGTGAAATAGACTACTCTGTCATTAACTTGTCTATTTTACTGATATTACAAGTAATTTAAAGAATTAGTTCACTTCAGAATTCAAATTTCCTGATAATTTACTCACTCCCATGTCATCCAAGATGTTCATGTCTTTCTTTCTTCAGTTGAAAAGAAATGAAGGTTTTTGAGGAAAACATTCCAGGATTTTTCTCCATATAGTGGACTTTACTGGGGTTCAACGGGTTGAAGGTCCAAATGTCAGTTTCAGTGCAGCTTCAAAGAGCTCTACATGATCCCAGACGAGGAATAAGAGTCTTATCTAGAGAAACCATCAACCATTTTCTAAAAAAAAATAAAAATTATATAGTTTTTAACCACAAATGCTCGTCTTGCACTGCTCTGTGCATTACAAAATCACATTGGAAAGGTCATGCATAGTACTGCGGTAGGGCGAAAAACTCCATCTCATTTTCTCCTCCAACTTCAAAATCGTCCGACATTGTTGTTTTACCCTCTTCTGTAAAGGGTGTTTGACTTAGTCTTTGCACTTTCACTTTGTAAACACTAGATTGGTACTTCAACCTACGTCACGCGTGACCTTTCCAACGTGATTACATAATGCGTGGCATATCGCAGAGCAGTGCAAGACAAGCATTTGTGGTTAAAAGTTATATAAATTTGTATTGTTTTTAGAAAATGACTGATGGTTTCTCTAGACAAGACTTGTATTCCTCGTCTGGGATCATGTAGAGCTCTTTGAAGCTGCATTGAAACTGCACTGTAAAAAATGACTGTGATTTTAACAGTAAAAGACTGTAAAAATGCTGCGGTGAAAAACTGTCAATTGGTTTACAGAAAGTTTCCGTACTATATACGGTGAATAACTGTAATAGATCTAACGGTACATTTAATGTAATTTTACTGTAAAATACCGTTAAATTCACAGTTTTTGGAAGTGAAAAATAACAATTCATTGTAAAATTTACAGTGAAAAACCGTAAATTGACATTCCAACAATTCCCTGCGTGACACTTCACATTTGATATATTTTCGTTGAAATAACTCTGTTTCTTCTTAGTTTTTCTCATTTTTTTCTAATCAGTTATGTACATTAGGGTTTTATGTTACATCTAATGTTGTTAAATTAATATTTATTGCATTTTTAAAATTTCATGCATGTTACCATGATGGTGTTTAGTGTGTGTGTGAATGACACTGTGTGCACCTTCTATATGTTAGTGTTGTCCTCCTCAGCTTGTGATGAACTTTGATTCATCATGTGACTTATCACCACTGTGTTTGGTGACTGTCAGTGTATTATAAAGGTACAAAACAGATATTAGTACTTCATTAGGTTGGTAAATTAACATTATATCAGTTAATGAAATACGTTATTTTACCGTAAATTTAACAGATTTTTTTTTTACGTTGCTACTGTATTTTTTATGGTAAAGTTCTGGCAACCACAGCTGCCGTTTTTTTACCGTAAATTTTACTGGGATTTTTTTTACAGTGTGACATTTGGACCTTCAACCCGTTGAACCCCAGTGAAGTCCACTATATGGAGAAAAATCCTGGAATGTTTTTGGAATTTCTTTTCGACTGAAGAAAGAAAGACATGAATATGTTGGAAGACACGAGGGTGAGTAAATTATCAGGAAATTTGAATTCTTAAGTGAACTAATCCTTTAAGTTGATGAAATACTGCAAAATAACAAAAACGTGACCAACGTTTTTTTCATTAAAATTTCTTATTTATTGTCAAGAAGCACCTTTTTCATTATATCTTTGTTATCACTGAAAAAAAAAAAAAAAAAATACAATTTTCATCAGTAATTAACATGATTAACAGGTAAAGCCGACAGGTGTGGAAGTTAAAAGCTAAAAAAATCCAGTCTGTCCTGCATTTGTGTGCGGGTCGGTAAAACACGTCTATTTCAGCCTGTCCGAATAAACTGAAAGGGACTTGATTCCGTTGACCTTGATGCTGATGTCTAAACAGAATTAGTTTTATTCCCTACAGCAGCATCTGTCAGGATTTTTACTGATTTACTCTGTTGCCAGAGTTCATTAGGTCTGTAACAGAGACGTCCATGGCAGACGCTAAACATTTGCCAAGACCAATCCGCTTACAAGAGCTTCCACCACTTGCTGACTTGTATGACTTATGAAATGTTGTGGAAAATCTTTCTTTTGTAAAAACTAAAGTCATGTCAGGACATTGTATTATAGCAATAAAAGAGTTTCTGCTTCTCTGAATCTCAGTCTAATGTGAAAAGAAGAAATACAAAGTCTGCATTATAAATAATGACAATGATAGCTTGAAAGTGAAGCACAATGTAACATTTAAACTGCCCAGCTGGGAAAAATGAATGCAATAGTTTTCCGCGACATGCTCAGAATATGAAGGCAGTCGTGGATGAGCAGCAACGTAAGCAATTGTATTTACTCTCCTTTAATAACCAAGACTTGATTCAATCTCTATAATGACTGTATGAATATATTATTCATTTGCACAAACTAGAATGGTTCTTTCAAATAATGACAATAACAATCCACTAAAAGTGTGCAGAGTGAGCCTATAGCCTATTATTCACAATGCTGTGACTATTGCATTGATTTCAACATGATAACAATGGGAAATGTTCAAAGAAAGTCGAACTAGTAATTCTAGACATGAACGCCATCCTCTGCTCAAACACGGCCAGGTTAAGTAGGTCCATTAACTCAACCCAGCAACCAAAAGACACTTTGACCTTGAGCCAGAGAGCATAAGAGCAACGAAGCCATGAGCAGCACGCTGTTAGCTGCTTATAATGAGCTGAAACAACATCTGATAGTCTATTAGATGCACACAAATGATAAAGAAAAAAATCTATAAATGAAATCCCACATTGATGCATTTTTAATTAGACATAAAATATTAATACTTAACTGCACATGGCCACATACATATGATCTTCTCGCCTAATAACCATCTGTGATGCCTAATGGCTTTAATAGTCAAATGCTTGTTAAGCAGGCAGACAAATCAATGCTGTCTCATTCTTATGTGCATCTGTTTTCAATACTTGACGTACATTGTGTGATCTCACTTTACTTTACAAACCAACTTCATGTTTGACACAAAAAGCCACAGTTTGTGCCGTATATTCGAGTGAAACGCAAACAAGAACAAATGTAGGGCGGGGCTTGATTTGTCCATGGGGAATTGATTGGATGGTTGTGGTTTGCTATTGGTGGATCTCATGTGAGTGACAGGTTGCCTCGCCCTCATCATCAGAGAAGAGAAGAGATGGGGATTGCAAGGAACATGAATTTAAAAACTAACGATTTGCACAGATAAATTATTTAGAATAAACATTGCAATATTCCATTAAAAAAAAAAAATAAATAAATAAGAACTGTCCGTTTTGATTTCATTGTGACTTTAGGGCTCGTTAGTAACATTTAATGAATGGTTGATCCTGTAATAGTATTGAATAATAAACTTAAGATTGAAATCAAGTATTTGAATGGCTGTTGTCATAATCACCACATCATCATACAATCCATTTGGCATCATCAGCCCATCAGTTTCCCGACAGCCATCCTTGCTTAATGATCATGGATTTGTAAATATGAGTCACATCTGATAGACAAGATGAAATAAACTGCCTTATGCCGTATGGAGGAGAGAGAAATCATAAAGAGAAGAGTGTTTGGGTCACAGGTGAAGAAAGTCAGCACTTAAACCATTAGACTCTGGACGTTTTCCCACACTGGCACAGGAAGTGAGGTAATCAAATGCTGAGAAGAAGATTGATCGGCTATTTTCGGCAAGAGGCTTTTGTGGCACATTGTGTTCGGTCGAAAGCTCAGTCCCTCGCAAACATGAGCTGAAGATCTTTGACTGTGAAGAAGCGAGACAAATGTTGCAAACACAATGAAGCTTTAAAGCATTGTGCATTCATGCTGAATATAATTACTAGCCATTAAGCTTCAGTTATGATCTTACTTTACCTGTAAAAGAGAGATTATATCACAATAATATTGTTCAAAGAGATTGGACAGTTCAAATAAAGTATGTAATTCATAAATGAAAGGGGTCCTATTATGCCCTTTTTCAAAGTCTTTGTTTTTGGGCTCTACTAGATTGAATGTTGATTATTTTCCTCATATTCTCCATTGTTGCAGCTCCTCTCTTCCCAGTCTGTCAGTAACGCTCTGTTTAGTTCCTGTCTCTATGAAGCCCCTCCTTCTGAAAAGCACAATGTGCTCTGATTGGTCGGCTGGAGCAGTGTGTTGTGATTGGTGTTTGGGAAATGTCCCGCCCCTTACCATAACCACCAGGAACCGCAACTCAACCAGGCCCCGCCCCTTTATTCTGCGTATGAATTATTTAAATGAGGAATATTGTGAAGAAAACTGATATAGAGAAGAACTGGAACTTTTCAGAGCTTTTTCATTCTCAAACAGCAACATTACACAATAAAGAAAGATGAAGATGGAAAAAAGCAGAATAGGACCCCTTTAAAGTAAGACTTTTAGTTCATTTTATGATTGTTAACTTAATACATTCTTTATTGCAGCTGTAAGCATGTAACCTGATCCTTATTAATTGCCTTTAATCCAACACTATAAAGCTCATTTGACATCTTCTAAAGCAGCTTATAGCAAACGGCGTGTTGATCGACTACACAGCTACATGAGAGGATGGATTCACACGGTCTCTGCAAATAGAGCTGTCTATCATAACCACACTTACTGTAGCACGATGCATTAATAAACATCTCTCTGTCGCCAACAATCAGTCCGAGCACATCGTTATTTTTCAACTATGATGCATATCAACGGGAGGTGCAGAAATCATGTATATAAGCAGAAACAACCAACAAGAGATGTTTGGGAGTGAGAACTGATTTATTCCATTAAGCTTGTGTCGCTTTTGTTTTGCACTGCATGGAAAGTTTGACCCTTCATTCTCTTGTTTACTACTATCATCTCACAAATGTATTGCTTTCTGTAATAACTCAATATGATGTATGAATAATACAGATATTATGAAAATTCCTCTGCATTATTTAATACATTTCATATGTGGAGCAAACTGTGATGTAAGTAAATACTTCCGTTGAAGAACCAATCATGAATAAAAATATATTTGAATTAAGATTTCAGAACATTAACTTCAAACACGTCATTATATTTTAATAAAAGAACTAAATGAGGATATTTTGTTAGAGCTTGGGCAATTCTTGCATGCCTTTGCTTTATGTATTCAGATCACAGAGGTGAACAGAGAATGATAAATAAATCACTGAAATCAGTGAAAACAGGGAGAAAACACGTACCCAAAGAAATGCAAAAATCACTTTCTCAAACCTGCACTGTAAATATATATGTTTGTCATTTTAGCACTAAAAAGGTCAAATGAAAAATTACCTTGCCATATGGTGGAAAATTACATTAGATTTAATTGGATAATGCATGTAATTTTATAGTAAATCAAGGATAAAAGTGATATTTTTCATGAGAAAAAAACAAATTGTTTTCAGTATATTGTGGTTGTCACTATAATTTGACATTCAAATCAGATTGTAGTAGATTACATGTTGATATATTAACATTATTATACTGCCATAATGCCTTGGGTGGTTGATTATGATTTCACTTTTTTAACTTTAGTTAGTGTGTAATGTTGCTGTTTGATCATAAACAACATCTGCAAAGTTACGACACTCAAAGCTCAAAGCAAAGGGAGATATTTTCTTTTACAGAATTCTCTGTTTAAGGGCTACAACAAACGGTTGGTAGGGACTACAACGAGCTTCTTCCTGGGTTACTGACATCACTAACCCTAAAATTTACATAAACCCCGCCCCCGAGAACACACAACAAAGGGGGCGGGGCCATGTTGGGCTGCTTTAGAGAAGAGGAAGAGTTGTTGTAGTAGAGTGTTGTTGTCATGCTGTCATTTTACGCCGGACTGCTTCACAAACGAGGGTCAATTCAACACAAAAGATGAACATGACGACACATGCTAGTGGATGAGTTGAATCAACTCCACAGCAACTACATCAATTTATCCACTAACCATTCAGAAACGTCCAGTTTCATTCTAAAAGTTGTAACTTCTTCCTGAGTCTCTCCATCAGTGTCGACTCCGGTTTGAACAATGTAAGGCTGAACACCGTTACTGACAATCCTCATTTTGGCTGCGTGAGATTCTCCAGCTTTGTTGTTGTTGAGCTGTTAAAGCTCCGCCCTCTTCTGGAAAGCAGCTCATTTGCATTTAAATCTTTCATTTGAAGGCCATGTTTCTAGCATTTGTAAAACCACATTCTTCCATCTCAAAAATATATCTAAACTACGACATATGCTCTCAATGAAAAATGCAGAACAGTTATGCATTCATGACCTCAAGGCTAGATTACTGTAACGCTCTACTGGGTGGTTGTTCCTCCCGCTTGATAAATAAACTACAGCTCGTACAAAATGCAGCAGCTTGAGTTCTTACTAGAACTAGGAAGTATGACCATATTAGCCCAGTTCTGTCAACACTGCATTGGCTTCCTGTTAAACATTGTATAAATCTTGTTAATTACTTACAAAGCACTAAATGGTTTAGCTCCTCAATACCTGGGCGAGCTCTTAAAGCATTATACGTTTATTGCGATCTCAGAATTCTGGCCAGTTGATAAAACCTAGAATATCAAAATCAACTGCAGGCGGTAGATCCTTCTCTTATTTGGCACCTAAACTGTGGAACAATCTTCCTAGCATTGTTCGGGAAGCAGACACACAGTTTAAATCTAGACTAAAAACGCATCTCTTTAACCTGGCATACACATAACACATTATCAATTTATATTTTCAAATCCGTTAAAGGATTATTAGGCTGCATAAATTAGATCAGCCGGAACCGGGAACACTTCCTATAACACCAGATGTACTCGATACATCAGAAGAAGAATGGCATCTACACTAATATTAGTCTTTCTGTTTATCCCGAGGTTTACCGTAGTCAACCGGATCCGGGCCGTATCCAGGTGAGATCAAGCCTTGATATGACCACAACGCAGCCCTGAAGTATCAGCAGAGATCGAGTCGACTAGATTATCCATTGTGAAGGCCTCATTGACACGACAGCCAGTAGCGCAGTTCCTCAACAACCGTCCATACTGATGTGATGAATACGATCCTCAACTGGATGGAACTGAAATAAATACTTTGAATTTTGCAATCCTATCGGACTTATGATAGCAACCTGAGTCGTAACAAAGCACTGTTCGCCAGAGGAGAACTGGCCTCCCGACTGAGCCTGGTTTCTCCCAAGGTTTTTTTCTCCATTTAACACCTGTTTGCCACCTGATGTCACCTGTTGGAGTTTGGGTTCCTTGCCTCTGTCGCCTTTTGGCTTGCTTAGTTGGGGACACTTGACATTTGACTTGACATTTGATATTCAACAGTGCTTTGGTCTGCCTGCATTGACACTATTCTTTAAGAGCTGCTGTGCAGCCAAAATAATGTAACAGTTATCACTGTAAATCTGCTTTGACACAATTTGCATTGTAAAATGCGCTATATAAATAAAGGTGACTTGACTTGACTTAAAGGGACACACACAAAAACAGCATGTTTTTGCTCACACCCAAATAGGGGCAAATTTGACAAGCTATAATAAATGCTCTCCCCATCGTTCAATGTTTTCCCCATTGTTCTTGTCTCCTTTACAGTTCAAATGCACAGAAGTTAGAGGCATCCAACATAACACCGTTTGCACATGCGTGACTGTTAAAAGTTTGAGACGGGTCTATTTTTAACTCCTTGCCAACACCCTGTTCACACAACAGTGATTGAGATAATTGGTTGGTGTTTAGCTGAGTAGACATATAAAGACAAGCACCCTTCCCTCTGCCATGCCTCGCGCTGCACTGGCATTACACACAGTATGTGTTCCACCCACAGGCATTAGCTATTAGTGTTCACCATTTCAGACCCTCGTGCAGAGTGCTGAGTAAGAGAGCGGTGTTTACACTGCAGATGCATGAACAAATGATCAGCAGAAGAAAGAGAGCGGGGACGGGAGGGAAGCCTCCCCCAGGCAGAGTAATGTAAGAAGAGAGGAACACTGTGGAATAAGAACAGGACATTAAAACAAGAGAGGGAGGAATGAATGGATGGATGAATGATGCACGTTTCAGTAAACAGCCATTAACCTTTTATATGACAGCAGGGATGCCAAAAGTACCATTACTTCAATGCTAAAATACAAAATGCAACAGTCTCCTTCTTTCTGCAGCATCAGTCTCTGTCTGACTGACATGCTTTTGAACGCTCACATGCATGTTTTCATGCATGCTCTGTGAAGAGCGCTTGCCTCGCGGTAACCGCGAAAATGCACATCTTGCTCAAAAAGACTGTCTTAAGTGATTGCAAAAAAAAAAAAAAAAAAAAAAACCTTATATAAAAAACACATTTTTTTAATAATAACAATGGTAACACTTTACATTAACATCATTAATTGTAACTAACAACTAGTACTACAATTTTTACAGTATTTTTTTAACATGGTTCATTTATTAATGTTAATGTTAGTTAATAAACAATACAACTGTTAAATAATATTAACAGATACAACTTTTGATTTTAATAACATATTAGTAAATGTAGAAAAATAAGAGTAAAATATATATATATATATATATATATATATATATATATATATATTGAGTTTCTATTTATAAAACAATCTCTTATTAACTCAATTTTTTTTTATTTCAATGAACTCAAAATTTTAAGGCAACCAGGTAACTTACTTTTTTAAAGTTAAACCAACATGTTGAAAACACTTTAGTATAGGGAACACATATAAACTATTAACTATGACTTTTCCCTCAATAAACTCCTAATTTACTGCTTATTAATAGTTAGTAAGGTAGTTGTTAAGTTTATGTATGGGATAGGATTAAGAATGTAGAATAAGGTCATGCAGAATAAGGCATTAATATGTGCTTAATAAGTACTAATAAATAGCCAATATTCTAGTAATATGCATGCTAATAAGCAACTAAAATAAAGTGTTACCAAAATTATCATTGTAAAGTGTTACCATAAAAACAACACAAGTTCAAGAAACATTTTTACATAAAGCCAACTGCAAATAACTGCCGATTGAATTAACAGCAGTGTTCCTGCTGACATACATCTGCAATTTGATGGGAGGGGAGAGAAATAACATCCAAACGACGCAAGATTAGCTGAGAACTATGATCAAAGGATCCAATAATGGAAAGAGTGGTCTGAACACCATGATTAACATCCTTACACTTCAGGAAAAGTTAGAGATGAAAGAATCCAGAGAGATTGTTACTGACTCTGGGAGTGCTGAGAATGAACTGTAAAGCCAAACAGAGATGAACACTGGTGTGAAAGGAGATCAGAGTGTTGTATAGAGAAGAAAAAATAAAAATAATAAAATAAAATACAGCTTGTGGGTGCCAAAGTTTCGGCCACATGCACAATTCTGACTTTTTTTCCCAGAATTGCATGAAAAAATTAATTTCACAAAAATATAAAATATCACAATTACCTTGTTTAATTCTTTATTCCATGGCAGAATTAAGCTTCCATATCAAGGAGTTTTTTTTTTTGTTTGTTTTTTTTTGCATCACTGTGCATTATCAACACACTGTCATTGACCCACATCCAAAGAACAAACCCACAGCCATCTTGATCCTGTAGTTTCAGCAGCACATACACTCAAGCAGGCCGAGAGTACAGGCGGATTCGTGAACAGGATTGCAGGACCGGGCAGAACAGAGGCAGGAGAGAGGGCTTGCTTTGCCTCAGGGTTGCCAGATTCAGAGTAATAGACTCCCACCCTCTAATTCCCAGAGAGCTGACAGAGTGGCCATGTCATATTGAGGGAGCTGACTGACTACAGACAGAAAGAACGAGAGAGAGAACAAGCTTGTGTTCTCGAAGCATGCCAACAACAGCAATGAAAATGTGCAGAAAGCATGAATTCATTAATGACCTTTTTCAGAGCTCCAAATTTAACAAAGCTGCCAGAAGAAAAGTCGTCAAACGTAATGTTTACAAAAAGACTGACATATTAGTACAAACTGATCTTGATGAGAATAACTTATATTTGAACCCAGTACTCTCAGTCATATCCAAGCCGAAGGAAGATGCCAGCAAAGTTTTGTCCAGTGAAGTATATAAAGTGGTGTGAACATCCAGAGTGTCTGTGTAATATAGAATTAGCTTAGCTTCTTCTCTGAGCTTACATAATGCTAATGCATCGAGGATAAACAAGTGGGTGGACGATTAATTGAAACCTTTTATGAAATTCAATTAAAAGGATTGTAATTTACCTGTAAAAACTGAAAGCTGCTACATTAGAAGATATTTCTATCTGACCTATAAACCCTAAAAGTGCTTGTGTTGGTGTAATAGAATGCAGTCGTGTTGATGGTGAATACTATATATATATATATATATATATATTTTTTTTTTTTTTTTTTTTTTTTTTTACAGTGTAACTACAATGAAAGCATTTATCTTATTTTAACATTTACTAATATGTCATTAAAATCAAAAGTTGTATCTGTTAATATTATTTAACAGTTGTATTGTTTATTAACTAACATTAACATTAATAAATGAATCATGTTAATAAATACTGTAACAATTGCAGTACTAGTTGTTAGTTACAATTAATGATGTTAATGTAAAGTGTTACCACTGTTATTATTAAAAAAATGTTTTTATATAACGTTTTTAATATATTATTTTAATAAAAAATATAATTTATATTATATCACAAATGCATTGCTCATTGTTAGTTAGTTGTTAGTTAAATGCATTAAATAATGTTAACTAAAGGGACATAATTGTAGTGCTACTATTGTTATAATAAAAAATATATATATAATAATATATATAATATAATATATATATATATATATATATATATATATATATTATTATTATTATTATTATATATATTTTTTTTTTAACTTTTTTAATAAAGTAGTAATATAAATAGACATTTTTAGCTTATCTGACTTTTTTCCCCCACAAAATATTTTACAATGCATATTACAAAAATGCTGGGTTAAAAACAACCCAAGTTGGGTTAAAAATGGACAAACCCGGCAATTGGGTTCTTTTGTCCCAGTGGTTGGGTTAAATGTTTACCAAATGTGTTGGGTAGTTTTATTAAACTCAACTATTGTTTAAAAAATGACTATATGGCTGATTTAAAATGAACCCAAAATAGGTTGGAAAATTAAAATATTCTCAAGCAATTTAATAAATGTTTATTGTTTAATTATTATTCATTAAACTTATTAATAAATGTTCATTTATTAAACATATAAATGTTAATGTCCAACATATTTTGAGTTCATTTTAAGTAAGCAATACCATAATTTTTAAACAATAGTTGAGTTAAATAAAACTACCCAGCAGGTTGGGCAAACATTTAACCCAACTGCTGGGTTAAAACAATCCAAATTGGTTGGGTTTGTCCATTTTCAACCAAACTTGGGTCGTTTTTTTTAATCCATCATTTTTTATAATGTAGGGTAAAAAAAAATGTCTTGGAGCAAAAAATAAATATATAGTTGAACTTCACAAGAACCTTTAAATTTTGAATGTTTGCTTAAACGGATAACTGTACACTCTAAAAAATGATGGGTTAAAATTAACCCAATTTGGGTTAAAAATAAACAAACGCAGTGGTTGGGTTAAATGTTTCCCCAATCTGCTGGGTAGTTTTATTTAACTCAAATATTTAAAATAAATAAATAATATATTATATATAAATACTATATTGCTTGCTTAAAATGAATCCATAATAGGTTGGAAATTAACATTTATTAATAAGTTTAGTGAATAATAATGAAATAATAATTTTGGGTTCATTTTAAGCCAGATATATAGTCATTTTTAAACAATAGTTGAGTTAAATAAAACTGCCCAGCATGTTGGACAAAGATTTAACCCAACCACTGGGTCAAAACAACCCAACTGCTGGGTTTGTCCATATTTAACTCAACTTGGGTTGTTTTTAACCCAACATTTGTAAGAGTGTATGTTTGGTTTTAGTAGTTCTCATTGTTGCTTTGTTCTCTGACAGAGATTAAAGGAAAACTCACAGTCACACACACACACTCACACTCAAAGGGCAGTAATTACACACTTTCCACAGGATATCAGACATCCATTAGGTGTGGCACACCAATTACTGGACACAGAGAGAAGAGTCTGCCAATGAAGTCTAATCAGTTCATTTCTGGAAATCTCATTGTGATTCATATCTCAGGACGGCGGTCTCCACTGGTGATTCTCCACTCGCCAGCCAATCTATTTTTGGCTGAGAGGAACAGCAGTATTGGGATGCGCAGCAGCACTGCTGTCTGTCACATGGCAACAGTGCTAGTTCAGGGTCATAGTTCCTGAGAATGTTAGATTTCTGTCAAATATGACCTTCACAATCATTCTATCGGGCTTTCTCTCTCTCTCTCTCTCCCTTTATGTGTGTTCGTCTAGATGTGTGTGTGAGTCAGAGAAAGAAAAGTGCAGACCAATTATTTCAACATTTCAAAGCACCTCTCCACACACAACATACTGTAAGTCGACGGAAGCGTTATCGGTCCTGACGAACGCATGTCAATCAGAGACTGATTAGCATTCGTACCTTTATTTGACTTGAAACTGACACTTTTTTTTAATCATACCACAATGCATGCTCTTAAAATACCTCAATTAAACCAGAAGCGCGTGTTTATTTCACATTCACGCGCAAAAGTCTTCCCCCCGCCTCAGACAGGGTGCTGTCCGCGGTCCTGAATGAAGTCCGAGCTCGAAACTGAAGTGTTGGTGACATTTTAAATAAGCATAAAGAGTGCAAAATAACCGCGCGAGCGTGTACACCGCCACATCATATCCATTGCATGCACCGGATCAATCTCATTTTTCTCGCATCCTTCCACAAACGACAGATTAGAGCCGCTGAAAAGGTCACAGATACAGTCTTTCGTACAACAATGCCCCATTTAGAGCACGCACCCGCGTACAGCGCCCTTTACATCGCATGCTTGGAAAGCCTACCTTGTTTTTTGATCTCGGGATCCAACCTAACTTTGCTCTTCAGACGGGTCCGGCGGATCCTATAGCCCTCCGAGCGCGCGCACGAACTCTCCGACGAGTTGACAGCTGAAGATCATCGCTTAAGCAGACACGCATCCACCGGGCTCCATCACAGCAGCACTACGAGAGTGTTTTCCGGGGCTCCTGTCGCCGTCGATCTCCAGAACGGCTCATTTATTACGCACGATGTCCTTGACAAGTATCCACATCACATTGAGCAGTGGAAACGGCGTTCAGTCCGCTGAAAACCGAGCCACATACACGCAAACATACTTGTTCTTGCACAAATTGATCAAAGTCGTTGAGTATGCACATCATCTAATCCTTGAGATCACTGGAAGTCCTCGCGTCTGCTCCAGTACTGTATCCAAACATTATCCCAAGTCGCACGCAACCGCCTTCCGAAGAATTATTGCTCTCCGTTAGACTCCAATGAGAGAAACGTGTCTGCGTATGTTATAAATGAAGCGCTGTCAGAGAGGACGTGGCGTTTCTGCAGTTCAGCCGCCGGTGAATGGGAGTGGTGAGGAGAAACACGGTCCCCACATGCAGCCCACGCTGCAGACACGCCTCGCGCTGCCCACCGACTGCCGAGAGAGCGCGAGATCCTGCTATCTGGACATGTTGCAATAATTCAAATGTTCCTGAGACGCTTCTTTAGTTTTGTAGCATGAGATGAGTTTCAGCTGAGACGTCAAATGTGCGCGTGTGTGTGCGCGTGAGAGAGAGAGAGAGAGAGAGAGAGAGAGAGAGAGAGAGAGATCAAATGTCCCCAAGAGGATAGTAAAACCTGAGGGGACCAGCCAAACGGCTTAATAAACACACTAAATAATGTTTTAATAAAAAATGTAAACATGCAAAAAGGTTGCTTTAGTAGTAGGCGATATAAACTATCATAAGATCTGTTATAAAGCAGCAAAAGTCAATGGAAAGTACCCAGCATGCGCGTGTGTGTGTGTGTGTGTGTGAGGGAGGGGGTTGGGGGTCTGTGTGCTCTAGAGGGTGATCTTGCATTTAAATTACAGCAAATACAGTACGTGAACGGAATGGATCTTTCATTTAAGCGTGCTGTGAATTCTCATTCCGGCGCTTTGGTAAAGAAATGTTGAAAGTTTGGTGTAAATCAGGTATGAAATATGAGGAAATTCTCTGTACGCACATTTCTGCTAGAGTTTTACTGGGATTTGTTTAATTGCAATTTTCTAAAATGTGTTTTAGCTGTGGTCAAATTGACTAATGACTAAATAAATAATCACATTCGTCTATAGTTTGAGGTACAACACTCAGGTTAAAGCTGCAGTGCGTAAGTTTTGCCTATGTCGCCATCTCTGTTTGAAACCTGCAATTGCAGTTATTTGTGGAATTATCATCTTTACGTGGGTTGTGCATGGCTTCTCAGCACAGATGATCACATCGGTGTGGATTCTGTATTTCAGAATCACAGATTCTACATCTTGGAAGTATGACCAAAATAAAAATTTTCACCAGAAAATATCATCTGAATAAGTAAGTAACATGTCTGCCACTTTTGTTCTGACCAACTGAGAAAAAAGCATTACAATAAATCATGCTGCGAATGGTGATTAAATCTAAGCTTGGATCACATCAAACCGTGCAAATTATGATTATTGTTATACTTTGTTGTCAAATTGTTAATGTTAACAACATCAGCATTGTGTGACTATGTATATTTAGTGTGTATAAGCGTCACCTGTAGATCTCAATTTCTGTAGCCACTCTGATGATTGTCATTTGGGCCTTTCTGGAATACAATCCAGCATCAAAATGATAAGTTTAATTATTGCAGCTGCTGTGAGAAAAGGCTATAAACGATCTACCTCCTGTAGCATCCTCCCACATACCATACAACCTACTAGCTGGGAATCCTTCTGTATGTAAACAGACGTGACATAATGACGCAAAGATGAAAGGTGGCATGCTTGAATTTCCCGTGGAAACCCACCAGTACCAATTTTATTAGAAAACATTATTACAAACGTACCGTTGTGAATCAGGCTGAGGTAAGGAGAAAGTTTTGAACACTGGCTGGTTATGTACAGTGCTCAGCGTAAATGAGTACCCCCCCTTTGAAAAGTAACATTTTAAACAATATCTCAATGAACACAAAAACAATTTCCAAAATGTTGACAAGACTAAGTTTAATATAACATCTGTTTAACTTATAACATGAAAGTAAGGTTAATAATATCACCTTTTCAGTTTTACTCAGATTAGGGTGATGCAAAAATGAGTACACCCCAATGAAAGTCTCTGGAGCAAAGCTAAATTTTAGACTACAGATGCCTAATTTAACAAGAATTCAACCACAGGTGAGTGTAATTATTCATTACACAGGTGTCCAGCAGACAGTTGACTATAAAAGGGTGTTAAAACCCCATTTCTTACTGTCAGCAATGGCACCACATGGAAGAGAAATGTCACAAGACCTGAGAAAGAAAATCATTTTGTTACACCAGAAATGTGAAGAAGATCAGCAAAGCTTTACTTATCAGTCAGAATACACTGTTAGCCCGGATAAGTTGAATTTACTTTAAAAAATTTGAGAAAACTGGTTGCCCTAAAAAAATTAAGTAATGATTAAGTAATGTGAACTTAAAAATTCAAGTTCATTTAACTTAAAATGTTTTGTAATATTAATTACTTTGTAGTTATTACACATAGTATATTTAAGTTCAATGTACTAAGCAAGTTAATTTATAGCAACTTCTATTTTACTACAAAATTAAGAAAAAAAGCAAATAAAAGGTAAATTCATTCAATTTTATGTTTTATTTTAATTCAATTCCAAATACAACAACATTTCATGTCCTGAAAACATTTCCTTATAAAACGTGAAAAAACTAGTTTTAACAAATCAGCTTCTTGTTAAGCACATAAATAGTCTATCTCAGAATCACAACAAATTGCATCAAAACTATATGGTTTGTTCACACTCCTGAGTTCACAATAGTGGCAGTATTCCATTTTAGGTGCCAGCTCACATTTTCCTAGGTTGAGCATTACCTGCTGAATAAAATATAAAGTATTTTTCATACAGTTAGGGTAGTCCAGTTGCAGGGCATAAATCAGTCAGAAAAAAGGACACAGAAGTCCTGAGGTTGGTCGGTTCATCCATTACCAAACATCCTTCCAAGACGATCTTCACTCATGATGGGTTTAACTGAGCACTTTATAGATCAACACAGAAGATTCTCACTGAAGTTTGCCTGTATGAGTCCTTGTCAGCTGCAACCTAGTAGAGGAAGACAAAGATCGACAAAGACATTATCATATAATAATGCATCAGATAATGGAATTGTCAAATACTCCATGCACCAATACATACCTGGTTTACTGTAGAAAGAGCTGGCCATTGAAGTACCATCAGGCTGATGTCAGGCTCGTCGTTGACAACTTTTCTGTGAGGAGCAAACATTAAAGTTAAAGTCTTGATAATGGCACCTGATTTTATGGTTTACATGTAATTGTGCACTGTGCAGTATGCAGATTAATAAAATAATCAGCCAAAGAACAGGTTTCAGTAAACCCACATGACATACAGCTGATATGGAGTTTTTGGTGAAGGCTGTATAAGTGTACATATTGTGCATAACGTGTGATATAAATGTACATGTATATGTTCCAGATGTAAACAAGGAAATTGTTCTGTTCTTGTATAACTTCAATGTTTGAGCCTATAATGTTTAAATAGCTGAGCTTTCTTTTCACAGTTATGAGGCAATACTTACACTTCCAATCCAAAGCATCTCTTCTTGACCTGCAACACAAGACAAGATAGTCTGTTGTTAAGAAAGCTATGAACCTAGATAAAACAGTATATCCATCTGTTTTTGTTTTCAACTCGTTAATTAACTTTAACTTAATCTTTCAATCAATAGCCGTGTCGAAATAAAACACGGTCGTTAAATTATTGCACTCACCATTTTCGCGCTTCATCCTCTCTCCTCTGCTGGAAGCGCGGGCGTGGTGTTCGCCGACAGCCAGAGGTTCAAACAAAGTTTACACGCCCAACAACAGCTCCTCGTGTGAAAAAGAAACAAACGACGAAATAATGCGCGTCGAACTCGCCAATCAGGGGTTCATGCACGGTGATCCACCGCACGCGAGAGAGAACACTAGCTAACCGGAGAAAACAGTTCCGTCGTTTAAACTTTAACAAACGATTTTCACTGCTCACAAACAGTCTCTCAGGGGGGGAAACGATAAAAAGGCAAATGTTTGGAAAAAAAATGTCTGTAGAACTTGCCAAAACAAATGTTCCAACTTCTCATCAACAGCTCCTTGAATTCACACACACCACGACAAAATGGCGTCATTACCTGCCGTAAACCAACGTGTAAGAGGCGTGGTCAGGAGAAAAACTTAATAATTTAAGTGCATTTAACTTAAATTTATTAACACATTCAAATTACATCCACAAATTAGTAGAATATACTTATATTTGTAATGCAATCAAACTTAAATATTTTAAGTATATTGTAATTATATAGTTTAAGTAAATATAAAATCCGGGCTAAGAGTGTACTGTAAAAGTGGTACAAAAATTAAAAAAAAGATGGAACTGCAACCATCTCACAGAGACGTCCAGGTCGTCCACGGAAGTTAACACCTCGACAGGAGCATCTTCTGATGAGAAGGGTTGAAGAAAATCGGCATGCAAGTTCACTGCAGTTATCTAAAGAAGTAGAAAGCCAAACTGGGGTGAGTATTTCTCACACAATACGGCGTACACTGCAGAGGAATGGCATGCATGGGTGCCGTCCACGAAAGAAGCCTCTCCTAAAGCCCAGACACAAAAAAACCCATCTAGAGTTTGCCAGGGCCCATGCTGACAAAGATGAAGACTGCTGGGACTCTATACTCTGGAGTGATGAGACCAAGATAAATGTTTCTGGAACTGATGGCTTCAAAACTGTATGGCGTCGCAAAGGTGAGGAATACAAAGAAAAATGCATGGTGCCTACAGTGAAACATGGAGGTGTCAGTGTCCTTATGTGGGGCTGCATGAGTGCTGCTGGTGTCATTTCATTGATGGCGTCATGAATTCACAGATGTACTGCTCTATACTGAAAGAGAAGATGCTACCATCACTCCGTGCCCTTGATTGTCGTGCACTTTTCCAACATGACAATGATTCTACACACATCTAAGGCCACTGTTGGATTTCTGAAGAAGAACAAGGAGAAAGTGATTCAGCGGCTCCTGATCTGAACCCAATCGAACACCTATGGGGAATTCTGAAGAGACGAGTTGAGCATCACTCTCCATCCAGCATCCAGTCTCTAGAAGAGGTTATTCTTGAAGAATGGAAAAAGATAGACGTTGCAAAATGTCACCAACTTGTTCATTCCATGCCTAGAAGACATGTCATTAAAAATCATACAAAGTACTAGATGTAGTAGTTTTTGTTGTGGGTTGTACTCATTTTTGCATCACCCTAATTTAAGTAAAACTGAAAAATGTGTAATCTAAGTTATATTATTAACCTTACTTTCATGTTATAAGTTAAACCGATGTTGTATTAAACTTAGTCTTGTCAACCTTTTGGAAATTGTTTTTGTGTTCATTGAAATATTGTTTAAAATGTTACTTTTCAAAGGGGGTGTACTCATTTACGCTGAGCACTGTACTTGCTCAAACATCAATTTTGGATCATTTTTAATCCAAAAAAAGGACTGTTTTGAAAACTGAATTGTAAAGTGTTACACGGACCCAATATGTATTTCATTGCTAAAATCAGAATATTACTTCTAAAGGCACAATATGTAATTTTTTTTTTTTTTTTTTTTTGTGTTGAAAGTTGTTATAGTGCTACTCTGCATTCGCTCGGCAGCTGCTGTGAGACTGCAGTAAACTAGATCAATTTTAGGCATGGTAAAACATGGTACTCTCTGTAAATCAAGAAAATGAGATTTAAACAATAAGACTTACTGTGTTGAGCTGTGTGGAACATGATTTGTTTTCTGCCGATGAATGCATCCAAACAGTCGCTCACCTGTCTTTGGTGTTTCCATGATTTCTACAAAATAAAACCAGAAACCGAGGGTATGATGTCATTGATAGGCGACGCACGAACATGGTCCATGTCCTGGTTAAAATTGCATATTTCTCTGGACATTCTTGGAAACATTTGGGATAATGTAAGTACACAATTCAACAAAATGTATAACGCTGTTCTAGTGGTTTTTGGATATTTTAATCAAAACATCTTACATATAGTGCCTTTAATTCTTTCCCTTGGAAAAAAAAATGACTTGGTTATTTTAAGATCTTCTGTTTGCAGTCCCTGAACTGAAAGGCAGGCTCTGAGAACAACACAAACAAACAAATCAAATTATAATGAAAACCTTGACTGATGCCCATGAGGTGCAGATAGTGATGCTGACTGGGATATGAATATTATGCTCATCCCTCGATTTCCTCAGAAATTAAAGCATGCGGCTCACCTAATGTTACATAAAATGGCATTTCAGAGTACAGGAAAAGTGCAAAAGAGATAAAGAAAATATTACAGCGGAGGATGATGGTTAATTGCGCTGTCTATCAGGCAATCTGCTCATCTTTCCTGTTGCTGGCAGCATTACCAGAGATTAGAGAAGATCTGGTTATGGCATGCACAGAGATAGTACAGGTTCCTGAAATCTAATACCCCAAAGAAAGAGAGAGAGAGAGAGAGAGAATCCCAATCCCAAACTGCTGACACTGACTGAGCTAGTCAACTCCACACAAAAGGATGCATATCAGGTTTTCTGAAACCATCTGCTGACTTCCTGTGCCTTCCAATTCTGCTTTACAGCTTTTTTTAAAAAAACAAATGGTAATGGCAAAGCAATTCATCTCTGCATGAATCGGTACAGAGGAATAAATCTCCATCGAAAACATCTTCAAGTTTCTGAAGGTTACAGAGCATTAAGAGACAAATGCTGCAAGAAATGCAGAAGTGATCGACTTCGAGGCCTGCTTTGCAGAGACGAGGCTTTCTGCAGGTTAAATGGAGGTTAGCAGAAAGATGAACTCAGGCTGGCTGAACGCGCCTGTCGCTGAGGTTTGTAATATTTGTGCCAAGTGACTTTGTGTGGTTTGACAGATGGGAGGAAAAGACTGGAGTTAATGGGGTCGCCAGGCTCATGCTCCCTCTAAATGAGACGGTCAGAGACTCGGCATGCCACGGCAGCAGCTGATGTACATTCGGCCCGCAAGTACAGTTTTTCCAGAAAGTTTCTCTCCACCTGAAGAGACCCTCTGTCATGTTTTTCTTCCCCTCTGTCAGGGTTTTCTGCTGCACACTGTTGCCCTGAGGCTAAACAACACATTCAGCCACAGCATTGACATGCCAACCTGTTTTTATCATTTGTGAATACTTGTATAGGAGCCATGGAATCAAAGGAACAGTTCACCTTTAAAAAAAAAAAAAAAGTGGTTGAACCTTTTCAACCTCCAAAAGGGCAAAGCAACTGTAAAAAAAAATAAAATAAAAATATTTTCATGATTTGTTATCACAACATTTTTTCTTTTGTCAAATCAACTTAATGTGGTTCAGATAACATAATATTTTGAGTTTCTGTTGATTAAATCAATTGCTTTCATTGTATTAACTCAAATTTTTAATTTCAGTGAACTCAATTTTAAGGCAACCACGTAACTTACTTGTTTAAGTTAAATCAACAATTCTTTTTATACAACATCTCTCTTTTTTTTCTTTTTTTTAAAAGAGATTAATACTTTTATTCAGAAAGGATGCATTAAATTGACAAAGTGACATTAAAGACATTTATGTAGCATCTGGACCAATCAGCCACACAATTATTCATGGTATTTAATGAATTACCCATAAACTCACTCTTCACTATCAAAGTTCTCTGAACTCATCCCCCTAAAACTGCCACCAGCATCCCAAGGGTAGCTAGCACACAGGCCAACCTAGGTGTCCTGTTACAGATATATGGTACTTTTATGATCCGGAAGAATGCTGTAGAGACTAGTGACTCATTCTTCCTGAGAAGGACAAATAAACTCTCTTAATCCTATGTATTCTCTATATAACCACTTGGGAAATATATAAACACGTATCCAATTTTCCCATCTCATGACTTTCCTCTTATAGGCTTTATTCTATGTATTAATTCTCTCTTTTGAACTATTTTGGTATTAATGTTCCATAGTTGCAAATGTATAGTTAACTGAGATCACATTGGCAGCATGTTTGGTATCTACGGACTCCAACTTTCATTTCCTATTTGGCAATTTATGTTACATGTTACTAACTCTGTGACATGTTAGTATTATAAGAATCTAGAAGGTTATTCTCTCATTCATCCAATCAAGTGTCTTATGCTAATATCTTGCTACAGAACAGAGACTCGTAAAACTTCCCTCTGAAAGGGAAACTCCTTATTGGCTCAGACACCTCAAGAGGGTGTGACATCTTCACCCCTTTTATTCACTGTTCACAAGATCAAACCCCCTTCTCTTCCTGCCCTTCCTCCTCTTCTTCTCTTTTACTGACAAATGCTGACATCAAGATGATGCTTTAAGAAGCTAGAAGCTTCTAAGGAACCTCAAGCTTGTGCCAGGCCTCGGCCTAGACCTTCCATTCACCAAAGATCCTCTGAATCCAACTGGTTCTCTTTTGTCAAGACAATATCAGCAAAGATTCAACGGAAGCCTCCACAAATTGCATCAGGACAGTTTTAATTAAACTTGGAGAGACATGCAAGTATCAAACTTAGTCTCATTATCGGATACATTGAGTATCCTTACCCCTTTTAAAGAAGGGCCTGTTAAAACTAAACTGATGGTTTGCTCAAGGCTGTTGATCTGCTGAATGTCCAACAATGCTGTAACTTCCTGCTTTACTGTACTCTGCTTTAGCTCTCTCTCTCTTGGTAAACTGTATGCATGTATGTGTGTGAATGTTAGAGTAGTTTAAGTGTTTAGTCTAGTTAATAAAGTCTTGTTCATGTCACACGTAAAGTTGTCTGTGTTTTGCGCTCATATACTGGAGTCCCTATTCATGTCGATCCTGACTACAGGCTTTTAGTAGAATAAGATTGTTATTTCCCATAACCTGGAAATGAACATTTCTTAGAATTAATAAACAATTAACTCTGTGTGTTCATTGGACAACAGGTTAATTGATTGTAATATTAATTTTATTACATTAAGTTAATTTTATTAACTGATTCAAATATTAATAATTAATTATAACTACTTATGATTAATTATTCATATTTATTTTGAGCTAATTTGCTACATTTATAATGTTACAAAAGATAACACAAAGCATAAAAGATACTCAAAGTATGTTATAATGCATTATACTGGAACTTTTCATGAACAATTGTAACCAAAGTTAGTTAAAATGCATTGCAATGTTTGCAGATTCCTTGTTACATCTGAAATTGGTTGTTTGACGTGTTTTAATGCATTATTCTTTCTAAAGGTGTATAAAAGAAAATAAAAGTATTCTAATTGTTGTTAATTGTAAAAATATTTCACAATATTACAGATTTTACTGTATTTTGATCAAATAAATGCAGTTTTGGTGAGCGGAAGAGAGAAAAAAAAAAAATCTTACCCCAAAGTTTTCTGAAGCAATGGTGTTTTTGTAAAAGGGGAGCATGAGCATTCTTCACATTTGCTTCCAATGAAAAAATAATAAAAACATCATGAGGGTGAGCAAATAAGGTAACACTTTAAGGTAACGTAGTTATCATAGTAATAACTATAAGTTGTACATAATTGCATGCAACTAACCCTAAACCAAACCCTAACTCTAAGTACATGTACATTAATATTACTCAGTACTTAAATATATAATTACACTGTAATAAAGACACCTTAAAATAAAGTGTAACTGCAAATAATGACAGAATTCTCATGTTTGGGTCAATAGTTTCTTTAAATTTCTTCTTCTTCCTAGGCGTATAAGCATGATAGAAAAACAGTTCTGTGAAATTGCTTCCTTTGCCAGCAATCGACCATTTCTCTCTCTCTCTCTCTCTCTCTCTCTCTCTCAAAGATGGGAGTGAGAAGTCCAATTGCTCTTCTCTGTGTAATGTCATTTTGATGATGCTTTAGATCAACATGTTTAATAATATACTGAATTTGTTGACAAATGCAGTGTTTCCAATGTGTGCTTTCCATGCACAGATTCTTTAAGGAGAAAAAAAAAAAAAATCAGTAGTTTGCTTTATATCGTTTTGTAGAATAAGGCCTCTCTGATGGTCCTTCTCTATGGATCTATATCTGCCTATGCCCTCCTGCTGAATCTATCGTCAATGCAGGGTGAACTTGTATAAACATCTATTCACATCAACGTCAAAAAATGACCTTTTGATATAGCTATTTTCCACTGTCTAAGTGAAGGAGAGATGTCATACTGTATATGTGCAGGTAGAAATTGCCGAGCTGACCGTATGCTTTCAGCAGCTTAGTGTAAGAAGCCTGTAGTTCTCCTTTAGACTGCAGAAAGCTAAAAGCCTGACCAGCGTGATGATTGCTTTCATTTTCAAGAAAAGTTGTTATAAGGCCAAATAAGTTTTGTATTGAGGGTTGAGGGTTTTCAGACCCCTCAAGACTAGAGTCGGGAAAGGAACTGCTAATGCTTTAGGAGTGGGTTTCATATGTTTGTGAAAGGATAAATAATGGTTTGGTTTTATGTCTTTTAAGCAATAGCTCACGCAGAAAAACAAAACTTTCTTTAATCATTTATACCAGGGTTATTACTGTTAACTAAAACCATAAAATAATAGAATGATGTATTGATGGATAGATAGATTAAACAATGGATGGATGGATGGATGGATGGATAGATTAAATGATAGAATGATGTATTGATGGATAGATGGATTAAACGATGGATTAAACGATGGATGGATGGGTGGAATAAATGAAAGAATGATGGATGGATGGATGGATGATGGATGGATTAAATGATAGAATGATGGATGGATGATGGATGGATTAAATGATAGAATGATGGATGGATGATGGATGGATGGATGGATGGATGGATGGATAGATTAAATGATAGAATGATGTATTGGTGAATAGATGGATGGATGTATTAAACGATATATTGATAGATGGAAGAATTAAATGATATAATGATGGACGGATGGATTGATTAAACAATAGAATGATGGATGGATGGATTAAATGATAGAATTTATTGATGGATGGATGGATGGATGGATGGATTAAACAATGGAATGATGGATGGATGGATGGATGGATGGATGGATAGATAGATTAAATGATAGAATGATGTATTGATAGATGGATGGATGGATTAAACAATGGGATGATAGATGGATGGATGGATGGAGGGATTAAATGATATAATGATGGATGGATGGATGGATTAAACAATGGGATGATAGATGGATGGATGGATGGAGGGATTAAATGATATAATGATGGATGGATGGATTAAACAATGGGATGATAGATGGATGATGGATGGATGGATGGAGGGATTAAATGATATAATGATGGATGGATGGATGGATGGATAGATAGATAGATTAAATGATAGAATGATGTATTGATAGATGGATGGATGGATTAAACAATGGGATGATAGATAGATGGATGGATGGATGGAGGGATTAAATGATATAATGATGGATGGATGGATGGATTAAACAATGGGATGATAGATGGATGGATGGATGGAGGGATTAAATGATATAATGATGGATGGATGGATTAAACAATGGGATGATAGATGGATGATGGATGGATGGATGGAGGGATTAAATGATATAATGATGGATGGATGGATGGATTAAACAATGGGATGATAGATGGATGAATGGATGGATGGATGGATGGATGGATGGATGGATGGATGGATGGATGGATGGATGGATGGATTAAATTATATAATGATGGATGGATGGATTAAACAATGGAATGATGGATGGATGGATGATGGATGGATGGATGGATTAAACGATAGAATGATGGATGGATGGATGGATGGATGGATGGATGGATGGATGGATGGATTAAACGATAGAATGATGGATGGATGGATTAAACAATGGAATGATGGATGGATGGATGGATGGATGGATGGATGGATTAAACGATAGAATGATGGATGGATGGATGGATGGATGGATGGATGGATTAAATGATAGAATGATGGATGGATGGATTAAACGATAGAATGATGGATGGATGGATGGATGGATGGATGGATGGATTAAATGATAGAATGATGGATGGATGGATGGATGGATGGATGGATGGATGGATGGATTAAACGATAGAATGATGGATGGATGGATTAAATGATAGAATGATGGATGGATGGATTAAACAATGGAATGATGGGTGGATGGATGATGGATGGATGGATGGATGGATGGATGGATGGATGGATTAAATGATATAATGATGGATGGATGGATTAAACAATGGAATGATGGGTGGATGGATGATGGATGGATGGATGGATGGATTAAACGATAGAATGATGGATGGATGGATGGATGGATTAAATGATAGATTGATTAAACGATAGAATGATGGATGGAATAAACGATAGAAGGATGGATGGATGGATGGATGGATTAATGATGGATTGATTAAACGATAGAATGATGGATAGATGGATGGAATAAACGATAGAAGGATGGATGGATGGATAAAGCATGCAGAGATTCAGTCAATAGAGTCAGTTGCTGTTGACTTTGACCGTTCAATGATTGTTGGTGCTGAAGAGTGTTTGTGTGTCTCAAAAATTGCTAATGTCAGTGATGCACCAAATTGCTTATTGATGCACTATACTGTCATATTGGCAATATAGCTTTTGAGGGCCGAAATAATTGACTAAAACTATTAGCGCTTCTCAGATGACATGTTTTGACTGTGTCAGCGTCTATTCCGTGGACTCAACATGGATAAGCAACAAAGTAGCTGTCAAAAATGATGCTAGAGTCGTAATATGTAAACTTTAATAACGTCAGTGTTTTCCCTGAATCTCTAAGCAATACTTCCAGCTTTCATTGTTAAATCAATGTCATGTCATCAGAGGGTCCAGTACATTATTAGAAAGGAGTACCTAATAAAATGGCCAATGAGTGCAGAGACATACAGCGAAGTGTCACATGGAGTGATCGTTACAGTGACGGGGCGTGAGATCTGTAACGAAGGCCACTCATGATCTGACTGTCTGATGGGGACCGGCAGCCTCTCTGACCTCCCAAGATTCAGCAGGATTGGAAAGGCTCGTGCTGGGACCCTGGAGCTAGTGGAGTGGAGAGAAAGATTGCACAAGGGGATTACAGATGGATGAAGAACGAGACCTGAAAGTGAAGGATGATCGCTCTTTCTCGCTCCCTCTCGCTGCCCTCTAGTAATCTGCTGGTCCTCTGTCATGTTATTAAGTTGTTAAAAGGTCAAACTTTACATTATACTAACCTCTTGCCATGGCTATTTCTCACACAGTCTCTTTTTATGCTATACATAGACTCACACATGATAGATCATTTCTAAGTGAAACTTGTTTCTACACAGATGGATGGATGGATGGATGGAAAAAATCTGTCTTTGAGATAAATCATTATTAGAATAATGTACGCTGAATGTATACATTATTTCATAGGAAACAATAGTAAATCACCTCCTCAAGCAATGAAACTTCTTTTATATTATATATTTGCATAAGTCTATCATGTTTTTAAAATACATTTGCATATATTTGTAACCACTGCCACCTTTTGAGAACGCATAAACACACTAATTGTTCATTTAACAAATGTGTTTTGGGTTCACTCTGGAATGATGGTTGCTCCAGGCAAAAGTTTGCATTTTAAGACAACGTCATTAAACAGGCGTAGTGTTTTTCACCCAGACCTCCCTGTTGTTCCATACAGATGACTTAATTAAAGAGCAACAGCAAATGTTGTTTCTGCCTTAAACCTTCATTCATCACAGAGAGGCAAAACAACCACTGCGCTCCAGTTGTATTTCTCATAAAAAATCATGTTCTCTTAAAATAAAATGATGAAAGCGGTCAACGGCGGGTCATTTTCCAAAACACAAATTATAGCTTCTCCTTTAGCCTGACTTCAAGAAATTCTCATTGAGTAAATGAACCCAATGTTGTCTGAATTAGGAATATAATTAATTCAATTTTCAATGTTCAAAAAACCTCCAGTCCAAGTTTTTTTTTTTTTTTTTCTGATTTTGTAACAGCAGATTTGATGCACAGGTTTAATTGCTGTTCGCTTATTAAATGCTTTGCTGCAGAAAGAAGCAGATGTCTCTGAAGCATCTGTGAGGCAAATGGCGTCCAGTGGGAGATCGCCATCAAAGACGGGACTCTTCCATGCTGAGAGAAAACCGAAATTAGGCTTCTCATTGCCTCTATATATTTGAAACTTTTTCTACCTTCTTCTAACTTATATGACAGTGTTTGATGAGATCCTGAGATTTTTGTACAGAAACTTGTGACAGCTGCATGGAGCTGAGAATTATTTCGAGAATATATCTCGAGAGGACAATGTTACATCTTTAAAGGCTTCAAGAACACTGATGAAGGCATAAATAGTCCTGATGACTTATAATGTGTTTCGTAATGCACTTGTAAAATACAGCATTCTACAACCAAATTCAAAATGGTCGACACCCAGAATGGCTGATATGGGGAATATGACGCACTGAATCATAAGAGACCAGTTTCATGATTTTTGGGCAAACTGTTCAGAAGTTATAAGCCATTTTTCATATAACTTGACCAGTAGGTGGCGCTGTGGTAAAATGTTGCAGAGATATAGCCTTACATCCATTTTTAAGTTCTTCATTGAATTCATTCAGGAGTTATTCAAGGACGGTTTGGTTTATCAAAAAGATTTTAAGTTTTTGCCATCATTGTCTGAAGATGATGTGAGACAATTTTGGTGAATATCGGATGAACCATCTAGAACGGAAAGTTAAAAATGACAGAAAAATGTTCATGATGGAAAATGACGTCATAGGATGCCAAGGAATCAGAGGGAAAAAAGTTGTTTCCAGCAGTTATGGTTCAAACGTTATTAGCATAAATGTAAGTGCAAAGTTGGAGAGTTGGTGGTGCTACAGGGAATGAGTTAGAGACTTCAAATTTGAGGTGGTTAATGTTCAGACTGTCCTTTATTTGTGTGCCAAATTTCATCATTTTCCTGCAAGCGGTTCTATGGGCTGCTGTAGGCTCAATAGTGGAAGCAGAAACAGAAGAAGAAGTTATAGTGAGCGAGGCACTGGAATGGAAGTAATGGGGAGCAATTTTTTGAAAAAAAAACTAAAAAAGCAGAATGCAAAGCAAAGAAAGCAAAAAAATATATAATTTTTATGTGTTATAATTGTACACAAAAAACAAAACAAACAAACAAAAAAAAAAACACTTGAACACGGATTCTGACAAAATGTGTTATTTGAAAGTTGAAAGGGTCATTTTAAGGTTTTGGATGCCACATTGTCATGGTAATGCAGTTGTCAAAATGGATAAAACTTCACATAGAAAAGGTTAGTAAGCATTTTTTTCTTCCCCCAAACTCAAATCATTTTAACATATATTGTTTACTTTTTGTGTCTATAATATTGAAATATTTTAACATTTACAGATTGTTTCACTTCCACTTTAACTGCATCACTGTAACCCAGATTTTTAAATGAAAGGAAAGACAAGTAGAAATTGTATAGTACTCAACAAGTGCTGTCGATTGAGCTTAACTTGTAACATACCTGGAATATTAATTTAAAGGGATAGTTCACCCAAAAATGAAAATTTGATGTTTATCTGCTTACCCCCAGCGCATCCAAGATGTAGGTGACTTTGTTTCTTCAGTAGAACACAAATGATGATTTTTAACTCCAACCGCTGCGGTCTGTCAGTCGTATAATGCATGTCAATGGGAACTCCATCTATAAGAGTAAAAAAAACATGCACAGACAAATCCAAATTAAACCCTGCGGCTTGTGACAACACATTGATGTCCTAAGACACGAAACGATCAGTTTGTGCGAGAAACCGGACAGTATTTATATCATTTTTTACCCGTAAAACACCACTATGTCCAACTGCCCTGTGCAAAGCGCGAGAGATCACTTCCGTCATCAGAACACGTTTTCTGACCTCACCAACCAGATGCACAGGGCAGTTGGACATAGTGGGTAAAAAAATGATATAAATACTGTTCAGTTTCTCGCACAAACTGATCGTTTCATGTCTTTGGACATCAATGTGTCATCATGAGCCGCAGGTTTTAATTTGGATTCGTCTGTGCATGTTTTTTTTTTTTTTACTCTCATAGATTTTGTTGCAATGCATTATACGACTGACAGATGGCAACGGTTGGAGTTAAAAATCATCATTTGTGTTCTACTGAAGAAACAAAGTCACATACATCTTGGATGCGCTGGGGGTAAGCAGATAAACATCAAATTTTCATTTTTGGGTGAACTATCCCTTTAATGCATCATAAGAATGGCATGATTGTTTTTTGAATTAATGTTCTTGCAAGGAAGCCCAAGTTGGAAGATTAGGTAAGAAAACCAATCAATGGCGCAGCAGAATCTTTCCTGTTCTAATATTTATCGGAAGGCTGTTAGGAAAAACGCACAGAAATCGATTTCCTACAAAGCAGCTTTGAAACAGGGCCTTGTTTGTTGTAAAGCATAATCATTTCATCAATAATAAAATTAGACCCCACTTTTTTTTTCCTGTTTGGAAAGTGCTCTGATATCTCTGCATGTGAGTTAATGGAAATGTTTTCTAAACCTGTGTTTGCCAGGCTCATACACAAAAATCCATTTCTCTGATTGATCAACATGACTTCACCCAGACAGTTTAATTACACACTTTTCCGCTGACCAGAAAACAAGTGAACAAAAAAATGGCCACTCAACAAAACTACAAAACCTAAACAAATAATTTCCCCTATATGAGCCCCATTTCCCATCGCAGCTGTCCTGCGAGTTTGCTCAGTGCCCTTGACGACGTGTTTCAACTGCGTCAAGGCTTCCCTAGACGCTCCTCACAAGCCTTCAGTCCTCTATTTTGCGATGTCTTCTGAGACAGTCTCCTCTGTTAAATGTGTTGGGATGTGCTGCATAAGCTCACCTCAGGCACTGTGACAAAACAAAGTTTGTTGGGAAATCCCAAGACATTTAACTTCCCCTAAGACTGTTTCTCAAGTCTTTATTTTAGTCAATTTGTAATTTATGAAAGATAAATTATTCAACGGTGCACACCAACCTGAATATTTGAGAAAAAAAACAAAAAAACAAAAAAAAACAAACAGTGATTGAATGTGGAGCACAGTCTTTGCTAATCAACAGCTTGGCCTTGATTATATATGGTTCATAAGGAGTTCAGATTAAAGATAAATAAATAAAAAATAATGTTTTCTGTAATTTATTTGGCATGTAAAAGATAATCTGTGTGGAGTTTACATGTAGGATGCTGCATTTCAGTAAGATGGTCATTTGCAACTAACATGGACCCACACTTACACAGAGTGACACAAACAAACAGAGGAAATGCCAGTCAGAGTTCACCTGCTCATCTCACTTCATCTTTGTCACTTCAAACGTACAGCTGCTGATTGTCGCCCAACTAACATGAATAGCCTTCATACACTCACTAATAGCAGAAAATGCTGAGTAAACAGATATTCCGCACCGGGTAGCAGATTCATTCAGTTTGAGCATTTCTGCTCAGTTTTTAACACATTCACTCAATGGCTCTAGTATTGTGCGATATTTCAACATATACCTTTCCCAGAGGTATATATATATATATAAAAGAAGCTACTTTAAACCTCTAGTTTGCCATAATTTACACTAAAGTCAAGTTACCATTTTGTAAACACCTAAAGCCAAAGATGGGGGTCAGTTAGATTTTTTAAAAAGAAATGAATATTTTTATTCACCACAGTACCACAAAGTCATAAATACTAGTTGGAAGCCTGGGAGTTTCTTTGAGCACCAATTTATACAAGTTGTCAGTGAGAAACATGGCAGAATACCACAATACTTATAGATATTTAGCAGTGGTTTCAAACACACACACACACATATATATATATATATATATATATATATATATATATATATATATATATATAGCACTTTAAAGCCTTTTAGCACATGCATAAAAAGGTATAATGTTTTAGCAAGCCTATAAGCATCTTGATCTTAGATGGAAAAGACCATTTACAGCAAATACAGGCAATTTACCATAGGAAATATATGGTTCATAAAGCTTTTTAACAGTTATCGAGGTTGAGCCAAAAACCTAGGACTAGTTTGCCAAAGTTGGTTTTTGAATCTCCAATATTTAATGGTTTTTGATCTCCAATATTTAATGAACAATTCTATGGACAGAGGTGGTCCCAGAGGCAAAGTTGCTCAGAATAAGGAGTTCTACCATGTGGTATGACTGTTGTGAAAAATTGTGTAATATACAATCCTTTACGCACATGAAAAACATGTAGGCGGTGGCTGATTTCTTTCAAATTTCTCACAGGCCTAAAGGGCCATGAGACAAACATGCCCAGCAAGTTTTGTTCCGATTGGTCTAAGTTAACCTTGTCTGATAGGTGCTCAAACTTCAATGAAACTTCACTGGCCGATGGCGGCCACGTTTTCTGAGATACGTCAATGTCCTCATAGACGTTCATTGCACCCTGGACAAAGACACTGCATGTCTATTTTCAAGTCAATCAGAGTAACGGTCAAGTAGTTATAGCCATTTTCAAGCTTTTTTTTCTGTTATAGCGCCACCAAGTGGCCAATTATCATGATTTTTTTCACATGACCAAAGACTGAGCCCATACACCTGTGTTCCAAGTTTGGTGAAAATATCTCATTACATTCACGAGTTATAGCCATTTTAGTAAAAGTGGCTCCACACACTTCGAACACTTTGGCGGCCCTTAAAAACCGTGAATCAAAATTTCAACTTTTTTGGATAACTATTCACAATCAGACTCCGGAGAATCTTGCCGCACTGGTTTGGTTCCAATCGGGCCAAAAACCTAGGACTAGTTCTCAAAAGTAGGTTTTTCAAAAAAATTTGAATGCAACGATTGAATCCGAAGCATGCATTTTGTCCATCTTGAGCCAAGGATTCCAACAATAATATATTATATAGGTATATATATATATATATATATATATATATATATATATATATATATATATATATATTATAAGGTACCTGAGCCTATGCCTAATGCCTAGCGATTTCATACTATTCATGGCTGTAGCGCCCCCTTCAGGCCGATTGGGGCGAGCCTTGGTGACATTGTAGATGGTGTGAGTACTACCAGCCCTCAAAGTCTCTACGACTTACGGCTCGGTCTGCCCGATCACTTTTAGGGGAGAATGCTGATCCTTGGAAATTTGATCAATTACAGTAGAGTTTCAGCGCTACGTGCTTGAACCCCTAACTTACAGACCTAAAACATTTAAATGGTACCTACGCTTAAGGTATATAAGTGGCCATTATTTATGTATGTATACATTTATTTATTTAAATATATAAACTATAATATGATGACATGATTTATTTTTGCAATCATAAAAGTAATTATAATGATCTCAGTTAAGGTGGCAAACAGCATTAAACCTGAAGACATACATTTGCAGACCATATTTTATGTAACTGAATCAAAAACAGTGGTGACCAGCTGTCCTATAAATTGGAGTGATAGGAGAGTTTAAGAGAGAGTGTTTAAATATTGACTTCACTCAACTATAGAGCATCATGTGACAAAATACTGCAATGTAGCGCTTTTTTTCATGCTACAATTGTTATACTGAAAACTAGTTAACATAGTAGCATCACTGTATTTAGATAGTTACCCAACATTATTAAATACCATCACATGAATAACATTCAATCATCCAATGCCGGGAAGAAAGAGTCAACACTGAGAAGATGTAAATAAGGTTTGTCTTGAACAGTAATCAAAACTGTCATGATTTCGCTTCTCGTTAATTAGCTTTTGTATTTAGATGCTCTTTTGTTTGTTTTGTTTGCTTGTTTGTTCAGTTGAGTTTCATTCTGATGTGAGAACGCTTCCTATCAGAACAAAAGGCCTTTGAATAAACCTGAAAGGCAGCTCATTTACGCACTTCCCACAAAACGTGGGCATCAAAATCATTATGTATACAGTAATTTCCAGCAGTGGTAGTTCCTTCTTTACATAAACCTCCAGAACATTTCATTTTGAGTGATTGTTGCTCTTTAAATGTCTTTTTAAGATGGGTAAAAACTGCAATATTTGATATGGATGGCTGTGTTTTCACAATCCTGTTCCCTATATGATATGAACAAGTTAAAAAAAAAAAGAAAGGAAGGTATATGTTAGTTTTATTCCAGAACTCCAAACTAAAAGGAGAATGCCTTGAAAAAAACTAAATTTTGAATGAGTGTCATATTGAATTCAAGCCTTCACGCTGATACTTCCTGTCATTTCATGCTCTCATAAACAGTTGGTTTGTGCAAAAAACACTGTATATACACTGAAGGTTTTCTGTCACGGTTGGTGTGGGTGGTAAACATCCTTAAAGTTACTATTTCAAAAATGCACAGTGAGGCTTTACTGAAAGCAAGCCTTGCGTTTCTCTATGAAATGTATGGCATGTGCTGCATGGCTATGCTTCAGCCCTCAGTCAATCAGCTGAGGTCCTCTGGAGCCACCAGACATCAATTAATAATGAATTTGAAAAGAATGCATCAGCTGTGTAGCTTTCTGTAGGGAACATTACCTGCCACAACCTTGGAACAGCTACTGTACACTTATGGATGGAAATGAGTCCTGCGACAAACCTGCTGTGAAACCATACCATTACATGACATTACAAGTGAACATTACAGTTCAAATTAAAGCGGAGACTGTTAAATAACAATAATAATAAATGAATTAAATGAATAATTAACCCCCCCCCCCCCCCCCCCCCCCAAAAAAAAGCCCATATGACTCTTGAACAGTTATTTTTGTGCATGAAAAGTCATTATTCACAATAGTTAACTCGAGAACCATTTGTGACTGAATCATTGCGACCAGATCATTGAGTCCATTAGTGAGTTCATTAGTCATTAGTTAACATTAATGTTAATGTTAATGCATTAACTAACATTAACAATGAGCCATACATTAATAAAGATATAACTGTTCATTGTTAGTTTATGTTTGCTCAGATCCATTAAATAATATTAACATTTACTATTAGATTATTAAAACTAAAATATAAAAATTAACATTAACATTATCTACATTCTAAAAAATGGTGGGTTAAAATGGACAAACCCAGCGATTGGGTTAAATGTTTGCCCAATGTGCTGGGCAGTTTTATTAAACTCAACTATTGTTTAAAAATTACTGTAAATCTGGATTAAAATGAACACAAAATAGGTTGGAAATTAAAAATCAGACACATAATTACTAGAGGCAACAATAATAATCAAAAGGTGAACATTTATTAACAAGCAATTTAATTATTATTCATTAAAGTTATTAATAAATGTTCATTTCCAACATATTTTAGGTTCATTTTAAGCAAGTAATACAGTATTTTTTAAACAGTATTTGAGTTAAATAAAACTACCCAAACATTTAACCCAACTGCTGGGTCAAAACAACCCAATCGCTAGGTTTGTCCATTTTCAACCCAATTTGGGTTGTTTTTAGCATTTTTAGAGTAGATGCTTTAGAATGTTTTTTTTTTTTTTTTAGATCACGTTAATATAGTTAACTAATGTGAACAAATAGAACCTTGTTACCAATGGATCTAATTTATGAACAAATCATTCTTTCTGGTTTACTCCATTCACAATTCTGAATAATTAATTTATTCACTTAGTAAATAATGACATAAATATCAGTCTGTTCTGAAGTTTTCAGAACCTCATATGGAACACTTTAATGGTCAGTTGTTTTCTTCTACTCAAGAAAGTTGTTAAGAATGTAAGGGTGAGTAAATAAAGACAGAATTTTCACTATTAGATTAACTTCTTCAGAAACTGAACTTTATGTTCACTGGCTAGATTTACTTCTAAAGTCTCCAACTGTCCTGCAAGTCACACGACTGCTGTGCACAGCTGAGCTGTTTCGCATGATTTCAGAAAAATAAAGATGTG